>CP106688.1:71657503-72257503 GCA_025502765.1 Gossypium herbaceum
TTACTGAGTATGACCATTCTGCATACACGTGTGATGATTGAGCATGACACACACGACATATTGCATGGGGTTGGGACATTGATATGGAAGAAGTTCTGTTCTGATTGGGTCGCACGGGTCGCATAAGATGACTGTGGACCCAGTATTGATCTGTTAAGTTCGCACGAGTCACACGAGATGACTGTGGACCCAGTATTGATTTGTTAAGGTCGCACGGGTCGCACAAGACGACTGTGGACCCAGTATTGATCTATTAAGGTCGTACGGGTCGCATAAGATGACTGTGGACCAATAGATGGCTTAAAGCCGTGTAATCTGATTATAGCTCTGTGCTAACCTAAAAATGGCTCTATGCCATCTTGACTATGGCTTTGTGCCAAAAATATTTACCCGTGGCTATGTGCCTAGCATACTTATTGATGACTTTATGTCAATCATATTAACCCAAGCTGTGTGCGATTATATTATCATCGCTAATGGCTATGTGCCAAACATAATATAGTTACCGATGACTTTGTGCTAGTTATAATACCGCTACTGTAGGCTTAGAGCCGTATATATACTAGCAGCTTTGCTACGATTTCGGTTAGTGCCGCAATCAGTGCTAACATTGGTGTACTGGCTGGGTGGGCCGATTTTATCCCCACGTAAGTGTAGGGTTGGTACGGGTGGTGTGTTGGCTGGATCAGGGTGGGATGCATCCTCATACTATTGTATATCTGTTTATGAGATCTGTCACTGTATTGGGCTTAGGCCCACTTGTTCTATTATTGGTTTGGGCTAGGTCCAATTGATCCTGTTATGGGCTGTGACCCAAATGATACAGTAATGGGCTTTGGCCCACATATTCTCTGAATCGACTATCTTATTCTTTATTAAAAGGGCTTTGGCCCGACTATTCGATTCAGATATTGATCTACTCTAGTAAGGGGATTACACACTGAGTTTTCATAAACTCACCCCGTTTTTAACTGTGTAGGTAATCCCCAACATTAGGAGGATAGGTGCTGCGAGGGACTCGGAGATGGCCACACGACTGCCTTTGGACTTTATTTATGTTTTAGATTCCATTTTAGGTTTTTAACTTTTGTAATACGGCCTTTTAAAGTTTCTAGATTTTAACTTTTGGTTTTATTTACTTCGATTTATAACTGTTTTTAAACAACACTACATTTTCGCAACATTCTCGAAATGGTTTCGCAACTTAGTTTTTAACATCATGTTTTCGTAAATCAGTTATTTTTAAAATTAGCTTCTGCAACTTAAAAGAAATTTTGGGAATAGAATTAATAACTTTTCAATGTACCACTTTATAAAATAAACTAATGTAACTGGGATTTTACTCAAGTTTTCAAATAAGAAGAGTTTTCAATGAAAACATGGTTTTCGAAAAACACTTCAATGTGACACATCAGATTCAGGCCTAACTTCTAGGCCGGGTTTGGGGTGTTACAGTACTACCCTTTCAAGGATACCTTTGACTTCACGGTTCACTCTTTCAACTTGCCCATTAGACTGGGGTGATAAGAAGTAGTAATCTTGTGCTTCACATCATATTTGTCAAGCAACCACTTAAGCCATTTGTTCACAAAGTGAGAACCTTCATCACTAATAATAGCTCTTGGTGTCCCAAATCGTGTAAACACATGCTTATGTAAGAATCGCATGACTACCTTAGCATCATTTGTAAGGTATGCTTCAACTTCAACCACTTGGATACATAGTCCACAGCAACTAAGATGTATTTGTTCCCATACAAAGAAAGAAACATGCGTAAGAAGTCAATGCTCCATACGTCGAATAATTCAATCTCCAAAATGTTTGTTAGGGGCATCTCATTCCTCCTTGATATTTCTAGTCCTTTGGCATTTATCATAGTTCTTCATATAAGCATAAGCATCTTTAAATAGTGTAGGCCAAAAGAAACCTACTTGCAAAATCTTAGCTGCAGTACATGAACCACCAAAGTGTCCCCCACTTGGAGATGAATGGAAATGATACAAGATCTCAACAATCTCACTTTTAGCTACACACTTTCAGATTATATTATCTACACACTGTTTAAACAAAAGTGGATCTTCCAAAAAATAATACCGACTATCATAAAGGAAATTTTTCCTTTGTTGGTATGTCATTTCTCGAGGAATTATTCCACATGCAAGATAATTGGAAAAATCAGCAAACCAAGGTGTTTCATGAATTCGATTTACCTCAAATAAGTGTTCATCTGGGAAATTCTCGTTGATAGGCACACATGATCGAGTTACCTTGTCTTGCTTCAACCTTGACAGATGATCAATTATTTGATATTTAACACATTTTCTGTCTTGGATCTCAAGGTCAAATTCTTGGAGTAAAAGTATCCAGCGAATTAGCCTCGATATTGCATCTTTCTTTATGAGTAAGTATTTAATAGCTGCATGGTCAGTAAATACTGTAACTTTGGTACCTATAAAATATGAGAGGAATTTGTCGAAAGCAAAACCTATAGCAATAAGTTCTTTTTCAGTTACCGTATAATTGAGTTGGGCTCCCGTCAAAGTTCTACTTGCATAGTAAATAGGGTGAAACACTTTGTTTCTTTTTTGACCATCACAGCTCCAACAGCATAATTACTTGCATTGCACATCAGCTCAAGAGGTAAGCTCCAATCAAGTGTAATGATTATTGAGGCTGAATTAATCATTTGTTTAGATCTTCAAAAGCTTCCAAACATGCTTTGTTGAAATCAAACACTGTATCTTTCTCTAACAACAAATACAATGGTTTAGAAATTTTTGAGAAATCTTTGATAAACCTTTGGTAAAAATCGACATAGCCTAAGAAACTTCTGACTCCTTTCACATTAATTGGGGTCGGTAATCTTTCAATTACATCCACCTTTGGTTTATTTACTTCAATTCATCTATTTGATATTTTATGCCCTAAGACAATCCCTTCTTTAACCATAAAATGACATTTTTCCCAGTTAAGGCAAGATTCATCTCTTCGCATCTTTTTAGTACCTTAGCCAAATTAATCAAACAAATATCATAAGTGTTACCAAAAATAGAAAAATCATCCATGAAAACCTCAACAAAATTTTTAACTATATTAGTGAATATTGCTATTATGCATCGTTGAAATGTTGCAGGTGCATTGCATAAACCAAAAGACATTCGCCTAAAAAAACATATCGTATGGACAAGTAAAGGTTGTTTTATGTTGGTCCTCAAAAGCTAAAACTATTTGGTTATATCCCGAATAGCCATCTAAAAAAAAAGAATTCATTACCTGCCAGTCGATCTAACATCTAATCCATAAAAGGCAACGGAAAATGGTCCTTCCGAGTAGCTTTATTCAATTTCTGTAATCAATACAAATTTTCCATCTAGTAACAGTTCTCATTAAATCAACTCGTTACGTCTATTTTCAATAATCGTGATTCCACCTTTCTTCGGCACACACTGCACCAGACTTACCCACGAACTATCTAAAATAGGATAGATGATTCCTACATCTAACCATTTGATCACTGCTTTTCTCACAACATTTTTCATAATAGGATTGAGCCTTCTTTTCCCATAAATTCTAGCTCTTTCGCCTTCTTCTAAAATAATTTATGCATGCAAAAAGAATGACTTATACCTCAAATATCAGCTATAGTCCAACCAATTGCTTTCTTAAATTTTTTTAGAACAACAATTAGTTGCTTCTCTTGATATTTTGTCAGTTCTGCTAAAATAATCATAGCAAAATGGAACAATCACCTAAATAAACGTATTTCAAATGGAAATGAAGTACCTTTAGTTCAAGTTTAGGTGGTTCTTCCACTGACAACTTGGGTTGCAGAAGTTCTCTGACTTCTAACTCCAACGGTTCAAACTGTATGGATTGAATAAAATTTCTCGGATTGGCTTCCATCAAAGCCATGTTTTCTTTACATTCTTCATCCTCTAAATGGTCAAGATCTAAGGCTTTCTCCAATGGATATTCTTCAAAATTATTTTCCATAGAAACTAAGGTTTCTATCTTTTCCATAACTAAACACTTTTCTGCCAGATCGAGAATTTTCATCGCTTTAAGAATGTTAAAGGTTACCTAATCGTCTTGAACTCGTATGATGAGTTCACCTTTCTGCACATCAATTAACGTACTTCCCGTGGCTAAGAAAGGTCTTCCAAGCATGATCGGCACTTCCTTATCGACTTCAAAATCTAAGACAATAAAATCAATAGGAAAAATAAATTTACCGACTCTTACCAAAACATCCTCGATCTTTCCCTCAGGATATGCTAAAGACCGGTCTTGCTAGTTGAAGCATCACAGTTGTAGGTCTTACTTCACCTATCCATAGCATCTTGAAAATAGACTTAGGCATCAAGTTGATAGTCGCTCCTAAATCACACAAAGCTTTACCACAATAAGATTCACCAATGTTACAGGGTATAGTAAAGCTTCATGGATCTTTCAATTTCAGTGGCAGTTTATTCTGCAGGAACGTACCACACTCCTTTGTCAAGGCAACAGTCTCATACTGACTCAGCCGTTTCTTCTTGAATAGTATATCCTTCATAAACTTCATATAATTTGACATTTGTTCTAAAGCCTCCACCAACGGAATATTGATGTGTAACTACTTCTGTAATAGCTCGATTTTGTGCCTAATCAGAATAGTGGTTTTGAGACCACTAATTTGAGGTCAGAGAAAGTATTTTATTATTATTTTAAGATTGTAACATGTTTATATTAGTGCATGAAAAAACTGGTGAAGAAAATTTAGCGTTTAAGAGCTTAATTACGAAAAATGACTAAATCGCATAAAGTGCAAAAGTCCTATTTTGATAGCTAAAGGTGTCAAATAGCTAGAGAACCTTATTGGATGTCTTTAAAGGGAAATTAGACCTTTTAGAATATCATGACCAGCCATAGGGACAAGGAAATAGAAATGACAAAGAAATTAGGTGGGTAGGTGACTTAAGTGAATATATTGAATAAAATAAAAATTTACCTTCATCCTCCTTACTCTTTCTTTATTCCCACCGAAATATCAATCATTAGAGGGGCTTGGGAAGCTTGAAAGTTTCAGAAACTTATCCCTCTTTTAAGTAAGTGATTTTGATAGTTTTCTTAATGATTTTTACATTTTTGGATCCCTTAAGCATGAGCTTTCAAATGAAGGGACCATTTTGCAAAATGGTTGAAAGCTTAGGGTTTTACCATGAGAGCGTTCATGTATTTTTTTGAAATTTTATGAAAGAATATGATTATTAGATGTGTAATAAACAACTTTTGTGAAGAAGTTTTCATGGAAACCCTAACTAAAGACCATTTTGCATAAGTTGTAAAATAAGTGATAAATGTGTGAAATAGTGGAAATTTTGGATTGCTATAAGAGTAAAAAGGGTTTGAATAGGCTTATGATATGAAGAAATTTGATAAAAATCTATTTTTGAGCATAGGGTTAAAATAGTCATTTTGTGAAAGTATAGGGGCAAAATGGTCATTTTGTCAATATTGAATTTTTGAGTGTCTAGATTAAAGAGCTGACAAAATGAGTAAATTTTATTATTATAGATCAAGAAATTCAAAATCAAACCTAGACCGAGGAAAGGCCAAGCAAGGAAATTAGACTAACTAATCGCCATATTTTGTAATCCGAGGTAAGTTGTATGTAAATAATACAACTACATTGTTATTATATGTTTTTGGATTACTATAGCATGAATTGCTTGATTGTGAATTCGAGAATGTATGATGGTAATTGAGACAGTAGAATCTCCCGTTTGAACCATAGGAAATAAATCAGATATTCATGCCAAGACGTATGGGTTATTATGAGCCAGTGTAAAACCATGTCTAGGACATGGCATTGATATTGAGACGAGAGCTAGTGTAAGACATGTCTGGGACATGCATCGGCCTCGAGACATAAGCCAGTGTTAGACATGTCTGGGAATGCATCGACTACGAGATGTGTCAGTGTAAGACCATGTTTAGGACATGGCATCGGCACAGATATGTGAAAGCTAGTGTAAGACCATGTCTGGGACATGACGTCAGCCTCGATGACGATAGTCAGTGTAAGACCATGTATGGGACCACATGGCATCGACTCAAGATATGAGCCAGTGTAAGACCATGTCTGGGACATGGCATCGGCATTTTACCCCATGTTTCTGGTTATTAATTATCTGGTAGTGTTCCAAATGGTTCAACGGTAAGAGTTATAGTTTAAGTAAATGAGAGAAGTATAACCTTGTTGTGAGTGGTACATGTACCGATTTAGTATGTATGAGAAGTGAGCTCAAAATATGCTATATGATTAGTAATGGATAATGATGAGTAAGTTGTGCTTATGCCTTTTCTTGTATTATGATCATGATGATGAATGGTAGAATTGTTGTTATATTTATTTCATGCAACTTACTAAGCCTTGTGCTTACTTCCTCCTTTCCATTTTCTTATAGTGCCGCCTAAATAGCTCGAGGACCAACGGACGTCGGAGCCAATGATCACACTATCAGCTGAAGCATTCGATATAGTTAGATTACTTATTTTGAGTATGGCATGTATATGGCTTAGGCTTTAAATTTTTTGTTGTCATTGGGAATCCAGCCATGTGTCCCCTGCACGTAAACTTTGCAAGTCAGTATGCATGGTAGTAAACACACGGGCATAGACACGACCGTGTGTCTCAATCGTGTGAAGGACACAACCTAGCACACGGGCATGTGCCTTGGCCGTGTGCCCTTAAGAATTGTTGACATCAGAAATAGAATGTCTACGTTTTTGCACACGGGCTAAGATACGGGTGTGCCATGGCCATGTGAGGGACACGGGCGTTGCCAGGTTGTGTGAAAACCCTTGTAGGTTTAAAATTGAAATTAATTCCACACAGGTAAAGGACACGGGCGTGTCCCTGTATGCTTAGGCCGCGTGAGCCATATAGGCCAACAACACGACCATGTTGAATTGGTCACACGGATGTGTTGCCCCTTCCACACGGGCGTGTGCCCTTCTATCTAGTGTTATTTTTCAGAGTTCGTTGAAGGACCTGAATTGGATTCGATTGGTTTTTAAATGAATGTTTGGAGTCTCGTAGGCCATATTGAAGAAGTTTAGGCAAAGTTTTAAATTTGACCAGATCTTGATGATTCAGAAACGTAGGAATGTATGTGTTCAAGTGGGTAACACCTTGTATTCCGTCCCAGTGTAGGGTACGGGTGTACGGTGTTACAGCTTCAGAACATCCAAAAACTTCTTGAATTGCACCTCCTTTTTCAGCTTGTGTTTCTGCAATCTTTGAGGATATCAGTTGAATTGGATAACAATTCTGAGTAGGTAAATCTGTATCCAAAGAAGATGTTAAAGTATCTGAATACACTAAGTTAGGGTTTACCTTGTCAGTCTTTGCAGATTCTAACTTTGTTGGTGCAGGATTTTCAACAACTGGTTGATTCTTCTCAACAGGCTTATCTTCAACATCAATCAATCAGGGTTCTAGAATTTTACCACTTCGCAATGCCACAGCCTTGATATGTTCATTACCCAAATTTCTAGGATTCTCAGTATCGCTCGGCAAGGTTCTTTACTATAATAGTTTGGTTTAGACCCTAGTTAGAATAGTGGTTTCGGGACCACAAATCCAAGTCAGAAAAATATTTTCATATTATTTTCCTTGCTTATTATATGTGAAATACTATGTGTGAAAATTTCATATGAAAATTTAATCGTTTGTGTGCTCAATTTGATAAAAGGACCTAATCGCGTAAAATGTAAAAGTGGTCTTCTATTTGCTAAAGTGCCTATTTGTTATGTCTGATTAAATGTGGGGTTCTTATATTGTTATAAAACCATTAGCTTAATGGATGGACAAACATGTCCATAGTTTATGGATTTTTAATGTATGTTCATTAAGGGCAAACTTGGTATTTGAATAATTAAGCTTAATTAAAATAAAAAAAGACATATTTTTGTTCATTTTCATATATGGTTGCCGAAAATAATAACTAAAAGAAGAAGAAAAAGAGTTTAGGGTTCGGCTAAGGTTTTGCTTGATTGAGGTATGTGTTTTAATCCGTTTTCGATAATTTCTACAGTTTTGTGATCGTTGCTTAGAGTTCTATCAAGCCCATGTTTGAATTTCTAATTTTTATGATGATTTTGAGTTATACCATTGATGAAATTATAAGTTTTCTGAAGTTATTTGTTGGTAAATTAAAGATATGTTTTGGGTTAACATATTTTGTCTTTGAATTTTTGATGAATTGAGTAATTTGGACTAAATTGTGAAAATGATATTTTGAGGGACTAAAATGTTAAATAAGTGAAACATATGGGCTTAGATGAATACTAAGATAATTCAGCCTAACATGGGTATATGGAAATTTGGTATATTTTGTGAATTTTGTGATTAGGGACTAAAGTGCAAAAATGTGAAAATATGAGGGCTAATTTGTAAAATTCCCTAAATATGTGTTTATGGATTGATTTAAATGATTTTTTTGAATGAAAGAGTTAAATTTGAATATGTTTAGATCAAGAACCGAAGAAAACTAATTTAGATCGGGGAAAGTCAAAAGTCGTCGAGTAGCCGATTCTGTTCATTCGAATCCGTATGAGGTAAGTCTATATACAAATAAATGTGTTTAAAATGATATATTTGTGCTTATATGCTATTAAATAATGATTAATAGCTAAATGCATTGAATATAAGATATTCGAGAATGTATCGACAAAGTTCCAACGTCCGAAAAGTCCCATACGGACCTTAGGAATACTTAGGATACATATGTCATGACATAGGATCCGTTATGTGTTTTTGTGTAAGACCACATCTAGGGCATTGGCATCGACTTATGATTTACGTGTAAGAACATGTCTGGGACATCGACATCGTATTTGATTTCGTGTAAGACCCTGTCTCAGACAGTGGCATCGATATTTGATTACATGTAAGACCACGTTTGGGACATTGGCATTGTATGAGCTTTTTGAGTTATCTGCGTATCCTTATGATTCTGAGTAGTTCAACGGGCATTCCGAGAAAAGTACGAATATATGAAATGTATATTCGAATTAGGTACATTTGAAATATATATTATGTTTGAGAAATAAAGGTAAGTATATGTACTTTAGTGAACAAATACTGATATGTGACAAAAGCATGACAAAATAAGCTATATGTGTAAATGAATTTGGAATATGTGAAATGTATATGAACATTGAGGTATGTGATAGTATTTGGCTATGAAATATATGTAATTTGATGATGCACTTATGCTTAAAGTATTAAGTTTATTTGTATATGGCTTACTAAGCTTTTGAAAGCTTACTTTGTGTGATTTTCAACTATTTTATAGATGTTGTAGCTACTGAAAACTCGGGGATCATCGAGGATCATCACCACACTATCGAACTTTTTTTTGTACCTTTCGAAAATGTATATATTGAAGTATGGCATGTATAGGCTAGAAGTGTGTGAATATGTTTGGTAATGTGTATATTTAGCCATGTGATTTGGCTTGGTTTTGGTTGTGTATATGAATGTTTATTTGTTGCTTGTAGGGAGGACCCTTAATGGGTAGCAATTTGGCCTTGCAAATGGTCTATTTTTGCTCACATGGGCAGAGACATGGACGTGTGTCTCAGTCTTGTTGCTTGAGAGCAATTTCGAAATGAGTCTGTGACAGCCTTAAAAAGACCCTAGTCGGAATGTGGTTTCGGGACCACAAAACCGAGGCATAAAAATAATTTAATATTTATTTTGATGCTTATGATATGTGTTAATTCGTGTGTGACATTTTTGATGATTTGATTTAGGGTTATAAATGTGAATTTCACTAAAAAGGACCTAGTAGTAAACTTTGAAAGTAGGATTGGGAAATGTGTGATGACTAATTAAAGCATGCATGCAAAACAATGGTCTTGCATGTCAAATACCCCTCTTTTTTATAAGTGGTGGCCGGCCATGACAAGGGAGGATGGGCAAAACATGTCATAGACATGTTTTGTTGGTGCAATATGGGAGGAAATATTAAACTAAGGTGAGGAATAAAGAAATGAAAAAAAAAAAGAGAAGGTGTGTGATTCCCCATTGCCGTGAGTTGAAGGAAAGAAAGAAAAAAATTTGTTCATCCTTTCTTTGAGCCAAAACTAGGAAGAAAATACAAAGAGAAAAGAAAAGCTTCATCCTTTGGTTCTTCTTGGCCGGTTTGAAAGGAGAAAGGTTGAAGATATTCACCATATTTGCATCTAAGTTAAGGTAAGTTTGATGTTGTGCCATGAGATTCAAGCATGTTTTAGTAGTTAGCTTGAGTTCTAACTAGCCCATGGTTCAAATCTTCACTATGTCATGGAGATAATGTTCGGCTAAGGTGGATTTGTGGATGTCATTTGCATGCTAAAAGTAAAGCTTGTAATGATGCATGGTATGGTGTTGTATGGCATTCGGCCATGGTAGGAAGTAAAAGAAAACTATGGTCGTTGTTCATGTTATTTGAATGAGAAATGCTAGTAAAGTGAAGTACAAATGTTAGTGTTTGATTTACTAGTGTATATGTGCGTATTAGCCTAGTTTTGAACTTGAAACAAAATGGTGTTTAGTCGATACAAGCGACCATACTTGTAGAATGTATCAAGTGTTGAAATCGGCCTCAACATAGATGTGTATGTTCGGCCACATGAACGAGTACATATGTTGATGTGTATATTCGGCCTTAGGTAGCCTATTGATGGCTTTAGCTTGACTTAGAAATTCGGCTAAGGGAAAATATTAGCTAGTATGTTGAATTCGATTCGTGATTTCGTACACATGTGACTCTAATGTCTAATGGATATATGGGCTAAGTACCTTGAGCTTCTCTTTGATGTTTGAATGAATTGTATTGAATTGCTTGATGTAATTAAAAATGTGCATGACCATTGTGTATTCGAGCTAAAGGGTGGCCATATGACCATTTAAACTCCTTGTCATATTCGGCCATAAGCTAGCATAATGAGATTTTAATGAGTTAAATTTGTGTGAATTAGCTCAAGAGCTTAGAGGACCACAGTTAGATAAGGGGAAGGAAAAAGTGATCGAATAGTCGTCGAAATCGCTTCTACCCACGTCCGAGGTAAGTCTTGAGTAATGACCCTACTTGAATTATATTGAAATGATTTGTCATATTATGGCAGATAGCCGAATGTGCGTAGGGACTACGTTGTAAAGTCAATTGAAATCATGCTCTTTGTGTGTGGCTATTGAGCCGAAATTGGAAAGGTTTGGTAAATATTTTGTGTTTGAGCCTTAGTAACGAAAATGAAATATGGATGTGTCGTGATTGTTGATATATGTGTACATGAGCATTTGATGTGACACCCCTAATGTGACCCTAGTCGGAGAGTGGTTTCGGGACCACGAAACCGAGTCACAAGAATAATTAAGTGTTATATTCCGTGCTTATTGTATGTGGAATTGGTATGCGTAAATATTTCGTGTCTCGATTTTTATTAATTAGGTGCTAATTTATAAGAAAGGACCCGTGTGCTAAGACTTGAAAATGTGATAGGTGTATTTTTAAGTGGCCTAATAATGCATAAAGTGAAATAAATGGAGTTGCATGTCAATTATCCCATTCCCTAAGGTGAATGGCCTACCATGACAAATTATGGGCAAGGGAAAACATGTTCCCAACATGTTTTACTAATGGATGATGTTAGAAATGATAAAATAAGAGTATGAAAAAAAAAAAAAATGTTCATTCTTCTCCATAGGCTTGGCCGAATGTACTAAGGAAAGAAAAGAAAAATTTGTTCATCCTTTCTCATCTTCTTGGCGAAATTACTAAGGGAAAAGGGGAGGATTTTTGCTTCATGCTTGGCTTGGAAGAGATCTAGAAGGAGATTTGGCTAAGTTTGCATCAAGATTAAGGTATGTATGAGGTTGTGTTGGGAGTTTCATGCATGTTTTGGTTGCTAACTTGATGTGCATGTTAGCCATGGCTCAAATCTTTGGTATGCCATGGAAATGGTATTTGGCCAAAGTTGTTATAGTGATAAAGCCATTGCATGCTAAGTGTGAAGCTTGATGATGATGCATGCAATGATGGATTTTCTACTCATGAGTAAGATTTTGAGTTTTCTCTTTGTTTTATCATGATTAAAGTTGAAAAGGAGCATGATTGTCATACTTGGCCATGATGCATTCTTGAGCATGATTCATGCTTCTTGCATGTTAGTTAAAAGTTTGTGTTTTGGATGGCTATGGACACCTTGAAAATTCGCCATGCTCATATATGCATATATATGATTGCACATTATGTTTGGTTGTGAACTAAGTGATGAATATATTGATTTAAAGAAGAAAATGTGGAAGAATGCTTGTGAAATTGCAAGCACAATTCGCCTAGCACACATATAAGTGCTTGATGCTATATTATAAGTTTTGGGCCACAATGTGCAAGCATTAATTAGTAGATTGCATGCTGTTTTGTGAGGTATTAAGTGCAAATTTTGACCTCAACATGTACATGAATATTCGCCTTGGGTAGCCCATTGAAGGCCTTAGCATTTCCTTGATGTTCAAACAAATTGTATTGAATTGCTTGATGTAGTATAAAATGTGCATGACCATTGTGTATTCAAGCTAAAGAGCGCCATATGACCATCTAAAATCCTTGTCATATTCGGCCATAAGCAAGCACAATGAGGTTTTAATAAATTGAATTTGTTTGAATTAGCTCAAGAGCCGAGAGGGCCACAATTGGACAAGGGAAGGAAAAGGTGATCGAATAGCCGAAAAGCCGTTCGACAACATCCGAGGTAAGTCCTCAAGAAGTGACCTTACTTGAATTATGTGAGATGAAATATGGATGTGTATGATTATTGATTATGTGTGTATGAGTATTTGAATTCCACCCGGCTAAGTCCCAAGGCGAATATGCTAATGATATTAATTGTGTTTGAGCCTTAGTAACGAAAATGAAATATGTATGTCCAATGATTATTGATGTATGTGTGCATGAGAAATTGAATGATATCGGGCTAAGCCAAGACAATTATGCTGGAAATTATATCCGGGTTAAGACCAAGGCAATTGTGCTAGTGGTTATATCCGGGCTAAGACCAAGGCATTCGTGCGAGTTATTCTATCCGGGCTAAGACCAAAGGCATTTGTGCACTTGATTATATCCGGTTATATTCAAGAATCTTGGGCTGGAGGTGAGTGTTGGTTGCTGAAATGAATTTAATTAGTGCACTCGGACAGCCCAAAGGATAAGGTACGTTATATGTGCATTGGAAAGTCGGCGTGTTTGAGCAACATTCGCTCAATCGACTAATGAATTTCAGTTATTGAATTGATTGATGCTTTGCGAACTTATATAATGATGAAGTATGAAGTAAGAATGTGTATTAATGAAATGATGCATTTGGCTATGTGAATGTATTGCTGTAAATTATAGTTCATTATATTCCTTGAGACTTACTAAGCATAAAAATGCTTACCCCGTTGCTTTGGCTCTTAGTTTTCTAGATTTCGCTCGAGGCAATCGGATTTGGGATCGTTGAAGTCGAAGTCATCCACACTATCAAGCCTCCATTTTGGTATAAATTTTTGTTTGAACTTGAGATGGCATGTATAGGACTACCCCTTGTTTGTTAAATATGTTGTAATGTAAGTATGTACGGCCGTGCGAAAATGGCTCGAAAAGGGAAGTATGAACTTAGACTAATTGTGGGTTGTATGTATATATTTTGTGTCATGATGTGGCTATGGCTTGGAAATGAGAATGTTGGTCATATGACCAGCCATTGGCACGGTTAAAATGATCATATATGAACCTATGTATGGTAAGGCTAGTTGAATCATGGAGACCACCAAATAGGTGAGTCCTATCTTAAAACAGATGCTGCCAGCTGCAGTGGCGTGAATGTGAAAAATCACCAAAATTCATAGGAATGGAATTAGATAGTGAATAAGCTATGTAAATGAACCTTGATGAGTCTATTTTCATATGGAAGAAATGAAACGGTCATAGGAGTTACAGGTTAAGAGATATTAAAGCCATTGTGAGACAGGGCCAGAATGGTTTCTGGGTTCCCTGTCGCAACTTTAAAAATTCACTATAAATTATCCAAAAGAATTAGGAGATATATCTTATATGTACAGATTCCATTTTGAGTCTAGTTTCATTAGAAACAAACGACACCAGAATTAAAGCCCTGTACAGAGAGATATTCAAGTTATACCGCGCGAAGGTCGGAGCAGTCGATCCCTGTAACAGGGTAACTTTAACTAATAAACTGTACCAATTGGCCCGACCAAAATCCTAGAAATAAATCCATGGATGGATATATGAGTCTAAATTCAGGAAAATTTACGAAACCAGTTTCCGAGTTTTGAAACTCGAGATATGATTTTAAGGCGACAGTGACGCAGTTTTCCAGCCTGACTGGAAATGTCAAATTGGTGGGCAAAAACATGTGAACTTGGTTTGTTAACCCTCGGGTCCGAAATCGGCGATGGTCTCGGGTTTTGGGGTGTTACAATTTTATTGGTATCGAGCCACGGTTTAGTCGATTCTAGGACTACCGTGATGTGTTTGGGGTCTAGCTATACATGCCATTAAATGATGAATCGATAGTGTGATGAATTCGACAATTTGACTTCATGATTGTTTATAGCAATGGATCCCGATCCCAACCGAAAGCGATAGTGATGATGTGGAGAGTGTGGCGCTGCTCCGCGCAAGGGACAGCAACGTGGACTCTCAACCTATGGCCATAATCCTAATGATGAGGCTAGGCAAGCCTTTTATAGTGTGATGAGCGAATGGTTCAATCAATACATTCGAACCAACACTACTGTTCCACCACCTCCATTCCCGACGAATGCAACCCCGCACCTACAATACCTCGTTGATGACCCAATAAGGTCGGGTAAGCCCCGATCGATAGGATTCAAAACATGGGGCCACTGAATTTAAGGCTACGGATGATGATGATGCCGAGCGAGCTGAATTATGGTTAGATAACACTATCCGGGTGCTTGATGAGCTATCCTGTACACCCGATGAGTGCTTAAAGTGTACCATCTCCTTGCTACGCGAGTCCGCCTACTATTGGTGGAGTACTCGACTTACGTGGTGCCTAGAGAGCAAGTGACTTGGGAATTCTTTCTAACCGAGTTAGAAAAAGTATATCGATCGAGATTCATCGACCAAAAGCGGAGGGAGTTCCTTGATCTTAAGCAAGGTTCTATGTCCGTTACCGACTACGAACGAAAGTTTGTGAGGCTTAGCCAGACGCGAGAATGCATTTCGTCCGAAGCTATTATGTAAACGCTTGAGGATGGGCTGAATGATGATATAAGGATGTTTGTTGGCATTCTCGAGATCGAGAGTTCGTAGTACTTGTTGAGCGAGCTTGTAAAGTCAAGAGCTTAGAAAGGAGAAACAAAAGCGATGTGGGGATTGGAGAATTAGAAAGAGGTCCTCGGAAAGTCTCTTCAACAAGCATCGAAGAGATTTCGAGATGATGCGAGCCGGTCTAGAGGCGTTTGGGCTTTTCTAGACGAGGACGCGATCGACCCCTGTGACCACACGAGTCACCTCGATCACGGTGGCGGAAATGATCGCCGAGAGAGGCGAGTGTCCACATTGTGGCAAATGGCATTCGGGAGCTGTTGGTTTCGTGATCGCTCTGCTATAAGTGTGGATCGGCCGACCACTTTATGAAGGATTGCCCGAGGATGCACGAGCAGAATGCAAGTCGAGTGCAAACCCGGTGCTACCATCGCCGAGGTAGACCACCTAGAAATATGGGCAATGTCGATGGCGGTCGAGAGGATCTAGAGATGCTACCATCGATCCGAGGCTCGTGCTCTGCTAGGACTTATGCCATCGCGCACGCCGAGGATCTTGCCTCTCGGATGTTATTACCAGTACTTTCACTCTTTTCAATACAAATGTAATTGCTTTGATTGACCCCGGTTCTACTCATTCATATATATGAAACCTTAGCATCCAAAGAAGACTTTGCCCATTGAGTCTCATGAGTTTGTAATTCGGTGTCAAACCCTTGGGTCATTACGTGCTTGTTAACAAAGTGTGCAAGAAAAGTCCCTAGTGTTCAGAGGTTCTTGTTTTCGGCGGACTTGATGCTTTTGCCGTTCGATGAGTTCGATGTTATTCTTGGTTTGGATTGGTTGACCATGCACGATGCGGTTGTAAATTGCAAGAGCAAGACTATCGATTTGAGGTCGCGAATAATGAAATAATTCGGGTTGAGTCCACGGACTTAAAAGGGTTGCCACCGTAATATCGCCGATGTTGGCCCGAAATATGTAAGAAAAGGGTGCGGCGTACCTTGCGTCGTGCTCGATGACAAGGAATCGAGAAGAAACCCGAATCTATGCCCGTGGTTTGTGAATACCGGATGTTTTCCCAAGAATTGCCGGGTTTACCACTGCTCGAAAATAGAATTTGGCATCGAATTGGTACCGGTACCACCCAATTCGATAGCTCCGTATCGTATGGCACCAACGAATTGAAGGAGTTGAAAACTTCGGTTGCAAGAATTGGTGGATAGAGGTTTTGCTCGCTCGAGTTTTTCGCCTTGGGGTGCGTTGTTGTTCGTGAAGAAGAAGGATGGAGCCATGCGACTATGCATCGACTATCGTCGACAACAAAGCGACGATAAAGAACAAATATCCGTTGCCACGTATTGATGACTTGTTCGATCAATCAAGGGAGCCTCGGTGTTCTCGAAAATAGATTTGAGATCGGGCTACTATCAATTGCGAATCCGAGATTGAGACGTGCCCAAGACGCCTTGAGCGAGATATGGTCACTATGAGTTCTGGTGATGCCGTTTGGGCTCACTAATGCCCTACGGTATTTATGGATTTAATGAATCGAATCTTTAGACCATATTTGGATCGATTCGTAGTCGTGTTCATTGATGACATCTTGGTCTATTCAAGAAATGAGACCGAACATCTTTGAACACTGCGGTTAGTCTTGCAAATTTTACGGGACAAGCAATTATATGCTAAGTTCACAAGTGTGAGTTACGGTTAAGAGAGTTAGCTTCTTGGGTCATGTGGTATCTGCAGACGGTATTCGAGTCGACGAATAAAATTTCAGCCATACTTAATTGGAAACCTCAGAAATATTCTTGAGGTTCGAGCTTTTTGGGGCTTCTTAGGTTATTACCGACGATTTGTAAAAGGCTTCTCAACGATAGCCACGCCGATGAAGGCTACTCCAAAAGGATGTTAAGTTCGAATGGACGGAGAAATGCCAAAAAGCTTGATCAATGAAAACTTATTTGATGAAGCCCCAATTCTAGTGCAACCCGAGTCCCAAGGAGTTTGTCATCTATAGCGACGCCTCTCTACTTGGGTTAGGTTGCGTATTAATGCAAGAAGGTCGAGTTGTGGCCTATCGTCGAGGCAATTAAAGCCACATGAGAAAAACTATCCGACTCATGATCTCGAATTGGCGCCATCGTATTCGCCTTAAAGATTTGGCGACATTACTTATTTGGTGAAAGGTGCCATGTATACTCGGATCACAAAAGTCTCAAGTATTTGATGACCCAACGAGACTTAAATCTGCGACAAAGACGTTGGCTCGAGTGTTAAAGGATTATGAGTGGTCATTGACTATCACCGGGAAAGGCGAATGTAGTTGCGGATGCCTTGAGTCGTAAATCGTTATTCACTTTACGAGTGATGAATGTGCACTTGTCTATCCGAGCCGACGGTGTGTTAGTGGCTGAAATGAAAGCCAAACCATTATTGACACACCAAATTCGAGAAGCTCGAGAAAGTCGATGACGAGTTGGTTGCAAAGCGGGTCTGCGTGTGTTCGAACAAGGACTCGGAGTTTCAAATCGACGATGACGATTGTTTGAGGTTCAAAAGTCGTCTGTGTCCCAAAGAATTGAACTCATTTCGATAATTCAATGAAGCCCATTGTAGCCGAATGGCAATCCACCCGGAGTACGAAGATGTACAATGATTTGAAACGTCGATTTTGGTGGCATGGTATGAAGCGAGACATCTCGACTTTGTTTCAAGATGTTTAATATGTCAACAAGTGAAAGCGGAACATCAGTGCCTTGAGATTACTTGACCAATCACGATACCCGAGTGGAAATGGGATCGAGTCACAATGGACTTTGTATCCGGACCGCCATTGTCGACAAGTAAGAAGGATGCGGTTTGGGTCGTGGTAGATCGATTGACTAAGTCGGCCCACTTTGTCCCGTCGTCGGATTTTCAATGGACAAATTAGCGGAATTGTACGTTTCTCAGTTGTGAAATTACACGGTGCCTATTTCTATCGTGTCGGATAGAGATCCTAGATTTACCTCGCGGTTTTGGAAAAAGTTGCAAGAAGCTTTGGGTACCAAGTTGCATTTCAAGACCGCCTTCCACCCCAAACCGATGGTCAATCCGAGCGGTAATTCGGATACTTGAGGATATGTTAAGATGTTGCGTCCTCGAGTTTAGTGGTTCATGGGAGCGGTATTTGCCGTTGATTGAATTCGCTTACAACAACGACTTTCAATCGAGTATTAAGATGGCACCTACGAGGCTTTGTACGGCGTAAATGCCGTACACCATTGTTTTGGACCGAGCTTGGTGAAAGCAAGATTTTCGGTGGATTTGATTAGGGATGCGAATGAAAGTGAAAGTAATCCGTGAAAGTTTGAAGATAGCCTTCGATCGTCGAGGAAGTCGACGCGGATATGAAGCGTAAGGATATCGAGTATCGGTGGGTGATAAAGTGTTCCTCAAGGTATCGCCTTGGAAAAAATACTCGAGTTCGGTAGTAAGGGCAAGTTGAGCCCGAGGTTCATTGGGCCATATGAGATATCGAGCGAATCGGTCCGGTGGCATATCGTTTGATTTTGCCCCGAACTCAAAAGGTTCACGATGTCTTCCACGTTTGATGCTTGACGTTATAGATCCGATCCATCGCACGTGATTAGTCCATCGAAATTGAAATTCAAGCTAATATGAGTTATGAGGAAGAACCAATTAGTATCCTATCACGAGAAGTGAAAGAGTTGCGAAACAAGCGGGTTCCGCTAGTGAAAGTGTTATGGCTCAAGCACGGGATAGAAGAAGCTACTTGGGAGACCGAGAACTCAATGAGAGAGCGATATCCAAACCTATTTACCGGTAAGCTTTTGGGACGAAAATCTCTTGAGTGGGGAGAGTTGTGACACCCTAATGTGACCCTAGTCGGAGAGTGGTTTCGGGACCACGAAACCGAGTCACAAGAATAATTAAGTGTTATATTCCGTGCTTATTGTATGTGGAATTGGTATGCGTAAATATTTCGTGTCTCGATTTTTATTAATTAGGTGCTAATTTATAAGAAAGGACCCGTGTGCTAAGACTTGAAAATGTGATAGGTGTATTTTAAGTGGCCTAATAATGCATAAAGTGAAATAAATGGAGTTGCATGTCAATTATCCCATTCCCTAAGGTGAATGGCCGGCCATGACAAATTATGGGCAAGGGAAAACATGTTCCCAACATGTTTTACTAATGGATGATGTTAGAAATGATAAAATAAGAGTATGAAAAAAAAAAAAAATGTTCATTCTTCTCCATAGGCTTGGCCGAATGTACTAAGGAAAGAAAAGAAAAATTTGTTCATCCTTTCTCATCTTCTTGGCCGAAATTACTAAGGGAAAAGGGGGAGGATTTTTGCTTCATGCTTGGCTTGGAAGAGATCTAGAAGGAGATTTGGCTAAGTTTGCATCAAGATTAAGGTATGTATGAGGTTGTGTTGGGAGTTTCATGCATGTTTTGGTTGCTAACTTGATGTGCATGTTAGCCATGGCTCAAATCTTTGGTATGCCATGGAAATGGTATTTGGCCAAAGTTGTTATAGTGATAAAGCCATTGCATGCTAAGTGTGAAGCTTGATGATGATGCATGCAATGATGGATTTTCTACTCATGAGTAAGATTTTGAGTTTTCTCTTTGTTTTATCATGATTAAAGTTGAAAAGGAGCATGATTGTCATACTTGGCCATGATGCATTCTTGAGCATGATTCATGCTTCTTGCATGTTAGTTAAAAGTTTGTGTTTTGGATGGCTATGGACACCTTGAAAATTCGCCATGCTCATATATGCATATATATGATTGCACATTATGTTTGGTTGTGAACTAAGTGATGAATATATTGATTTAAAGAAGAAAATGTGGAAGAATGCTTGTGAAATTGCAAGCACAATTGACCTAGCACACATATAAGTGCTTGATGCTATATTATAAGTTTTGGGCCACAATGTGCAAGCATTAATTAGTAGATTGCATGCTGTTTTTGTGAGGTATTAAGTGCAAATTTTGACCTCAACATGTACATGAATATTCGGCCTTGGGTAGCCCATTGAAGGCCTTAGCATTTCCTTGATGTTCAAACAAATTGTATTGAATTGCTTGATGTAGTATAAAATGTGCATGACCATTGTGTATTCAAGCTAAAGAGCGCCATATGACCATCTAAAATCCTTGTCATATTCGCCATAAGCAAGCACAATGAGGTTTTAATAAATTGAATTTGTTTGAATTAGCTCAAGAGCCGAGAGGCCACAATTGGACAAGGGAAGGAAAAGGTGATCGAATAGCCGAAAAAAGCCGTTCGACAACATCCGAGGTAAGTCCTCAAGAAGTGACCTTACTTGAATTATGTGAGATGAAATATGGATGTGTATGATTATTGATTATGTGTGTATGAGTATTTGAATTCCACGGGCTAAGTCCCAAGGCGAATATGCTAATGATATTAATTGTGTTTGAGCCTTAGTAACGAAAATGAAATATGTATGTCCAATGATTATTGATGTATGTGTGCATGAGAAATTGAATGATATCCGGGCTAAGCCGAAGACAATTATGCTGGAAATTATATCCGGTTAAGACCGAAGGCAATTGTGCTAGTGGTTATATCCGGGCTAAGACCAAGGCATTCGTATGCGAGTTATTCTATCCGGGCTAAGACCAAGGCATTTGTGCACTTGATTATATCCGGTTATATTCAAGAATCTTGGGCTGGAGGTGAGTGTTGGTTGCTGAAATGAATTTAATTAGTGCACTCGGACAGCCCAAAGGATAAGGTACGTTATATGTGCATTGGAAAGTCGACGTGTTTGAGCAACATTCGCTCAATCGACTAATGAATTTCAGTTATTGAATTGATTGATGCTTTGCGAACTTATATAATGATGAAGTATGAAGTAAGAATGTGTATTAATGAAATGATGCATTTGGCTATGTGAATGTATTGCTGTAAATTATAGTTCATTATATTCCTTGAGACTTACTAAGCATAAAATGCTTACCCGTTGCTTTGGCTCTTAGTTTTCTAGATTTCGCTCGAGGCAATCGGATTTGGGATCGTTGAAGTCGAAGTCATCCACACTATCAAGCCTCCATTTTGGTATAAATTTTGTTTGAACTTGAGATGGCATGTATAGGACTACCCTTGTTTGTTAAATATGTTGTAATGTAAGTATGTACGGCCGTGCGAAAATGGCTCGAAAAGGGAAGTATGAACTTAGACTAATTGTGGGTTGTATGTATATATTTTGTGTCATGATGTGGCTATGGCTTGGAAATGAGAATGTTGGTCATATGACCAGCCATTGGCACAGTTAAAATGATCATATATGAACCTATGTATGGTAAGGCTAGTTGAATCATGGAGACCACCAAATAGGTGAGTCCTATCTTAAAACAGATGCTGCCAGCTGCAGTGGCGTGAATGTGAAAAATCACCAAAATTCATAGGAATGGAATTAGATAGTGAATAAGCTATGTAAATGAACCTTGATGAGTCTATTTTCATATGGAAGAAATGAAACGGTCATAGGAGTTACAGGTTAAGAGATATTAAAGCCATTGTGAGACAGGGCCAGAATGGTTTCTGGGTTCCCTGTCGCAACTTTAAAAATTCACTATAAATTATCCAAAAGAATTAGGAGATATATCTTATATGTACAGATTCCATTTTGAGTCTAGTTTCATTAGAAACAAACGACACCAGAATTAAAGCCCTGTACAGAGAGATATTCAAGTTATACCGCGCGAAGGTCGGAGCAGTCGATCCCTGTAACAGGGTAACTTTAACTAATAAACTGTACCAATTGGCCCGACCAAAATCCTAGAAATAAATCCATGGATGGATATATGAGTCTAAATTCAGGGAAAATTTACGAAACCAGTTTCCGAGTTTTGAAACTCGAGATATGATTTTTAAGGCGACAGTGACGCAGTTTTCCAGCCTGACTGGAAATGTCAAATTGGTGGGCAAAAACATGTGAACTTGGTTTGTTAACCCTCGGGTCCGACACTGGCGATGGTCTCGGGTTTTGGGGTGTTACATTTGAATGATACCCGGGCTAAGTCCCGAAGGCATTCATGCTAGTGATTATATCTGGGCTAAGTCCCGAAGGCATTTATGCTAGTGATTATATCCGGGCTAAGACCCGAAGGCATTCGTGCGAGTTGTTGTATCCGGGCTAAGGCCCGAAGACATTTGTGCAAGTTACCAAATCCGGGTTAAGACCCGAAGGCAATTGTGCTTGTGGTTATATCCGGCTAAATTCCGAAGAGACTCGGTTTGAAGGTGAGCGTTTTGGTGCTGTAATAAATTCAATTAATACGCTCGAAAAACCCATATGATAATGTATGTTTACATATGCATCGGAAAAGTCGATCCGTTTGAAATAGTATTCGTTCAATCGACTAACGAACTTTCGGCTCTTAGATAGGTTGATACCTTGTGTGTATATGTTGATGAAGTGTGAAGTAAGTATGATTATGAGAATGTGTATTAATAAAGTGATTCATTTAGCTATGTGAATGTAATACTTTAGTCAAAGCTGATTTCATTACTTGAAACTTACTAAGCATTAAAATGCTTACCCCGTTGCTTTGGCTCTCTGTTTTATAGATTTTGCTCGTTAGCTATCGGATTCGGGATCATCGAGGTCGAAGTCATCCACACTATCAAAGCCCCCTTTTTGGTACAAATTTTGGTTGAACTTTGAAATGGCATGTATAGGACTACTCTTTCGTTTGTTGGTCATAGACCCCTTTGATTTTGTATAAATTTGGATAGCCATGCGAAAATGGCTTATATACACTTTAGCATGGTATCATAATCATTTCGTATGTTGTTCACTAAGAGGTATGGAAATGTTTGGAAACGATTAGCCATTGGAATGGTTAATCATGATCATTCCTTGTGCCATGTATGCTAAAAGGGCTAGTTGAATCAAAGAAATTATGAAGTAGGTAAAGGTTACCTTAAAAACAGATGCTGACAGCAGCAGTGATGTGGATGTGAAAAATCACTAAAAATATTAGGAATGGAATTAAATAGTGAATAAATTATGTAAATTAACCTTGATGAATCTACTTTCATATGGAAGAAACGAAACGGTCATATGAGTTATATGTTAAGAGATATTAAAGTTCTCGTGAAACAGGGCCAGAACGGTTTCTGGATCCCCTGTTCCGACTTTGGAAATTCATTGTAAATTAACCAGAGATACTTAGGAGTCATTCCATATATGTATAGATTTCCCTTTGAGTCTAGTTTCTATAGAAATAAACGGCATCAGTATTGAAGCCTTGTACAGGGAGATATCCAAGTCGTAATGCGCGAAGGTCAGTGTAGTCTATCCCTGTAACAGGGGAGAATTTAACTAATAAACTGTACTAATTGGCCCAACCAAAAATTATAGAAACAAATTTGTGGATGGAAATATGAGTATAATTTCAGGGAAAAATTACGAAACTGATTTTCGAGCTTTGAAACTCAAGATATGATTTTTAAGACGAAAGTGACGCGGTAACCAGCTTGTCTGGAAAATTTTTAAATGGACTGTGAAAATGATTAAGTCAAGTTTGTGTGCACCTTGTGTTCGACTCGATAACGGACTCGCACGCAAGGTGTTACAATTTTATTGGTATCGAGCTACGGTTTAGTCGATTCTAGGACTACCTAATGCGTTTGGGTCTAGCTATACATGCCATTTTATGTGATTATTTGATAGTGTGGTGATTTCTGACAATTGCAAATGTGTTTATTTATAGTAATGGATCCCGATCCCGACCGAGCGGTAGCTGATGATCTTGAGAGTGTAGCGCCTGCTCCCACACAAGGGACAGCTCCGGCGGACTCTCAACCTATTGCTAGCAATCCGAATGATGAGGCTAGGCAAGCTTTTTATAGCATGATGAATGATTGGTTCAACCAATACATTCGAACTAACACGGCTGTTCCACAACCTCCATTTCCGACTAATACAACCCCCACACCTACAATGCCTCCGGTAACTGACCAAATAAGGTCTAATAAGCCCCCAGTTGACAGAATCCGAAAACATGGGGCTACTGAATTTAAAGCTATGGATAGCGATGATGCCGAGCAAGCTGAATTTTGGTTGGACAACACTATCCGCATTTTCGATGAGCTATCTTGTACACCGATGAATGCCTAAAGTGTACTATCTCCTTGCTACGTGATTACGCCTACTATTGGTGGTGTACTCTGACTTCTGTTGTGCCCCGAGAACAAGTAACTTGGTAGTTTTTCCAAACCGAGTTTGGAAAAAGTATATCGATCGAGATTTATGGATCAAAAGCGGAAGGAATTTCTTTAACTTAAACAAGGTTCCATGTCGGTTCTGACTATGAGCGAAAATTTGTGAGGCTTAGGTGATGCGCGAGAATGCATTTCTTGAAGTCGTGATGTAAACGCTCAAGATGGACTGAATGATGATATAAAGTCGTATGTTGGCATTTTGGAAATCAGAGTTTGTGGCTCTTGTCGAGCGGCGTGCAAAGCCGAGGAGCTCGATATGGAGAAAGAAAAGTGAAGTGGGAGCAAGGAGTTTCAGTAAGAGGTCTTGGGAAGCCCTTCCCACAGTCATCAAAGAAATTTAGAGATGGCTTAGGCCGGTCTAGAGACACTTGGGCTTTTCTAGACGAGATCGCGATCGACCCCACGTGACCACACTAGTCACTTGATCGCCGATGGTGGAAATGATCGTCGAGAGAGAGCGAGTGCCGATTGTGGCAAATGGCATTCGGAAGTTGTAGATTCCGTGACCGCTCTCTGTTACAAGTGCGGATCGGTTGACCACTTCATTAAAGATTGCCCGAGGTTGTGCGAGCAGAATGTAGATCGAGTGGGAAGCCGGTGCTACCACCGCCGAGGTAGACCATCTAGAAATACGGACAATGCTAGTGGTGGTCGAGAGGATCTAGAGATGCCACGACCAGATTCGAGGCTCGGCGCTCTGCTAGGGCTTATGCTATACGCCGCACGCGAGGATGCTTCCTCGCCGGATGTTATTACTGGTACTTTCACTCTCTTTGATACTAATGTGATTGCTTTGATTGACCACGGTTCTACTCATTCTTATATATGAAACGTTAGCATCTAGTAAGACTTTACCTATTGAGTCTCTTGAGTTCGTAATTGGTGTCAAATCCTTGGGTCGTTCGTGCTTGTCGACAAAGTGTGTAAGAAATGCCCCTAGTAATTGAGGTTCTCTGCTTTCCGCGGCTTGATCTCGCTGTTGCCGTTTGACTAATTTGATGTTATCCTCGGTTTAGATTGGTTGATCGTGCATGATGCGGTTGTGAATTGCAAAAGCAAGACTATCGATTTGAGGTGCGCAAATAACGAGATGATCCGAGTTGAGTCTACGGACTTAAAGGGTTGCCACCGTAATATCATCAATGTTGGCCCAAAAATATGTAAGAAAGGGTGCGAAGCATACCTTGCGTATGTACTTGATGATAAGGAGTTAGAAATAAAACCCGAATCTGTGCCGGTGGTTTGTGAATACTCGGATGTTTTTCCCGAAGAGTTACCGGGTTTGTCACCTGTTCGGGAGATAGAGTTTGGTATTGAGCTTGTACTTGGGACCACACCGATTTCGATAGCTCCGTATCGTATGGCACCAACGGAATTAAAGGAGTTGAAAACTCAGTTGCAAGAGTTGGTGGATAGAGGTTTTGCTCGCCTGAGTTTTTCACCTTGGGGTGCACCGGTGTTGTTTGTGAAAAGAAGGACGGAACCATGAGGTTGTGCATCGACTATCGTCGACAATAAAGTGACAATAAAGAACAAATATCCGTTATCACGTATCGATGATTTGTTCGATCAATGAAGGAGCCTCGGTGTTCTCAAAATAGATTTGAGATCGGGCTATTATCGATTCTTGAATTCGAGATTCGGACATACCCAAAGCGCCTTGAGCGAGATATGGTCACTACGAGTTCTTAGTGATGCCGTTTGGGCTCACTAATGCCCTACGGTATTTATGGATTTGATGAATCGATCTTGAGACCATATTTGGATCGGTTCGTAGTTGTGTTCATTGACGACATCTTGGTGTATTCAAGAGATGAGACCGAACATGCGGAACACCGAGGTTAGTGTTGCAAATTTTACGGGATAAGCGGTTATATGCTAAGTTCACAAGTGTGAGTTACGGTTAGCGAGGTTAGCTTCTTGGGTCATGTGGTATCTCAGATCGGGTATTCGGTTAACCGAGCAAAATTTCAGCCATACTTAACTGGAAGCCTCAGAAATATTCTTGAGGTTCGAGCTTTTTGGGACTTGCCGGTTGCTACCGACGGTTTGTAAAAGGATTTTCGATGATAGCCACACCCATGACGAAACTGCTTCAGAAAGATGTCAAGTTTGAATGGACGGAAAAGTGTCAGAAAAGTTTCGATCAATTGAAAACTCATTTGACGGAAGGTCCAGTATTAGTGCAGCCCGAATCTGGCAAAGAGTTTGTCATCTATAGTGACGCCTCCCTACTTGGGTTAGGTTGCGTATTGATGCAAGAGGGTCGAGTTGTGGCCTATGCGTCGAGACAATTAAAGCCACATGAGAAGAATTATCCGACCCATGATCTCGAATTAGCTGCCATCGTATTCGCCTTGAAAATATTGCGACATTACTTATTTGGTGAGAAGTGCCATGTATTTTCGGATCACAAAAGTCTCAAATATTTGATGAGTCAAAGAGACTTGAATCTCGACAAAGCGTTGGCTTGAGTTGTTGAAAGATTATGAGTGGTCATTGATTATCACCCGGAAAGGCTAATGTGGTTGCGGACGCCTTAAGCCGGAAATCACCGTTAAACTGCGAAGCGATGAATGTACACTTATGCATTCTACCCGACAATGTGTTAGTAGCCGAATTAAAAGCCAAACAATTATTGATTCATCAAATTCGTGAAGCCCAGAAAGTCGATGATGAGTTGGTTGCAAAACGGGCTGAGTGTGTTCCGAACAAGGAATCGGAGTTTCAAATTGATGATGATGATTGTTTGAGGTTCAGAAGTTGTTTGTGTGTTCCAAAGAATTCGGAACTTATTTCGATAATTCTGAACGAAGCCCATTGTAGCCGAATGGCAATCCACCCGGGGAGTACGAAGATGTACAACGATTTGAAACGTCGGTTTTGGTGGCATGGTATGAAACGAGACATCTCTGACTTTATTTCGAGATGTTTAATATGTCAACAAGTGAAAGCGGAACATCAAGTGCCTTCAAGGTTACTTCAGCCGATCACGATACCCGAGTGGAAATGTGACAGCCCAAAATTGACCCTAGTCGGGAAGTGGTTTCGGGACCACAAAACCGACGCATAAAATAATTTAATATTCATTTTGATGCCTATGATATGTGTTAATTTGTGTGTGACATTTTTGATGATTTGATTTAGGGTCATAAATGTGAATTTCACTAAAAAGGATCTAGTAGTAAACTTTGAAAGTAGGATAGGGAAATGTGTGATGACTGATTAAAGCATGAATGCAAAACAATGGTCTTGCATGTCAAATACCCCTCTTTTTATAAGTGGTGGCCGGCCATGACAAGGGAGGATGGGCAAAACATGTCATAGACATGTTTTGTTGGTGCAATATGGGAGGAAAAATTAAACTAAGGTGAGGAATAAAGAATTGAAAAAAAAAAAGGAGAGAAGGTGTGATTCCCCCATTGCTTAGTGAGTTGAAGGGAAAGAAAGAAAGAAAAAATTGTTCATCCTTTCTTTGAGCCAAAACGGGAAGAAAATACAAAGAAGAAAAAGAAATGTGTGTGTTCATCCTTGAACATCTTTTGGCCGAAAATTGAAGGAAAAGGGAAGAAGGGAGTGAAGCATTCGGCTATCCTAGGTCACTATTAAGGTAAGTTTGATGTTTTGCCATGAGATTCATGTATATTTTAGTAGTTAGCTTGAGTTCTAACTAGCCATGGTTCAAATCCTTACTATGTCATGGAGATGATATTCGGCTAAGGTGAGATTGTGTTGATATCATTTGCATGCTAAAAGTGAAGCTTTGTAATGGTGCATGTGATGGTGGATTGATGATTTTGAATATTCTTTTAGCACTTTTGAGTGAGAGTTTGATAGATACTATGAGGTTAAACTTCATGACATTGTAAGCTTGTAAGTTGGATGATGAAATTCATGCTTTGTGAAGGTAAATGGTGTAGAAGGAGCATTCGGCCATAATGAAAATATATGAGATAGTCATAATCACCTTATGATTCGGCTCTTGCATATATATATATATGTTTGCACATGATGTATTGGTATGACATATATACTATCTCAAGGCATATAATTACATATGATGGTGTTTCGGTTATGGAGTAAATGATTGATGCGTATTGAGTTACAATATGGAATCGTTAGTTAGTAAAATGTATGCTGTTTTGTGTGGTATTAAGTGTATAATTGGCCTCAACATGGACATGCATATTCGCCACATGAGGGAATTGGTGTGCATGCATTCGGTTAGAGGCAAGCATATTGATGCCTATTCTTGGCTTAGAAAATTGCTAAGAGGAATATTAACTAATGTGTTGAGTTCGATTCATGATTTCGTACATATGTGACTTTGATGCCTAATGAGTATATATATTGGCTAAGTACCTTGAATTCCTCTTTCGATCCTCAAATGATTAAATCAATTTATTTGTTAAATTAAGCTCAAGAGCAAAGGGGAGCTAAATCCGATAAAGGGAATGAAAAAGTAGTCGAGTAGCCATCGAAATCGCTCGACCACGTACGAGGTAAGTCTTCGAGTAATGACCCTACTTGAATTATATTGAAATAATTTGTCATATTATGGCGGACAATAGAATGTGCGTAGGGACTAAGTTATAAAGTCAATCAAATCATGCTCCTTGTGTGTGGCTATTGAGCCTAAATTGGAAAGGTTTGATAAATATTTTGTGTTTGAGCCTTAGTAACGAAAAAGGAAATATGGATGTGTCGTGATTATTGACATATGTGCACATGAGCATTTGAATGATACCCGGATAAGTCCCAAGGCATTTATGCTAGTGAATATATCCGGCTAAGTCCCAAGGCATTTATGCTAGTGATTATATCCGGCTAAGACCAAGGCATTCGTATGAAGTTGTTATATCCAGCTAAGACCAAGGCATTTGTGCAAGATACCAAATCCGGGTTAAGACCAAGGCAATTGTGCTTGTGGTTATATCCGCTAAATTCAAGAAGCTCGGTTTGAAGGTGAGCATTTTGGTGCTGTAATAAATTCAATTAATACGCTCGAAAAACCCATACGATAAGGTATGTTTACATGTGCATCGGAAAAGTCGATTCGTTTGAAATAGTGTTCGTTCGATCGACTAACGAACTTTCGGCTCTTAGATAGGTTGATACCTTGTGTGTATATGATTATGAGAATGTGTATTACTAAAGTGATTCATTTAGCTATGTGAATGTAATACTTTAGTCAAAGCTGATTTCATTACTTGAGACTTACTAAGCATTAAAATGCTTACCCCGTTGCTTTGGCTCTCTGTTTTATAGATTTTGCTCGTTAGCTATCGGATTCGGGATCATTGAAGTCGAAGTCATCCACACTATCAAAGCCCCCTTTTTTTGGTACAAATTTTGGTTGAACTTTGAAATGGCATGTATAGGACTACTCTTTCGTTTGTTGGTCATAGACCCTTTGATTTTGTATAAACCGGGTAGCCATGCGAAAATGGCTAGTAGAAGTGGACTATGGCATTAGACCATTTGTGTTTATGTATGTATATATGGTTTCATGATGTGACTTTGGACTGGAATGGAAGTGTTGGGCAATGATCAGCCCTTGAAATGGCTAAATATGATCATATGTGGACCTATGTATGTCAAAACTCTAGTTGGTCCATGGAAACCATGAAATAGGTAAAGTTTACCTCGAAAACAGATGCTGACAGCAGCAGTGGTGTGGGTTTGAAAAATCACTAGAATTTGTAGGAATGGCATTAAATAGTGAATAAATTATTTAAATTAACTGATGAATCTACTTTCATATGGAAGAAACGAAACAGTCATATGAGTTATATGTTAAGAGATATTAAAGTTCTCGTGAAACAGGGCGTAACGGTTTCGGATCCCTGTTCCGACTTTGGAAATTCATTATAAATTAACCAGAGATGATTAGGAGTCATTCCATATATTTATAGATTCCTCTTTGAGTCTAATTTCTAAAGAAACAAACGGAATCAGTATTGAAGACCTTTACCGGAAGATATCCAATTCGTAATGCATAAAGGTCAGTGTAGTCGAACCCTGGAATAGGGGAGACTTTAACTAATAAACTGTACTAATTGGCTCGACCAAAAATTCTAGAAAAAAATATGTAGATGCACATATGAGTCTTGTTTCAGGGAAAAATTACGAAACTGATTTTCAAGTTTTGAAACTCAAGATATGATTTTTAAGGCGACAGTGATGCAGTAATCAGCTTGTCTGGAAATTTTTTTATGGACTGTGAAAACAATTAAGTTAAGTCTGTGTGCACCTTGTGTTAGACTCCGGTAACGAACTCGGGAACAGGGTGTTACAATTTTATTAGTATCAGAGCTATGGTTTAGTCGATTCTAGGACTACCGTAATGCGTTTGGGCCTAGCGATACATGCCATTTTATGTGATTATTTGATAGTGTGGTGATTTCTGACGTTTGAATTTGTGTTTATTTATAGTAATGGATCCGATCCCAACCGAGCGATAGTGATGATGTGGAGAGTGTAGCGCTGCTCCTTTACAAGGGACAATACCGTGACTCTCAACCTATTGCTAGCAATCCGAATGATGAGGCTAGGCAAGCTTTCTATAGCGTGATGAATGATTGGTTCAACCAATGCATTCGAACTAACACTACTGTTCCACAACCTCCATTCCCGACTAATACAACCCCGCACCTACAATGCCTCCGATGAATCGACCAAATAAGGTCGAATAAGCCCCAGCTTGATGAAATCCGAAAACATGGGGCTACTGAATTTAAAGCTACGGATAGCGATGATGCCGAGCAAGCTGAATTTTGGTTGGACAACACTATCCGGTACTGATGAGCTATCTTGTACACCGATGAATGCCTAAAGTGTACTATCTCCTTGCTACGTGATTACGCCTACTATTGGTGGAGCACTCGACTTACAGTGCCCGAGAGCAAGTAACTTGGGAGTTTTTCCAAACCGAGTTTGGAAAAGTATATCATCGAGATTTGTTGATCAAAAACGGAAGGAATTTCTTGAGCTTAAGCAAGGTTCTATGTCAGTTACTGATTACGAGCGAAAATTTGTTAGACTTAGTAGATACGCTCGGGAATGTATTTCATCCGAGGCTACCATGTGTAAACGCTTCGAGGATGGGCTGAATGAAGATATAAAAATGTTCGTTGGCATTCTTGAAATACGAGAGTTCGTAGTACTTGTCGAGCGAGCTTGTAAAGCCGAAGAGCTTAGAAAAGAAAAACAAAAAGTTGATGTGGGAACTGGAGAGTTTCGTAAAAGATCCTCGGGAAAGTCTCTTCTACAGGCATCAAAGAAATTTCGTGATGATGTGGGCCGGTCTAGAGGCACTTCGAGCCTTTTTAGACGAGATCGTGATAGACCCCCTGTGGGTACACGAGGCACTTCGGTCGCCAGTGAACGTCGAGACAGAATGGAGTGTCAACATTGTGGCAAATGGCATTCTGGAAGTTGTAGATTCCGTGACCGCTCCTGTTACAAGTGCGGATCAGTTGACCACTTCATTAAAGATTGCCCGGTTGTCTCGAATGAATGTAGATCGAGTGGGAAACCGGGTGCTACCACCGCCGAGGGAGACCATCTAGAAATACGGGCAATGCTAGTGGTGGTCAGAGAGGATTTAGAGATGCTACGACCAGATCCGAGGCTCACGCTCCTGCTAGGGCTTATGCTATACGCGCACGTGAGGATGCTTCCTCGCCAGATGTTATTACCGGTACTTTCACTCTCTTTGATACTAATGTGATTGCTTTGATTGACCCTAGTTCTACTCATTCTTATATATGCGAAACCTTAGCATCCAGTAAAACTTTGCCTATTGAGTCTACTGAGTTCGTAATTTGGGTGTCAAATCCCTTGGGCCGTTACGTGCTTGTCGACAAAGTGTGCAAGAAATGCCCCCTAGTAATTCGAGGTTCCTGTTTTCTGGCGGACTTGATGCTTTTGCCGTTCGATGAATTTGATGTTATTCTTGGTTTGGATTGGTTGACCGTGCATGATGTGGTTGTGAATTGCAAAAGCAAGACTATTGATTTGAGGTGCGCAAATAACAAAATGATCCGAGTTGAGTCTACGGACTTGAAGGGGTTGCCAGCTGTAATATCATCAATGTTGACCCAGAAATATGTAAGAAAAGGGTGCGAAGCATACCTTGCGTATGTACTTGATGATAAGGAGTTAGAAATAAAACCCGAATCTGCGCTTGGTGGTTTGTGAGTACCGGATGTTTTTCCGAACAATTCTGGGTTTGCCACTGCTCGGGAGATAGAGTTTGGTATTGAGCTTGTACCTGGGACCACACCGATTTCGATAGCTCCGTATCGTATGGCACCAACGGAATTAAAGGAGTTGAAAGCTCAATTGCAAGAGTTGGTGGATAGAGGTTTTGCTCGCCGAGTTTTTCACCTTGGGTGCACCGGTGTTGTCTGTGAAAAGAAGGACGGAACCATGAGGTTGTGCATCGACTATCGTCGACTTAATAAAGTGACAATAAAGAACAAATATCCGTTATGGCAGTATCGATGATTTGTTCGATCAATGAAGGAGCCTTAGTGTTCTCAAAATAGATTTGAGATCGGGCTATTATCGATTCTTGAATCCGAGATCGGACATACCCAAAACCGCCTTCAAAACGAGATATGGTCACTACGAGTTCTTAGTGATGCCGTTTGGGCTCACTAATGCCCCTACGGTATTTATGGATTTGATGAATCGAATCTTCAGACCGTATTTGGATCGGTTCGTAGTTGTGTTCATTGATGACATCTTGGTCTATTCAAGAGATGAGACCGAACATGCGAAGCACCTGAGATTAGTGTTGCAAATTTTACGGGATAAGCAGTTATATGCTAAGTTCGGCAAGTGTGAGTTCTAGTTAAGAGAGGTTAGCTTCTTGGGTCATGTGGTATCTGCATCGGGTATTCGAGTCGACCCGAGTAAAATTTCAGCCATACTTAACTGGAAGCCTCAGAAATATTAATGAGGTTCGAGCTTTTGGGACTTGGTTACTACCCGATGGTTTGTAAAAGGATTCTCGATGATAGCCACACCCATGACGAAACCGCTTGAGAAAGATGTCAAGTTCGAATGGACGGAAAAGTGTCGAAAAGTTTCGATCAATTGAAGACTCATTTGACTAAGCTCCAAATATTAGTGCAGCCGAATCGGCAAAGAGTTTGTCATCTATAGTGACGCCTCCCTACTTGGGTTGGGTTGCGTATTGATGCAAGAAGGTCGAGTTGTGGCCTATGCGTCGAGACAATTAAAGCCACATGAGAAAAACTATCCGACCCATGATCTCGAATTGGCCGCCATCGTATTCGCCTTAAAGATATGGCAACATTACTTATTTGGTGAGAAGTGCCATGTGTATTCAGATCACAAAAGTCTCAAATATTTGATGACTCAAAGAGACTTAAATCTACGACAAAGACGTTGGCTCGAGTTGTTAAAAGATTATGAGCTTGTCATTGATTATCACCCGGGAAAGGCTAATGTGGTTGCGGATGCCTTAAGCCGGAAATCACTGTTTGCTTTACGAGTGATGAATGTACAGTTGTCTATTCTACCCGACAATCTGTTAGTAGCCGAATTAAAGGCCAAACCATCATTGATTCATCAAATTCGTGAAGCTCAGAAAGTCGACGATAAGTTGGTTGCAAGACGGGCTGAATGTGTTCCGAATGTGGAATCAGAGTTTCAAGTTGATGATGACGATTGTTTGAGGTTCAGAAATCGTTTGTGTATTCCAAGAAATTCAGAACTTATTTCGATAATTCTGAACGAAGCCCATTGTAGCCGAATGGAAATGTAACACCCCGAACCCGAGACCGTCGCCGGAGTCGAACACGAGGTGTTAACAAACTTCAAACCACTTATTAAGAATTTCCCAGACAAGCTGCCAATCTGTGTACTAGTCTCTTCAAAAATCATAACTTGAGTTCTAGAACTTGAAAATCAGTTTCGTGATTTTTCTCTGAAACTAGACTCATATATGTATCTACAAATTTTTTCCTAGAATTTTTGGTCGGGCCAATTAGTACAGTTTATTAGTTAAATTCCCCCATGTTACCGGGATTGACTACACTGACCTTTGCGCATTACGACTTGGATATCTTCCTGTACAGGGCTTCAATACTGATGTCGTTTGTTTCTATAGAAACTATACTCAAAGGGGAATCTATACATGTATGGTATGACTCCTAATTATCTCTGGTTAATTGATAATGAATTTCTAAATTTGGAACAGGGAATCCAGAAACTGTTCTGGCCCTGTTTCACGAAAACCTAAATATTTCTTAACATACAACTCATATGACTGTTTTGTTTCTTCCATATGAAAGTAGTTTCATCGAGGTTCATTTACATAATTTTTTCACTATTTAATTCCATTCCTACTATTTTTAGTGATTTTTCAATCTCGCATCACTGCTGCTGTCAACATCTGTTACTAAAACAACTATGCCTATTTCATGACTTTTCCTTGATTTAACTAATAATTCATCATGCATGTCCCAATTTATAACCATGACTAGCCATGCCAAGGCTAATCATCACCGAGCATCTCCCCACTACACTATTACCAAATCATGAATTTAACACCGAAATAATCAGCCACGACATTTGGCATAAAAATCGAGTGGGCCTCTACCAATACTTAACCAAACCGAATTTCCAAGACTTGTGCCCAAACATCATAGAACCAAATCCAACCGAACATTATGCCATTTTCGCATGGCTAAAGTTTACATACCAAATTTCAACAAAACATAATAGCCTATACATGCCGAAATGTTCTCCTAGACCGACTAAGAAGAAAATACCAAAAGTTGCTAGCCGGTGTGATGACTTCGACGACGGTCCCGAGCACGCAAAATGGATCAAGAACCTAAATAAGCAACAATAAGTACCAAATGAGTACATAACTCAGTAAGTCATAAGCAATGCACTACCATCCATTAATAACATTATCATAAGAGGAAACAAAATGGAACGATGCTAATTACTTCCTCTAAACCGAACTATACCGTAGTTCCTTAGACCTTTCGGTTCAATCTCACACCAAGTTACACATTCACATTCCATATACTAATCAATAGGATATTTGAAGCGTTTTTATACATCATTTTGTTTTCGTTACAATCATACAACTAAATGGCATTTCACTTATTCCACGATAATTCTCATGTACGTGACTTCAATTAAAATTGTCACATAGGTTCAAAACTTACCAAGCTCAACTCCAAATATAAACATAGCGCCTATTAGCCATGAACTCAAGGTGCTTACCCGATCCGCTGTCCGTGATCAACTTAATAATGTTGCACACTCAGTGTCAATAGTGATTCAAAAACATATAGTGAGTCCGCACACTTAGTGCTATAAAATCAACTCGCACACCTAGTGCTATATAATCAAACTCGCACACTTAGTGCTGTACAAATTTAAAACCCGCACACTTAGTGCAATCTCATGATCATAAATGTTTATACCCGCACACTTAGTGCCAAAATCCACAACTCAATACATCTCACCTCTTTTCCTTTCATTCAATACTTTCATCACCACATACATACATGTATATAAATTTATCATTCCATTCGGCATAATTACATAGACATCATGTCTATTTAAATCGATACAAAATATACGCTTAGTGACTTACTTTGTGTTGGGTAAAATAGTTCCAAGTCGGCTACTCGATGACCTTCGTCTTTCCCTTGCTTGATTCTCCTCCTTTAACTCCTTGAGCTTAATCAATAAATCAACTAGTTTAACCATCTTGCTAAACATTCATAATTCAATTACACATGCATATGTATGTTTGTATATTCGGCAACCATCCACACTAATTACCCATTTAGTCAATTATACACTTCCAAATGGGCATCACAATTAGATTTAACACCACCTTCATACTCAATTGGATGGTCGAATGTATGTATACATATATACAATGTCAACTATAACATCTTTTAACCACCTAATTTCATCTCATGAACACTTAATCAAATTTTCCTAATCTAGCATATATTTTCACATCTATTTGTAACATCATGTAAATTCACATATAACTACATTTCTTAAGTTCTACATCTTAATACCCATTATAGCCACTCCCAAAACCTAAATCTAAAAATCGGCAACATCCCTTTCAACTATGTTAGCGAACCCTCATCCTCTTCTTAGTCCTACATTCGGCTCCTCCAACACCATGACTTAACCACTTCAACTTTCATGCTAACATAGCAAGCAACTTAACACATCCATATAACTAACACGTTAATAGCATCGAGGTATCAACTAAAATTTTAAGCTTCTTTGTCAAATCCCAACTCTCCAACAACCCCAAATCCAACCATGGGATAGATAGAATTCAAACTAACAACTAAAAACATGCATGAATCTCGGGACAACATCAAACATACCTTGGTCTAGCAAACTACCATGGCTGATTTTCTCAAGCTCTTCCCCTTCTTCTTAGGACATTCGCCAAGCAAAGGAAATGAAAGGATGGACACTTTTTTCTTTTCTTTGTTTTCATCATATTCCCTTTTCTTTTCTTTTTTTTCATTATTTTATTCTTTCTAACATAACCACTAGCCCAACATGTTTGCAACATGTTTCCACCCATAGCATGGCCGGCCATCATGCTTAAATTTGGGTAAATTGACATGCAAACCCACCTTTTTCACAACATGCACTTATAGGCCACCCTACATTTGCCTAGCACATTTCTAAATTTTCTCACATAAGTCCTATTTGATAAAATTCACTTACAATTAACAAAATTCAAACATGAAATTTTCACACATGCATATGTACATATAATGAGCATCAACTATGACAGTTAATTATTTTTATGACTCGGTTTAGTGGTCCCGAAACCACTTTCCGACTAGGGTCAATTTAGGGCTGTCACAGGCAATCCACCCGGGGAGTACGAAGATGTACAACGATTTGAAACGTCGGTTTTGGTGGCATGGTATGAAACAAGACATCTCCGACTTTGTTTGAGATGTTTAATATGTCAACAAGTGAAAGCGGAACATCAAGTGCCTTCAGATTACTTCACCGATTACGATACCCGAGTGGAAATGGGATCGAGTCACAATGGACTTTGTGTCCGGACCGCCATTGTCGACAAGTAAGAAGGATGCGATTTGGGTTGTTGTTGATAGACCGACTAAGTCGGCTCACTTTATCCCCGTCGTCTGGATTCTTCATTGGATAAACTTGCTGAATTGTATGTTTCTCAGATTGTGAGATTACACGGGTACCTATTTCTATTGTATCGGATAGAGATCCGAGATTCACCTCGCGATTTTGGAAGAAATTGCAAGAAGCCTTGGGCACAAAGTTGCATTTAGCACCGCTTTTCACCCCAAACCGATGGTCAATCCGGCGGATAATTCAGATACTTGAGGATATGTTGAGATGTTGCATCCTCGAGTTCAGTGGTTCATGGGAACGATATTTACCTTTGATTGAATTCACTTACAACAATAGTTTTCAATCAAGTATTAAGATGGCACCTTACGAGGCTTTGTACGGTCGTAAATGCCGTACACCATTGTTTTGGACCGAGCTCGGTGAAAGTAAAATTTTCGGAGTTGATTTGATTAAAGATACTGAACAGAAAGTAAAAGTAATCCGTGAAAATCTGAAGATAGCCTCCGATTGTCAGAAGTCGTACGCGGATTTGAAACGAAAAGACATTGAGTATCAGGTGGGAGATAAAGTGTTTCTTAAAGTTTCACCTTGGAAAAAGATACTCAGATTTGGGCGTAAGGGAAAATTGAGTCCGAGGTTCATCGGGCCATATGAGATATCCGAATGAGTCGGTCCAGTTGCGTATCATTTGATTTTGCCCCGAACTTGAAAAGATTCACGATGTCTTTCATGTTTCGATGCTTGACGCTATAGATCGATCCGTCGCACATAATTAGTCCATCGAGGTTGAAATTCAAGCCGATATGAGTTATGAAGAAGAACCGATTCGTATCCTAGCTCGTGAAGTGAAGGAGTTAGAAACAAAAGGGTTCCATTAGTAAAAGTGTTATGGCTCAAACACGGGATGGAAGAAGCTACTTGGGAACCCGAGAACTCTATGAAAGAGCATTACCCAAAACTATTTACCGGTAATATTTTCGGGGACGAAAATTTCTTAAGTGGGGGAGAGTTATGACAGCCCAAAATTGACCCTAGTCGGGAAGTGGTTTCGGGACCACAAAATCGAGGCATAAAATAATTTAATATTCATTTTGATGCCTATGATATGTGTTAATTTGTGTGTGACATTTTTGATGATTTGATTTAGGGTCATAAATGTGAATTTCACTAAAAAGGACCTAGTAGTAAACTTTGAAAGTAGGATAGGGAAATGTGTGATGACTGATTAAAGCATGCATGCAAAACAATGGTCTTGCATGTCAAATACCCCTCTTTTTATAAGTGGTGGTCGGCCATGACAAGGGAGGATGGGCAAAACATGTCATAGACATGTTTTATTGGTGCAATATGGGAGGAAAAATTAAACTAAGGTGAGGAATAAAGAATTGAAAAAAAAAGGGAGAGAAGGTGTGATTCCCCCCATTGCCGTGAGTTGAAGGGAAAGAAAGAAAAAAAATTGTTCATCCTTTCTTTGAGCCAAAACTAGGAAGAAAATACAAAGAAGAAAAAGAAATGTGTGTGTTCATCCTTGAACATCTTTTGGCCGAAAATTGAAGGAAAAAGGGAAGAAGGAGTGAAGCATTCGGCTATCCTAGGTCACTATTAAGGTAAGTTTGATGTTTTGCCATGAGATTCATGTATATTTTAGTAGTTAGCTTGAGTTCTAACTAGCCATGGTTCAAATCCTTACTATGTCATGGAGATGATATTCGGCTAAGGTGAGATTGTGTTGATATCATTTGCATGCTAAAAGTGAAGCTTTGTAATGGTGCATGTGATGGTGGATTGATGATTTTTGAATATTCTTTTTAGCACTTTTGAGTGAGAGTTTGATAGATACTATGAGGTTAAACTTCATGACATTGTAAGCTTGTAAGTTGGATGATGAAATTCATGCTTTGTGAAGGTAAATGGTGTAGAAGGAGCATTCGGCCATAATGAAAATATATGAGATAGTCATAATCAGCCTTATGATTCGGCTCTTGCATATATATATATATATATGTTTGCACATGATGTATTGGTATGACATATATACTATCTCAAGGCATATAATTACATATGATGGTGTTTCGGTTATGGAGTAAATGATTGATGCGTATTGAGTTACAATATGGAATGCGTTAGTTAGTAAAATGTATGCTGTTTTTGTGTGGTATTAAGTGTATAATTGGCCTCAACATGGACATGCATATTCGACTACATGAGGGGAATTGGTGTGCATGCATTCAGTTAGAGGCAAGCATATTGATGCCTATTCTTGGCTTAGAAAATTCGCTAAGAGGAATATTAACTAATGTGTTGAGTTCGATTCATGATTTCGTACATATGTGACTTTGATGCCTAATGAGTATATATATTGGCTAAGTACCTTGAATTCCTCTTCGATGCTCAAATGATTAAATCAATTTATTTGTTAAATTAAGCTCAAGAGCAAAGGGAGCTAAATCCGATAAAGGGAAGGAAAAAGTAGTCGAGTAGCCAATCGAAATCGCCGACCACGTCCGAGGTAAGTCTTGATAATGACCCTACTTAAATTATATTGAAATAATTTGTCATATTATGGCGGACAATTGAATGTGCGTAGGGACTAAGTTATAAAGTCAATCGAAATCATGCTCTTTGTGTGTGGCTATTGAGTAGAAATTGGAAAGGTTTGATAAATATTTTGTGTTTGAGCCTTAGTAACGAAAAAGGAAATATGGATGTGTCGTGATTATTGACATATGTGTACATGAGCATTTGAATGATACCCGCTAAGTCCCAAGGCATTTATGCTAGTGAATATATCCGGCTAAGTCCCAAGGCATTTATGCTAGTGATTATATCCGGCTAAGACCAAGGCATTCGTATGAAGTTGTTATATCCGGCTAAGACCAAGGCATTTGTGCAAGATACCAAATCCGAGTTAAGACCAAGGCAATTGTGCTTGTGGTTATATCCGCTAAATTCAAGAATCTCGGTTTGAAGGTGAGCGTTTTGGTGCTGTAATAAATTCAATTAATACGCTCGAAAAACCCATACGATAAGGTATGTTTACATGTGCATCGAAAAAGTCGATTCGTTTGAAATAGTGTTCGTTCGATCGACTAACGAACTTTCGGCTCTTAGATAGGTTGATACCTTGTGTGTGTATATGATTATGAGAATGTGTATTACTAAAGTGATTCATTTAGCTATGTGAATGTAATACTTTAGTCAAAGCTGATTTCATTACTTGAGACTTACTAAGCATTAAAATGCTTACCCGTTGCTTTGGCTCTGTTTATAGATTTTGCTCATTAGCTATCGGATTCGGGATCATTGAAGTCGAAGTCATCCACATTATCAAAGCCCCCTTTTTTTGGTACAAATTTTGGTTGAACTTTGAAATGGCATGTATAGGACTACTCTTTCGTTTGTTGGTCATAGACCCTTTGATTTTGTATAAACCGGGTAGCCATGCGAAAATGGCTAGTAGAAGTGGACTATGGCATTAGACCATTTGTGTTTATGTATGTATATATGGTTTCATGATGTGACTTTGGACTGGAATGGAAGTGTTGGGCAATGATCAGCCCTTGAAATGGCTAAATATGATCATATGTGGACCTATGTATGTCAAAACTCTAGTTGGTCCATGGAAACCACGAAATAGGTAAAGTTTACCTTGAAAACAGATGCTGACAGCAGCAGTGGTGTGGGTTCGAAAAATCACTAAAATTTTTAGGAAAGGGATTAAATAGTGAATAAATTATGTAAATGAACCTTGATGAATCTACTTTCATATGGAAGAAACCAAACGGTCATATGAGTTATATGTTAAGAGATATTAAAGTTCTCGTGAAACAGGGCCAGAACGGTTTCTGGATCCCCTGTTCCGTCTTTGGAAATTTATTATAAATTAACCAGAGATGATTAGGAGTCATGTCATATATGTATAGATTTCTATTTGAGTCTAATTTCTAAAGAAACAAACGGCATCAGTATTGAAGACCTGTACCGGAAGATATCCAATTCGTAATGCATAAAGGTCAGTGTAGTCGAACCCTGGAATAGGGGAGACTTTAACTAATAAACTGTACTAATTGGCTAGACCAAAAATTCTAGAAAAAAATCTGTAGATGCACATATGAGTCTTGTTTCAGGCAAAAATTACGAAACTGATTTTTGAGTTTTGAAACTCAAGATATGATTTTAAGGCGACAGTGACGCAGTAACCAGCTTGTCTAGAAATTTTTTTATGGACTGTGAAAACAATTAAGTTAAGTCTGTGTGCACCTTGTGTTCGACTCCGGTAACGGACTCGGGAACGGGGTGTCACAGGAAATGGGATCGAGTCACAATGGACTTTGTGTCCGGACTGCCATTGTCAGCAAGTAAGAAGGATGCGATTTGGGTTGTTGTCGATAGACCGACTAAGTCGGCTCACTTTATCCCGTGCGTCACGGATTTTCATTGGATAAACTAGCTGAATTGTACGTTTCTCGATTGTGAGATTACACGAGTACCGATTTACATTGTGTGGGATAGAGATCCGAGATTCACCTCGCGATTTTGGAAGAAATTGCAAGAAGCTTTGGGTACCAAGTTGCATTTCAAAGACCGCCTTTCACCCCAAACCGATGGTCAATCCGAGAGGATAATTCAGATACTTGAGGATATGTTGAGATGTTGCATCCTCGAGTTCAGTGGTTCATGGGAAAGGTATTTACCTTTGATTGAATTCGCTTACAACAATAGTTTTCAATCAAGTATTAAGATGGCGCCTTACGAGGCCTTGTACGGGCGTAAATGCCGTACACCATTGTTTTGGACCGAGCTCGGTGAGAGCAAAATTTTTGGAGTGGATTTGATTAAAGATGCTGAACAGAAAGTAAAAGTAATCCGTGAAAATTTGAAGATAGCCTCCGATCGTCAGAAGTCGTACGCGGATCTGAAACGAAAAGACATTGAGTATCAGGTGGGAGATAAAGTGTTTCTTAAAGTTTCGCCTTGGAAAAAGATACTCAGATTTGGGCGTAAGGGCAAATTGAGCCCGAGGTTCATCGGGCCATATGAAATATCCGAACGAGTCGGTCCAGTTGCGTATCGTTTGATTTTGCCCCCTGAACTTGAAAAGATTCACGACGTCTTTCATGTTTCGATGCTTCGACATTATAGATCTGATCTGTCGCACGTAATTAGTCCATCAGAGGTTGAAATTCAAGCCGATATGAGTTATGAAGAAGAACCGATTCGTATCCTAGCTCGTGAAGTGAAGGAGTTGTGAAACAAAAGGGTTCCGTTAGTAAAAGTGTTATGGCTCAAACACGGGATGGAAGAAGCTACTTGGGAACCCGAGAACTCTATGAAAGAGCGTTACCCAAACCTATTTACCGTAAGATTTTCGGGATGAAAATTTCTTAAGTGGGGAGAGTTGTGGCGACCTTAAAACGACCCTAGTCGGAATGTGGTTTCGGGACCACAAAACCGAGGCATAAAAATAATTTAATATTCATTTTGATGCCTATGATATGTGTTAATTGTGTGACATTTTGATGATTTGATTTAGGGTTATAAATGTCAATTTCACTAAAAAGGACCTAGTAGTAAACTTTGAAAGTAGGATAGGGAAATGTGTGATGACTAATTAAAGTATGCATGCAAAACAATGGTCTTGCATGTCAAATACCCCTCTTTTTTATAAGTGGTGGCCGGCCATGAAAAGGGAGGATGGGCAAAACATGTCATAGACATGTTTTGTTGGTGCAATATGGGAGGAAATATTAAACTAAGGTGAGGAATAAAGAAATGAAAAAAAAAAGAGAGAAGGTGTGTGATTCCCCCCATTGCCGTGAGTTGAAGGGAAAGAAAGAAAAAAAATTTGTTCATCCTTTCTTTGAGCCAAAACTAGGAAGAAAATACAAAGAGAAAAGAAAAGCTTCATCCTTTGGTTCTTCTTGGCCGGTTTGAAAGGAGAAAGGTTGAAGATATTCGGCCATATTTGCATCTAAGTTAAGGTAAGTTTGATGTTGTGCCATGAGATTCAAGCATGTTTTAGTAGTTAGCTTGAGTTCTACCTAGCCCATGGTTCAAATCTTCACTATGTCATGGAGATAATGTTCGGCTAAGGTGGATTTGTGGATGTCATTTGCATGCTAAAAGTAAAGCTTGTAATGATGCATGGTATGGTGTTGTATGGCATTCGGCCATGGTAGGAAGTAAAAGAAAACTATGGTCGTTGTTCATGTTATTTGAATGAGAAATGCTAGTAAAGTGAAGTACAAATGTTAGTGTTTGATTTACTAGTGTATATGTGCGTATTAGCCTAGTTTTGAACTTGAAACAAAATGGTGTTTAGTCGATACAAGCGACCATACTTGTAGAATGTATCAAGTGTTGAAATCGGCCTCAACATAGATGTGTATGTTTGGCCACATGAACGAGTACATATGTTGATGTGTATATTCGACCTTAGGTAGCCTATTGATGGCTTTAGCTTGACTTAGAAATTCGGCTAAGGGGAAATATTAGCTAGTATGTTGAATTCGATTCGTGATTTCGTACACATGTGACTCTAATGTCTAATGGTTATATGGGCTAAGTACCTTGAGCTTCTCTTTGATGTTTGAATGAGTTGTATTGAATTGCTTGATGTAATTAAAAATGTGCATGACCATTGTGTATTCGAGCTAAAGGGTGGCCATATGACCATTTAAACTCCTTGTCATATTCGGCCATAAGCTAGCATAATGAGATTTTAATGAGTTAAATTTGTGTGAATTAGCTCAAGAGCTTAGAGGACCACAGTTGGATAAGGGGAAGGAAAAAGTGATCGAATAGCCGTCGAAATCGCTCGGCCACGTCCGAGGTAAGTCTTGATAATGACCCTACTTGAATTATATTGAAATGATTTGTCATATTATGGCGGATAGCCGAATGTGCGTAGGGACTACGTTGTAAAGTCAATTGAAATCATGCTCTTTGTGTGTGGCTATTGAGTCGAAATTGGAAAGGTTTGATAAATATTTTGTGTTTGAGCCTTAGTAACGAAAATGAAATATGGATGTGTCGTGATTGTTGATATATGTGTACATGAGCATTTGAATGATACCCGGGCTAAGTCCCGAAGGCATTCATGCTAGTGATTATATTCGGGCTAAGTCCCGAAGGCATTTATGCTAGTGATTATATCCGGGCTAAGACCCGAAGGAATTTATGCTAGTGATTATATCCGGGCTAAGACCCGAAGGCATTTGTGCAAGTTACCAAATCCGGGTTAAGACCCGAAGGCAATTGTGCTTCTGGTTATATTCGGCTAAATTCCGAAGAGATTCGGTTTGAAGGTGAGCGTTTTGGTGCTGTAATAAATTCAATTAATACGCTCGAAAAACCCATACGATAAGGTATGTTTACATGTGCATCGAAAAAGTCGATCCGTTTGAAATAGTATTCGTTCAATCGACTAACGAACTTTCGGCTCTTAGATAGGTTGATACCTTGTGTGTATATGTTGATGAAGTGTGAAGTAAGTATGATTATGAGAATGTGTATTAATAAAGTGATTCATTTAGCTATGTGAATGTAATACTTTAGTCAAAGCTGATTTCATTACTTGAAACTTACTAAGCATTAAAATGCTTACCCCGTTGCTTTGGCTCTCTGTTTTATAGATTTTTCTTGTTAGCTATCGGATTCGGGATCATCGAAGTTGAAGTCATCCACACTATCAAAGCCCCCTTTTTGGTACAAATTTTGGTTGAACTTTGAAATGGCATGTATAGGACTACTCTTTCGTTTGTTGGTCATAGACCCCTTTGATTTTGTATAAATTTGGATAGCCATGCGAAAATGGCTTATATACACTTTGGCATGGTATCATAATCATTTCGTATGTTGTTCATTAAGTGGTATGGAAATGTTTGGAAATGATTAGCCATTGGAATGGTTAATCATGATCATTCCTTGTGCCATGTATGCTAAAAGGGCTAGTTGAATCAAAGAAATTATGAAGTAGGTAAAGGTTACCTTAAAAACAGATGCTGACAGCAGCAGTGATGTGGATGTGAAAAATCACTAAAAATAGTAGGAATGGAATTAAATAGGGAATAAATTATTTAAATGAACCTTGATGAATCTACTTTCATATGAAAGAAACGAAACGGTCATATGAGTTATATGTTAAGAGATATTAAAGTTCTCGTGAAACAGGGCCAGAACGGTTTCAGGATCCCCTGTTCCGACTTTGGAAATTCATTGTAAATTAACCAGAGATAATTAGTAGTCATTACATATATGTATAGATTCCTCTTTGAGTCTAGTTTCTATAGAAACAAACGGCATCACTATTGAAGCCCTGTACAGGGAGATATCCAAGTCGTAATGCGCGAAGGTCAGTGTAGTTGATCCCTGTAACAGGGGAGACTTTAACTAATAAACTGTACTATTTGGCCTGACCAAAAATTCTAGAAAAAAATTTGTGGATGGAAATATGAGTCTAATTTCAGGGAAAAATTACGAAACTGATTTTTGAGCTTTGAAACTCAAGATATGATTTTTAAGGCGACAGTGACACGGTAACCAGCTTGTCTGGAAAATTTTAAAATGGACTGTGAAAATGATTAAGTCAAGTTTGTGTGCACCTTGTGTTCGACTCCGGTAACGGACTCGGGTACGGGGTGTTACAGAGTCTGGGTAGACCACCCGGTCGCACACACGGGCGTGTGCTAGGCTGTTTGGCCAAGTCAGTTTTGAGCATGGGCTCGACTGTGACATCCCTAAAGTGACCCTAGTCGGAAAGCGGTTTCGGGACCGCTAAACCGAGTCACTAAATTATTTGAGTATGATAGTTACTGTCTAAATATGTGAAAATGCATGTGTGAATTTTTAATTCTTTGATTTAGTTAATTTGAATGTGAATTGAAAGAAAAAGGACTCATGTGAAAGGATTTAATTATATGTGGCTAATTTTAAGAGGTTAATAAAGGAATGAAGTAAAATAAATGGAGTTGCATGTCAAATAATCCATTTGACAAGGATAATGGCCGGCCATGACAAGGGTATGGGCAAGGAACATGTTCCCAACATGTTTGGCTAGTGAGGTATGGGTGGAGAAATTAAATAATGTGCTAGCATTAAAGAAAATGTTGAAAAAAATGTATGGATGCCCATTGTGCCGTAACTAGAGAGAAAATAACAAAAAAAGGAAAATGCTCATTCTATTCTCCATTGCCGTGGCTTGAAGGAGGAAGAAGAAGGAAATTCTTTGTGCATGATTTGGCTTGGTTGATGCTTAGGAAGAGGTAAGCACTTTGAAACCCTTGGAAATTTAGATGTAAATGAGGTGATTAGTTCAAGTTCTATTCATTCCATGGATTAAATTTGGTTGTTTGGAGGTTTGGTATTTGGCCAAGTAGTTGAAGCTCTTGGTACATATATTATTTTTTCCATGAAAGTTGAAATTGGTTTGTTCATAAGGGAGGGTGCGAATGTGGCCAATGAAAGGCCTTGATGAACTATATATGTGGCTTGGGTTTATGATATTCGGTTAAGGGATATTGTGCTAGCAAGATCGGTTTAATATATATACATGTAAGTTACTTTGTATTTGATGTTTAGAAAAAGTTTTAGTGAAGGGCAAAGTTAATGATGTTCGATAAATTTTTAGTAGAGTTGTGCTTAGGCATTCGGTCATTGATGAGCATTGTTGTAACCTAGTTGTAGTTGCAACTCCTAATTTTGAGATGGAATTTGTACACATACGTTAGGTAAATGGTTAGGGCCGAATGGGACTATGTGTTTGAAAGAATAAAATCGATACTATAATTGATAGTATAAGGATTCGCCATTCAATCAAGGGTATAGGTGATGTTAGATCAATTTTAGCACATTCGGCTATATAAGTATACCCAATTATGATATTGCCTTGATTGTATGAAATCAACTAAAATGGGTGGTTAGTAAGGGTGGTTATCTAATATACGAATATGTATACGTGTATGTGTGATTGGATTATTGATAGAATAGTAAATTGCATAAGGCTATTGGCGAATAGCCAAGAACATAAGGTAGCAAGATAAAATTTCACCATGTCGTTCCGTATGTTATATGATCATTAGAATGTGGATACCAACATATGTACCAAAGCGATTGAATGAGTTAATTTACTTGTTTAAGCTCAAGATCCTAAAGGAGAGGCGTCCAACAAAGGGAAATCGAAGGTCAACGAGTAGCCGACTTGGAATTATTTGCCCAACACAAGGTAAGTCATTAAGCATATATTTGGTGTTGATTTAAATGATCATAATATATATGCAATAATGTTTAAATGAGTTGATGTGTAAATGGAAATGTATGTGTATGGAATGATGCCATTATTGAATGTATAAAGGCAGCAAAATGCATAAGGTATTGGTTTCGGCACTAAGTGTGCGAGCTGAATATATATATAGCACTAAGTGTGCGAGCTGAATATATATATAGCACTAAGTGTGCGAGTTTGATTATATAGCACTAAGTGTGCGAGCTGAATATATATATAGCACTAAGTGTGCGAGCTGAATATATATATAGCACTAAGTGTGCGAGCTGAATATATATATAGCACTAAGTGTGCGAGTTTGATTATATAGCACTAAGTGTGCGAGCGGAATATATATATAGCACTAAGTGTGCGAGCTGAATATATATATAGCACTAAGTGTGCGAGCTGGATATATATATATAGCACTAAGTGTGCGGATTCACTATATGCTCTTGCATTACAATTGGCACTGAGTGTGCGATATTATTGAGTTAATCCCGGACAGCGGATCGGGTAAGTACCTTGAGCTCATGACGAATAGGCAATATGTTCATGCTCGGGGTTGAGCTCGTTAAGCTTAAAATCTATGTGATGATTGCAATTGTATGATTGTGGTGAAAATGAGTTGGTGTGTAAAAATGCCTCAAATATTTTATTGTATAGAGTACGAAATGTGGATGTATGACTTGGTATGAGATTGAACCGAAAGGTCCGAGGAATTATGGTATAGTATTGATATGGATGAATACCTAGCCTCGTTTATTGTTTTCATGTTGTGGTAACTTTTAAATGGATGGTTGTTGAATGCTTATGACTTCTTGAGTTTTAAACTCACTCGGTGTTTTCTTGTCACCCATTTTAGGTCTCTTGGACTCGTATTGTTTGCGTGCTCGGAACCGTCGTTGAAGTCATCACACCGGCTGGAAATCTTTTGGTATTATCTTCGTAGTTGAACTAGAAGAACATTTGGCATGTATAGGCTATTTTGTTTTGTTGAATCGTGGGTTGTAAACTTTAAGCCATGTGAAAATGGCCTATCGGTCGTCGAGTGGGATGCTAGAACCTATAGTCACGAGTCTTAGAAACTTTAATTTTGATAAGGTGGCCATAATTTGTGTCATGTATGATGGATGATTAGTAAGGCCAAGGAAAGATTCATGAAATTGGCATAGTCTACTGCAGTAACTGTTGCGGACAGCAGCAGTGAGATGAGATTGAAAATCACTAAAAATAGTAGGAGTAGAAGTAAATAGTGAATAAATTATTAAATTAAACCTTGATGAATCTATTTTCATATGGACGAAACGAAAGGACCATATGAGCAGTATACTGAGAGATATTAAAATTCTCGTGAGACAGGGCCAGAACGGTTTCTGGGTCCCCTGTCACGACTTTGATAATTTACTATAAATTATCCAGAAGGAATTAAAGTTGTTCCTTATATGTGCAGATTCCCTTTGAGTCTAGTTTCATTAGAAACAAACAGCATGAGCATTGAAGCTCTGTACGAGAAGATATCCAGGTCGTAATGCGCAAGGTCAGTGTAGTCGACCCTGTAACATGGGCGACTTTAACTAATAAACTGTACAAATTGGCCCGACCAAAATTCTAGAATTAAATCCATGGATAGATATATGAGTGCAAATTCAGGAAAATTTACGGAATCAGTTTCGAGTTTTGAAACTCGAGATATGATTTTAAGGCGACTGTGACGCAATTAGTTAGCCTGCCTGGAACAGCAATCGAATATTATCATGAGAGAAGTAAGGAAATAAGCCCGGTAACACCACGTGGTCAAATCCGGTGATGGTCACGGGTTTGGGGTGTTACATTTATTGGTATCGAGCTATGGTTTAGTCGGTTCTAGGACTACCATAGGCGTGTGAGTCTAGCTATACATGCCAAATTGTTAGTGCTCAATAATGTGATGACTTGACGGTTGAAATTTACATTTTTGTTTTGATTAGCAATGGAGCCGGGATAGAGAGACCTTGGCGGATGACGTTGAAAGTGTAGCGGCTGCTCCGCGCAAGGGACACCGCTTGTTGAGCCTCGGTCATCTGCGAATAATCAAAATGAAGGCGAAACAAGCCTTCTTCACCATGATGAATGAGTGGGTCGCGCAATATGCCCGAACCAACCCTACTGTCCAACCATTCCCGAATTTAAATACTCCGCCCAAGAGTCCGCAATGCCTCCAGATTACTAATCTGTGAGGCTAAGCAAACCACCAGAGACTTGATTAGGAAGCGGGGCCGAGGAGTTCAAGGCCATAGTCATGATGATCTTTGAAAGAGCCGAATTCGCTCGATAACACCATTCGAGTGTTAGATGAACTCATGCACACCGATGAATGTCTTAAGTGTGCTATATCCTTCTTTGCGAGACTCGACTTACTATTGGTGGAGGACTTTAATTTCCATAGTCCCAAATGAGCGAGTTACTTGGGATTTCTTTCAATCCAATTTCGAAAGAAATACATTAGCCAACGGTTCATCGATCGAAGCGTAAGGAATTCTTGGAACTCAAGCAAGGCCGGATGATCAGATCTGAATCTGAACATGAGTTCGTAAGACTTAGTCGGTATGCCCGGAGTGTGTGGCTGATGAGGTTGCTATGTGCAAAAGATTTGAAGAAGGATTGAATGAAGAGTTAAAGTTACTAGTGGGAATTTTGGAGATAAAGGAGTTCGTGACACTAGTCGAACGAGCACGCAAGGCGGAAGAACTTGGGAAGGAGAAGAAGAAGGCTGAATTTGAAGCAAGAGATTACCGAAAGAGATCAACGAGTAAAGCTTCGTTATCACCTGTAAAGAGGTTCGGAAGGACACCATGAAGTCGAGGCGATCGAGAATTTCCATTAGAGCCCGACCGTCGACGGACTCCGAGCTACTTGGTAGCTAGTGTGGGCAATAATCGTCAAGAGAGACTTGAATGCCCCCAATGTGGGAGGCGACACCTAGGTGAATGTTGGGGTAAGTCATTATTAGGGCTGTTATGGATGCGGTTCAAGGACCACTTCATTAGAGATTGCAGACTAGATGAGAAGAATAAAATGCAAGGTGCAAGACCTAGTGGAGCAATGGCTAGAGGTAGGCCCCGAGAATTTACGGAGGTAGGGTGGCAATCGAGAGGAGCCTCGATACGGTGTTCGATCCGAGGCCAGCGCTCCTGCTAGAGCATATGCCATCCGCGCGAGAGGAGGCATCCTCCCCGACGTTATCACCGGTACTTTCACTCTTTTCGATACTAATGTGATTGCTTTGATTGACCACGGCTCTACTCATTCTTATATATGCGAAACCTTAGCATTCAGTAAGACTTTGCCCATTGAGTCTACTGAGTTTGTAATTCGGGTGTCAAACCCCTTGGGTCATTACGTGCTTGTCAACAAAGTGTGTAAGAAAAGTCCCCTAGTATTTCGAGGTTCTTGTTTTCCGGTGGACTTGATGCTTTTACCGTTCGACGAATTCGACGTTATTCTTGGTTTGGATTGGTTGACCATGCACGATGCGGTTGTAAATCGCAAAAGCAAGACTATCGATCTGAGGTGCGCGAATAACGAGATAATTCGGGTTGAGTCTACGGACTTAAAGGGGTTGCCAGCTGTAATATCAGCAATGTTGGCCCAGAAATATGTAAGAAAAGGGTGTGAAGCGTACCTTGCGTATGTGCTCGATGACAAAGAGTCTGAAAAGAAACCCGAATCTGTGCGAGCGATTTGTGAATACCCGGATGTTTTCCCTGAAGAATTGCGGGTTTACCACTGTTCGGAAATGGAGTTTGGCATCGAATTGGTACCGGTACCACTCCAATTTCGATAGCTCCGTATCGTATGGCACCAATGGAATTAAAGGAGTTGAAAGCTCGGTTGCAAGAATTGATGGATAGAGGTTTTGCTCGCTTTGAGTTTTCACCTTGGGGTGCGCCGGTGTTGTTTGTGAAAAGAAGGATGGAACCATGAGGTCGTGATCGACTATCGTCGACTTAATAAAGCGACGATAAAGAACAAATATCCGTTACACGTATCGATGATTTGTTCGATCAATGAAGGAACCTCGGTGTTCTCGAAAATAGATTTGAGATCGGGCTATTATCAATTGCGAATTCGAGATTCGGACGTACCCAAGACGCCTTGAGCGAGATATGGTCACTACGAGTTCCTAGTGATGCCGTTTGGGCTTACTAATGCCCTGCGGTATTTATGGATTTAATGAATCGGATCTTGGACCATATTTGGATCGGTTCGTAGTCGTGTTCATTGGTGACATCTTGGTCTATTCAAGAAATGAGGTCGAACATCTTTGAACACCGAGGTTAGTGTTGCAAATTTTACGGGATAAGCAATTGTATGCTAAGTTCGATGAAGTGTGAGTTCGGTTAGAGAGGTTAGCTTCTTGGGGCATGTGATATCTGCATCGGGTATTCGAGTCGACCAACAAAATTTCAGCCATACTTAGCTGGAAGCCTCAGAAATATTACCGGGTTCGAGCTTTTTGGGGTGGCGGTTATTACCGACGATTTGTAAAGGTTTCTCAACGATAGCCACGCCAATGACGGCTACTCCAAAAGGATGTAAGGTTCGAATGGTCAAGAAATGTCGAAAAGTTTCGATCAATGAAAACTTATTTGACTAAAGCCCCAATTCTAGTGCAACCCGAACACGGCAAAGAGTTTGTCATCTATAGTGACGCCTCCCTACTTGGGTTAGGGCGTGTATTGATGCAAGAAGGTCGAGTTGTGGCCTATCGTCGAGGCAATTAAAGCCACATGAGAAAAATTATCCGACCCATGATCTCGAATTGGTGCCATCGTATTCGCCTTAAAGATATGGCGACATTACTTATTTGGTGAGAAGTGCCATGTGTATTCGGATCACAAAAGTCTCAAATATTTGATGACTCAAAGAGACTTAAATCTGCGACAAAGACGTTGGCTCGAGTTGTTAAAGGATTATGAGTGGTCATTGACTATCACCGGAAAGGCGAATGTGGTTGCTGATGCCTTAAGTCGTAAATCATTATTCGCTTACGAGCGATGAATGTGCACTTGTCCATTCTACCCGACAATGTGTTAGTAGCTGAATTGAAAGCCAAACCATTATTGATACGTCAAATTCGTGAAGCTCGAGAAAGTCGACGATGAGTTGGTTGCAAAATGGGTTGAGTGTGTTCAACAAGGACTCGAATTTCAAATCGACGATGACGATTGTTTGAGGTTCGAAGTCGTCTGTGTGTTCCAAAGAATTGAACTTATTTCGATAATTTTGAACGAAGCCCATTGTAGCCGAATGGCAATCCACCCGGAAGTACGAAGATGTACAACGATTTGAAACGTCGGTTTTGGTGGCATGGTATGAAACGAGACATCTCCGACTTTGTTTCGAGGTGTTTAATATGTCAACAAGTGAAAGCGGAACATCAAGTGCCTTGAGATTACTTGACCGATCACGATACCCGAGTGGAAATGGGATCGAGTCACGATGGACTTCGTGTCCGGACCGCCATTGTCGTGAGTAAGAAGGATGCGATTTGGGTCGTTGTTGATAGATTGACTAAGTCGGCTCACTTTGTCCCGTGCGTCACGGACTTTTCAATGGACAAACTAGCCGAATCTGCATGCGTTTCTCAGTTGTGAGATTACACGGGTGCCTATTTCCATCGTGTGGGATAGAGATCCGAGATTTACCTCGCGATTTTGGAAGAAGTTGCAAGAAGCTTTGGGTACCAAGTTGCATTTCAACACCGCCTTTCACCCCCAAACCGATGGTCAATCCGAACGGGTAATTCAAATACTCGAGGATATGTTGAGAAGTTGCATCCTTGAGTTTAGTGGTTCATGGGAGCGGTATTTGCCTTTGATTGAATTCGCACAACAATAGCTTTCAATCAAGTATTAAGATGGCGCCTTACGAGGCTTTATACGATCGTAAATGCCGTACCCCATTATTCGGGTGAACTTAGTGAAGGTAAATTCTTGAGGTTGATTTGATTAAGGATGCCGAGCAAAAATTGAGTAATTCGTGAAAGTTTGAAGGTCGCATCGGATCTCCAAAAGTCGTATCGGATTTGAAAAGGAAAGACATTGAATATCGGGTTGGAGACAAGGTATTTCTCAAAGTCTCACCACGGAAGAAGGTGCTTAGATTTGGCCGTAAGGGCAAATTGAGTCTGAGGTTCATCGGTCCGCATGAAGTATTTGAGCGAGTTGGGCGATGGCGTCGATTAATTTTACCCCGAGCTCGAAAAGATTCACAACGTTTTCCATGTTTCAATGCTTGACGATATAGGTCGACCCGACACACGTAATTACTCCATCCGAGGTCGAGGTTCATTGAATTTGAGTTATGAAGAAGAACCGGTTCGCATTCGATGCGTGAAGTAAAAAGCTACGAAACAAGAAAATCCCATTAGTGAAGGTGTTGTGGCATAAACACGGGATGGAAGAAGCCACTTGGGAACTTGAGGACTCTCTGAAGAGCGATACGAACCTATTTACGGTAAGATTTTCGGGGACGAAAATTTCTTAAGTGGGGAGAGTTGTGACATCCCTAAAGTGACCCTAGTCGGAAGCGGTTTCGGGACCGCTAAACCGAATCACTAAATTATTTGAGTATGATAGTTCTTGTCTAAATATGTGAAAATGCATGTGTGAATTTTAATTCTTTGATTTAGTTAATTTGAATGTGAATTGAAAGAAAAGGACTCATGTGAAAGGATTTAATTATATGTGGCTAATTTTAAGAGGTTAATAAAGGAATGAAGTAAAATAAATGGAGTTGCATGTCAAATAATCCATTTGACAAGGATAATGGCCGCCATGACAAGGGTATGGGCAAGGAACATGTTCCCAACATGTTTGGCTAGTGAGGTATGGGTGGAGAAATTAAATAATGTGCTAGCATTAAAGAAAATGTTGAAAAAAAATGTATGGATGCCCATTGTACCGTAACTAGAGAGAAAATAACAAAAAAAAGGAAAATGCTCATTCTATTCTCCATTGCCGTGGCTTGAAGGAGGAAGAAGAAGGAAATTCTTTGTGCATGATTTGGCTTGGTTGATGCTTAGGAAGAGGTAAGCACTTTGAAACCCTTGGAAATTTAGATGTAAATGAGGTGATTAGTTCAAGTTCTATTCATTCCATGGATTAAATTTGGTTGTTTGGAGGTTTGGTATTTGGCCAAGTAGTTGAAGCTCTTGGTACATATATTATTTTTTCCATGAAAGTTGAAATTGGTTTGTTCATAAGGGAGGGTGCGAATGTGGCCAATGAAAGGCCTTGATGAACTATATATGTGGCTTGGGTTTATGATATTCGGTTAAGGGATATTGTGCTAGCAAGATCGGTTTAATATATATACATGTAAGTTACTTTGTATTTGATGTTTAGAAAAAATATTAGTGAAGGGCAAAGTTAATGATGTTGGATAAATTTTTAGTAGAGTTGTGCTTAGGCATTCGGTCATTGATGAGCATTGTTGTAACCTAGTTGTAGTTGCAACTCCTAATTTTGAGCTGGAATTTGTACACATCGTTAGGTAAATGGTTAGGGCGAATGGGACTATGTGTTTGAAAGAATAAAATCGATACTATAATTGATAGTATAAGGATTGACCATTCAATCAAGGGTATAGGTGATGTTAGATCAATTTTAGCACATTCGGCTATATAAGTATACCCAATTATGATATTGCCTTGATTGTATGAAATCAACTAAAATGGGTGGTTAGTAAGGGTGGTTATCTAATATACGAATATGTATACGTGTATGTGTGATTGGATTATTGATAGAATAGTAAATTGCATAAGGCTATTGGCCGAATAGCCAAGAACATAAGGTAGCAAGATAAAAATTTCACCATGTCGTTCCGTATGTTATATGATCATTAGAATGTGGATACCAACATATGTACCAAAGCGATTGAATGAGTTAATTTACTTGTTTAAGCTCAAGATCCTAAAGGAGGCGTCCAACAAAGGGAAATCGAAGGTCAACGAGTAGCCGACTTGGAATTATTTGCCCAACACAAGGTAAGTCATTAAGCATATATTTGGTGTTGATTTAAATGATCATAATATATATGCAATAATGTTTAAATGAGTTGATGTGTAAATGGAAATGTATGTGTATGGAATGATGCCATTATTGAATGTATAAAGGCAGCAAAATGCATAAGGTATTGGTTTCGGCACTAAGTGTGCGAGCTGAATATATATATAGCACTAAGTGTGCGAGCTGAATATATATATAGCACTAAGTGTGCGAGTTTGATTATATAGCACTAAGTGTGCGAGCTGAATATATATATAGCACTAAGTGTGCGAGTTTGATTATATAGCACTAAGTGTGCGAGCGGAATATATATATAGCACTAAGTGTGCGAGCTAAATATATATATAGCACTAAGTGTGCGAGCTGGATATATATATATATAGCACTAAGTGTGCGGATTCACTATATGCTCTTGCATTACAATTGGCACTAAGTGTGCGATATTATTGAGTTAATCCCGGACAGCGGATCGGGTAAGTACCTTGAGCTCATGACGAATAGGCAATATGTTCATGCTCGGGGTTGAGCTCGGTAAGCTTAAAATCTATGTGATGATTGCAATTGTATGATTGTGGTGAAAATGAGTTGGTGTGTAAAAATGCCTCAAATATTTTATTGTATAGAGTACGAAATGTGGATGTATGACTTGGTATGAGATTGAACCGAAAGGTCCGAGGAATTATGGTATAGTATTGATATGGATGAATACCTAGCCTCGTTTATTGTTTTCATGTTGTGGTAACTTTTAAATGGATGGTTGTTGAATGCTTATGACTTCTCGAGTTTTAAACTCACTCGGTGTTTTCTTGTCACCCATTTTAGGTCTCTTGGACTCGTATTGTTTATGCGTGCTCGGAACCGTCGTTGAAGTCATCACACCGGCTGGAAATCTTTTGGTATTATCTTCGTAGTTGAACTAGAAGAACATTTGGCATGTATAGGCTATTTTGTTTTGTTGAATCGTGGGTTGTAAACTTTAAGCCATGTGAAAATGGCCTATCGCGGTCGTCGAGTGGGATGCTAGAACCTATAGTCACGAGTCTTAGAAACTTTAATTTTGATAAGGTGGCCATAATTTGTGTCATGTATGATGGATGATTAGTAAGGCCAAGGAAAGATTCATGAAATTGGCATAGTCTACTGCAGTAACTGTTGCGGACAGCAGCAGTGAGATGAGATTGAAAAATCACTAAAAATAGTAGGAGTAGAAGTAAATAGTGAATAAATTATGAAATTAAACCTTGATGAATCTATTTTCATATGGACGAAACGAAAGGACCATATGAGCAGTATACTGAGAGATATTAAAATTCTCGTGAGACAGGGCCAGAACGGTTTCTGGGTCCCCTGTCACGACTTTGATAATTTACTATAAATTATCCAGAAGGAATTAGAAGTTGTTCCTTATATGTGCAGATTCCTCTTTGAGTCTAGTTTCATTAGAAACAAACAGCATGAGCATTGAAGCTCTGTACGAGAAGATATCCAGGTCGTAATGCGCGAAGTTCAGTGTAGTCGACCCCTGTAACATGGGCGACTTTAACTAATAAACTGTACCAATTGGCCCGACTAAAAATTCTAGAATTAAATCCATGGATAGATATATGAGTCCAAATTCAGGGAAAATTTACGGAATCAGTTTCCGAGTTTTGAAACTCGAGATATGATTTTTAAGGCGACTGTGACGCAATTAGTTAGCCTGCCTGGAACAGCAATCGAATATTATCATGAGAGAAGTAAGGGAAATAAGCCCGGTAACACCACGTGGTCAAATCCGGTGACGGTCACGGGTTTGGGGTGTTACATCGACACTTGGGCGTGTGACTGGCCGTGTGACTCAAGTCAGTATCCTCCCTAATTTTCACATGGCCTGGCACATGGGTGTGTCTTGTGGCCGTGTGGACAAGTTGGTATGTATGCCCTGTTTTGACATGGCCAAGACACACAAGGCATGTCTAAAGCCGAATGAGGGACACAGCCTGTTCACACGAGTGTGTGACCTGTAAAACTTTGAAAAATTATTTAAGTTTCTAAAATTTTTGTATGAACTCAATTCAGTCTCGACCCCTTTCAAATACGTGTTTAAGGTCTTGATGACGTATATAAGGGACTATATGATGATGTTTGACTATAATTTTGGATAATGTATATGAATTGTTCATAAAATATTCCAATTTGTCTACTAACGCCTTTAACCCTAGTCCGACGATGGATACGGGTTAGGGGTGTTACATTTGGTTGGTATCAAAGCTACAATTTAGTCGATTCTAGGACTAACGTAGCATATGTGAGTCTTGCTATATATGCCATATTTATGAAATGCGATAGTGTGATGAATCCTAACAATGAAAATGTGTTTTTATATAGCAAATGGATCCTGAACGAGATGTAGCTAACGATGTTGAAAGTAATGCACTTGCTCCCGCACAAGGGATGGCGCCATCTGATTCTAGACTGGCTATGAGCAGCCATGATGGAGAGGCTAGAAAAGCTTTCTATCAAATGATGAATGATTGGTTCAGTCAGTACATTACAACTAATTGGGCTGTTCAACAACCCCCAACCTCGACTAATCCACCACAAGTTATTGTTATGCCACAAGTGAATCCGATTCAGTTGAATAAGCCTCCAGTCGATAATATTAGAAAATATGGGGCCAAATAGTTCCGTGCTACTACGAATGATGATGCTGAAAGAGCTGAGTTTTGGTTAGAGAATACGAAAAGAGTATTCGATGAATTGCTATTGACTTTTGATGAATGTTTAAAGTGTGCCGTTTCGCTTCTGAGAGATACATCATATCACTGGTGGAAGACATTGATATTCGTGGTTCTGAGAGAGTGATTCACTTGGGATTTCTTTCAAATTGAATTCTAAAAGAAATATATCAGTCAGAGATTTATTAATCAGAAACGTAAAAAGTTTCTTGAACTGAAACAAGGTCGTATGTCTGTTACAAAATATGAGCGAAAATTTATGAGACTGAGCCAGTATGCTTGAGAATGTGTTTCGACTGAAGATATAATGTGCAACAGATTTGAGGATGGCTTGAACGAGGACATCCGTTTTTTAGTCGGGATTCTAGAGATAAAAGAATTCGTTGTGCTTGTAGAACGAGCCTGTAAAGCTGAAGAACTCAGGAAAGAAAAAAGAAAAGCTAATTTTGAAGCTAGAGATATGAGAAAGAGATGTGGAAGTAAATCATTTCGGTCTACGTCAAAGAAGTTCCAAGATGATTTTAGCCATTCAAAGGCTAATGTGGGACATTCGTGTAGAGATCGTGCTAGATCACATTCGAGCTTCAGAGCTCCAGCTACATCCATTGCAAGTGTTGGAAATGTTAGATCTGATCGCCCCGTGTGCAAACATTGTGGTAAAAGACATCCCTGCAATTGTAGATTGTATGATCGGGCTTGTTTCAAATGTGGATCATTAGACCATTTCATCTGTGATTGCCCCGAATTTGTAGAGCAAGAAATTGTACAAAATTCGAGACCTAGTAACACTTCAGCTCGAAGTAGACCTCCTAAAAATACGGGAAATGTGAGTGGTAGTCAAAGAGGGACTAAAGACACTGCTACACGATCCGAGGCTAGAGCACCTGCCAGAGCCTATGCCATTTGAGCACGTGAGAAAGCTTCGTCTCCAGATGTGATTACAGGTACATTTACTCTTTACGATACTTCTGTGATTGCTTTGATAGATCTTAGATCAACACATTCGTATATATGTATGAATTTAGTATCCAGTAAGACTTTGCCAGTAGAGTCTACTGAATTTGTGATTAGAGTAGTGAACCCCCAGGTAAAAGTGTCTTAGTTGACAAAGTGTGCAAGAATTGTCAGTTAATATTTCGAGACATTTATTTTCCGGCTGATCTGATGTTATTACCTTTTGATGAGTTTGATATAATTCTGGGTATGGATTGGTTAACATTGCATAATGCTATTGTCAATTGCAAACAGAAAACTATTGATTTGAGATGCAAGAATGATGAAATAGTTTGAATTGAATTTAGTGATTTGAATGGATTGCCTGCTGTGATATCTTCGATGAAAGCTCTGAGTATTGTGAGAAAAGGTGGTGAAGCTTACTTTGCTTATGTGATTGATTTGAAAGTAATAGAAAAGTTGAATCAGTGCATGTTGTATGTGAATTCCCTATGTGTTTCCTGAAGAACTTTCGAGATTACTTCTGTTTCGAGAAGTAGAATTTAGCATTGAGTTAGTACCGAGAACTACTCTAATTTTGATGAATCCATATAGAATGGCTTCGACCAAACTAAAAGAATTAAAATCTTAGTTGCAAGAGTTGATCGATAGAGGGTCTGCTAGACCGAGTTTCTCACCTTGGGGTGCTCCAGTTCTGTTTGTGAAAAAGAAAGACAGTACGATGAGAATGTGCATTGATTATCGTCAGTTGAATAAAGTGACTATCAAGAATAAATATCCTTTGCCTCGAATTGATGATCTGTTTGATCAATTGAAAGGAGCTACTGTGTTTTCAAAGATAGATTTGAGATCAGGCTATTATCAGTTGCAAGTAAAAGACTCAGACATTCCGAAAACTGCATTCAGAACGAGGTACGACCACTATGAGTTTTTAGTTACCTACTATCTTTATGGATTTGATGAATAGAATTTTCAGACCGTATTTATAACGATTTGTTGTCGTATTCATTGATGACATTGATTTATTTGCGTGATGAATGTAAGCATGCTGAGCATCAGAGAATAGTGCTTCAGACTTTACTAGATAAGCAACCATATGCGAAGTTTAGAAAATGTGAATTTTGGTTACAAGAAGTCAGTTTTCTGGGTCATATAGTATCAGCGTCAGGTATCCGAGTTGATCGGAACAAGATTTCAGCTATTCTGGATTTGAAGCCTCTGAAAAATGTTTCTGAAGTCCATAGTTTTTTGGGACTTGTAGGTTATTATAGACGGTTTGTAAAAGGCTTTTCTATGATTGCAACTCCGTTGACGGAACTTCTTTAGAAAGATGTGAAATTTGAATGGTCTGGAAAGTGTCAAAAAAGCTTTGATCAGTTAAAAGTCCTATTGACTAAAGCTCCAGTGCTAGTACAACCCGAATCAAGTAAAGAATTTGTGATCTACAGTGATGTTTCGTTAAATGGTCTAGGATGTGTTTTGATGTAAGAAGGCAAAGTCATACTTATGCTTCGAGACAGTTAAAGCCACATTAAAAGAGCTATCCAACACACGACCTTGAGTTAGCGACTATTGTATTTGCTTTGAAGATTTGGTGCCATTATTTATTTGGTGAGAAATGTCACGTATATTCTGATCATAAGAGTTTGAAATATATGATGGCTCAGAAAGATCTGAATCTGTGACAAAGAAGGTTGTTAGAACTGCTAAAAGACTATGAGCTTGTGATTGACTATCATCCGGGAAAAGCAAGTGTTGTTACTGATACTTTAAGTCGAAAATCACTGTTTGCATTACGTGCCATGAATACTCAAAAGATTATTGTTTTAGTTGAATTTCAAGCGAGACCATTGTTTTTACAACAGATTATTGATGGTCAAAAGGTCGATAATGTGATAATAGCAAAATGAGCTCAGTGTGATTTGAATTCAAATTCTGAATTTTGAGTTGATAATAATGATTGTTTGAGATTTCGAGATTGAACTTGTGTTCTGAGAAATCCAAAATTGATTCAGATGATTTTGAACGAACCTCACAATAGTTGTTTATCTGTTCATCCGGGTAGTATGAAAATGTATAATGATTTAAACAGCATAACTGGTGGTCTGGAATGAAAAGAGATATCTCCAACTTTGTTTCTAAATGTTTAATCTGTCAGTAAGTTAAAGCTGAACATCAAGTGCCATCAGGTTTGTTACAGCCGATTATGATTCGAGAATGGAAATGGGATAGAGTGACGATGGATTTTTTTTGGGTTTGCCCCTATCTCCGAGAAAGAAAGATGCTATCTGGGTCGTGGTTGACCGATTGATGAAATTAGCCCATTTTATTCTGGTACGATCCGATTACTCGCTTGATAAATTAGCTGAGTTATACATTTCTGATGTTGTAAGATTACACGGGGTACCACTGTTTATCGTGTCAGATAGAGATCCGAGATTCACTTCACAGTCTTAGAAGAAACTACAAGAGGTTTTAGGTACAAAATTGCACTTTAGTACTGCTTTTCACCCATAAACAGATGGTCAATTTGAGCAGATTATTCAAATTCTCGAGGATATGTTGAGATGTTGCATTCTTGGGTTTGAAGGTGTGTGGGAACAATATTTTCCATTGATTAAATTCGCATACAATAATAGTTTTCAATCGAGCATTAAAATGGCACCGTACGAAGCCTTATATGGTCATAAATATCGAACACCTTTGTATTGGACTGAGCTCAGTGAGAATAAGATACACGGGGTTGATTTGATAAAAGAAATTGAACAGAAAGTAAAAATGATCCGATATAGTTTGAATGTAGCTTCCGATCATTAGAAATCATATGCAGATTTGGAAAGAAAGGAAATTGAAATTGAGATTGGTGATAAAGTATTTTTGAAAGTATCTCTGTGGAAGAAAGTACTCCAATTTAGCAAAAAAGCTAAATTGAGTCCGAGGTTTATCGGGCCGTATGAGATTATCGAGTGTATCGAGCCGGTTGCTTATAGATTACTGTTGCCAGCAGAGCTAGAAAAGATTCATAATGTGTTTCACGTATCGATGCTTCGACGATACAGATTCGATCCTTCGCATGTGATTTCTCCATCTGAGATTGAAATTCAACTTGATATGACTTATAAAGAAGAACCGATCTGTATTTTGGCTCATGAGATTAAAGAATTGCAAAACAAAGAAATTTCATTTAGTAAAATTATTGTGGCATTGACACGGTGTTGAAGAGGCTACGTGGGAGCCTGAAGATGCTATAAGACAGTAATATCCGAATTTGTTCAACGGTAAGATTTTCGGGGGCGAAAATCCCTAAGGGGGATAGTTGTAACAGTCCGGTTTAGACCCTAAGTGCCTATTTGTTATGTCTTATTAAATGCGGGGTTCTTATATTGTTATAAAACCATTAGCTTAATGGATGGACAAACATGTCCATAGTTGATGGATTTTTAATGTATGTTCATTAAGGGCAAACTTGGCATTTGAATAATTAAGCTTAATTAAAATAAAAAAAGTCAAATTTTTGTTCATTTTCATTTATGGTTGCCGAAAATACTAAATAAAAGAAGAAGAAAAAGAGTTTATGGTTCGACTAAGGTTTTGCTTGATTGAGGCATGTGTTTTGATCCTTTTTTGATAATTTCTACAATTTTGTGATCGTTGCTTAGAGTTCTATCAAGCCCATGTTTGAATTTCTGATTTTTTTGATGATTTTGAGTTATGCGATTGATAAAATTATAAGTTTTGTGAAGTTAGTTGTTGGTAAATGAAATAAATGTTTTGCGTTAACATATTTTGTCTTTGAATTTTTGATGAATTTGAGTAATTTGGACTAAATTGTGAAAATGATATTTTGAGGACTAAAATGTGAAATAAATGAAACATATGGGCTTATATGAATACTAAGAGAATTTGGCCTAACATGGGTATATGGAAATTTTGTATATTTTGTGATTTTTGTGATTAGGGATTAAAGTGCAAAAAAGTGAAAATGTGAGGGCTAATTTGTAACATACCCTAAATATGTGTTTATGGATTAATTTGAATGATTTTTTGAATAAAAGAGTTAAATTTGAATATGTTCAGATCAAGAACCAAAGAAAATAGATTTAGATCAGGAAAAGTCGAAAGTCATCGAGTAGCCGATTCTTTTCATTCGAATTCGTACGAGGTAAGTTTATATACAAATAAATGTGTTTGAAATGATTTATTTGTGCTTATATGCTATTGAATAATGATGAATAGCTTAATGCATTGAATATAAGATATTTGAGAAAGTATTAACAAGGTTCCGACGTCCAAAAGGTCCCGTACGAACCTTAGGAATAGTTAGGATACATATGTCATGACATAGGATCCGATATGTGTTTTCGTGTAAGACTACGCCCAAGACGTTCGCATCGAATTATGATTTACATGTAAGACCATGTCTGGGACATCGACATCATATTTGATTTCGTGTAGGACCTGTCTAGGACAGTGGCATCTACATTTGATTACATATAAGACCACGTCTGGGACGTCGGTATTGTATGAGCTTTCTGAGTTATTTGTGTATCCTTGTGATTCCGAACAATTCAACGGTTATTCCAAGAAAAGTATGAATATATGAAATGTGTATCCGAATCAGGTACGCTTGAAATAAATATTATGTTTGAGAAATAAAGGTAGGTATATGTACTTTAGTGAAAAAATGTTGATATGTGATAAAGGCATGAGAAAATATGCTATATGTGTAAATGAATTTGGAATATGTGAAATGTATATGAACATTGAGGTTTGTGATAGTATTTGGCTATGAAATATATGTAATTTGATGATACATTTATGTTTAACGTGTTAGGTTTATTTGTATATGGCTTACTAAGCTTTTGAAAGCTTACTTTGTGTGTTTTCTCAACTGTTTTGTAAATATCATCGTTATCGAGAACTCAGGGATCATCAAGGACCATCACTACACTATCGAACTTCTTTTTGGTACGTTTTGAAAATGTATATATTGAAGTATGGCATGTATAGGCTAGAAGTGTGTGAATATGTTTGGTAATGTATATATTTAGCCATGTGATTTGTCTTGGTTTTGGTTGTGCATATGAATATGTTTTTGGTATGAATTATGTGATGCAAGTGTGTCATTATGATGTGCATTTGGTTAGCCAAAAGAAATGGTCAATTTGGTATGTGCATATTTTAGAATTGGGTAAGAATTTGGTATGAGAATGAAAGGAATGTATGAAGGTTATAAATCATATGTTTTGGCATGACTTTGGCTCATGATTTGGTATGATTTGGAATGGTGAATAAGGATGAATTTGATTGGTAATTATATGACATTATTTGTGTATGTATTGGTCGTGAAATGGATGAGCATTTGTTATGCAATTGATGTTTATTTGTTGCTTGTAGGGAAGAGACACAGATGTGTGTCTTGGCCATGTCGCTCGAGAGCCATTTCGAAATGAACCTGGCCAGACCACACGGTCGCACACACGGGCATGTGCTAGGCCGTGTGGCCAATTCAGTTTCGAGCACGGGCTAGATACACAGGCGTGTGACTAGCCATGTGACTCAAGTCAGTAGCCTCCCTAATTTTCACACGGCCTGGCACACGGGAGTGTCTTGTACCCGTGTGGACAAGTCAGTCTGTATGCCCTATTTTGACATGGCCTAGACACACAGGGCGTGTCTAAAGCCGTGTGAGGCACACAGCCTCTTCACACGAGCATGTGACTGGTAAAACTTTGAAAATTTGTTTAAGTTTCGAAAATTTTTGTATGAACTCGATTTAGTCACGACCCCTTTCAGATGCATGTTTAAGGTCTCGATGACCTATATAAGGGACTCTATGATAATTTTTGACTATGATTGTGGATAATGTATATGAATTGCTCATAATATATTCTGATTTTTCGAGTAATGCCTTTAACCCTAGTTCGACGATGGATACGTGTTACGGGTGTTACACTTATGATCTATTACGAAGCTCTATAGCTAACTGACCCATTTGGTTTTTCCAAATTTTTCAATGTTACTACTTGGCTTTGGATCAAAGCGTCATTCTTTGCCATGTACGCCTTCAACAAGTTCTCCAAACTATTTGATGCCTCAACCTGAGGTGCTTTGGGAGCTTGCTGATTAAACCCTTAAGATTGGTTGGGTCTATGTTGCAATAAGTTGTTATTGGTCTATTCCCTTGGTTGCTCCAAGAAAAGTTAGGATGATTACGCCATGAAGGATTGTAGAAGTTGGACTAGGGTCCTTGTCCTCTTCTATTTTGATGTTGGTTCCCCACATAGTACACTGACACCAGATTTGATGGACAATTGTGTTCCATCTTTAGACCAATGGTCAATCTAAAAGGGTGATTCAGATACTGGAGGATATGCTTTAGAGTTGTGTAATTGATTTATGAGGGAGTTTGGAGGATTTTCTTCCTTTAGCTGAGTTTACCTACAACAAAAATTTTCAGTCTAGCATACAGATGCCACCTTACGAGGCTCTGTACAGTCATAAGTGTCGTACTCCGCTATATTGGATTAAGCTGGTTGAGTGATGGGTTTCGGGTCCTGAGTTTTTTTTTTGAGACTGAGGACAAAGTCAGATTAATTCAGGATCGTCTTAAGGCAACTTTCGATAGACAGAAGTCCTATGCATATTTGAAAAGGAGGGATATCGAATAGTCTATGGGTGACTTTATTTTTCTTAAGGTATCTCTATGAAAGAATGTTCAGCGGTTCAAACGAAAGGGAAAGTTGAGTCCCAGGTTCATTGGACTGTATCGAGTTCTAAAGCCTATAGGACCTGTCACTTATCAGTTGGAGCTACCTCAAGAGTTAGACTGTATCCATGACATATTTCACGTCTCTATGATGAGGCAGTATCGGTCTGATCCATCTTACGTTGTTTCTATTGAGGAGATCGAGGTTAGACCAGATTTGACATTTGAGGAGGAGTCGGTTCAAATTTTGGATTGACACGTAAAGATTTTGAAGAGGAAGTCTATTCCATTAGTTAAGGTTCTATGGTGTAATCATGGCATTGAGGAAGCCACGTGGAAACCTGAGGACTTGATGCGTCAGCTGTACCCTTATCTGTTCAGATCAGGTAAATTTCGAGGCCAGAATTTCTTTGAAGGGGTAGAGTTGGAATGCCCTGACTAATTTATTTTTGTTTCTGTATATTCTATCATAAAAATGTATCTGTTTTAGTGGTTAAGTTATATGGGTGTGTGTTTGAGGTCCTGGGTTTAAGTCCTAGTAATGGAAAATCCTTTTATTTTGGTCCTAACATTATCCCTTTTAGGTAGGATTATATTATAATTTTGGTAAACTCATACCAGAATGAGTTTTTTGGTTCGAGTGGTAAAGGGTTAGTTTGCCTTGAGGTCTTATGCTCGAATCCCTGCGTGAGCAGGAAAGTTAATTTTTGTTTCGGTTGTCTGATAGATGTTCGGTGGAGTTGGGATTATGAGGTAATTGGATGAGGTTAGTGGTTGGATTTAGTGGGATTTGGGGGTTAGTGGGGTTGAGGGAGTTCTTATGTAGTGGGATTTTGTTTCAAATTAAATTAAATTTATTTTATTTATTTTTACTCTGTAATAGCCCTAATTTGACCCTAGTCAAGAAGTGGTTTTGGGACCACAAAACCGAGTCATGAAAATAATTAAATGTTAAATTTCATGTCTATTATATGAGATAATGCATGTGTGAAAATTTGATGCAATGATTTTTATCATTTGAATGTGAAATCATTAAATAGGACTTAAGTTGGAAACTTAGAAAATGTGCTTGGTTAAATTTTTTTTAATGGCCAAACATTATATGATTTAATAGATGAGGATTTGCATGTCAATTTTGCCATTTCCAAATTAGTGGCCGACCATGTTGATTGCTTGAGTTAAATATATGTATTTTATATATATACATTATTAAATGAAATGAATTTAAAACATGAAAACAAAATTAAATAAAAGGAAAAAGGGTGACAAAAAAAAACAATGTTTTCCATATTCCTTCTTCCATTGCCGTAAGTGAAAGAAAGGTTGAAGCTAAGCATTCGGTCCTTTAGATATCTTGAATTAAGGTATGTTCCATGAGTTTGCTTTTAAAATTTTAGTGAAGTTGAGATAGTTGCTAAGTCTTTTACTTAGCCCATTTGTAAATTTTAAGTTTGGTGTTGTCATGTATATTCGGCCATGGAAGTTTTCTACTTCATGGATAGTGTGTTAATGTTTTGAAATAGATATGGTAGAAGGATAAGGTTTGAGCTTCTTAATTCTTGAATTGGTTGAGTTTGATAAAATTTAATATTTGTGGCTTAATTGTTTAATGACAATCGGCTATGTTGAAATGCTAAATTAGTGCTAAATTGTAAGTATTTAATTGAGTGTTAGCCGAATTGAGCTTATGATAGTAATTAGAATTTGTGAAATTTATGCATTTTGTGGTCCAAGTGTGATAAGAACCATACGGTTATGGCATGTAAGCATGAAGATTAGATGATGGATAATTTTAAATGTGAGATGGTTAGAAGTTGATTTAAAGGCTTAATAAGTTAGTTTAAGGCGAAGTCATTAGCTTATGATATTCGGTTTTGGCTACTATGTGTTGGATCTTGAATATTTTAATGTTTTGAATTAGTGATGGATGAAAGATAATGTTTGAGTTTGCTAAATATTGAAATTAAAAGTTAATTATTTATTTGTTGTGTAAGAGCCGAAAGTGAACTTAGGAGATGAATTGAGGAAAATTGTTGTTATATGTTAAATGGTTGAGGTTTTGTTGTCATGTAGTGAAGGAGGGTTAAAATATTTAATATGTCATTGAGTGAAATGTTAATGTACGAAATCTCATATTAGTTGATAGAAGAGGATGCTTAAATTGTTAAAATTTATTTTAACATAGCCGAATGTGTTCATGAATGAAAGAATTATATTGGTTTTGAAATGTATGTGTCATTAATGCATTTTTAAGTAATAATTGAAATTCTGTTATGAGCAAATTATAATATAACCGAATAAAAGGCATGATTAATGAATTAGTGACAAGTGAATTTGTTTAATCTAGCTCAAGAGCTTAAGGAGCCTAATTCGGATAAGGGAAAAAGCTAAACTAACTGAATAGCATATCCGTAGTCATTCGACGATAGTCAAGGTAAGTCTTTGAGTAATGAAACTTAGCTTATGATTTGATAAAATCATGGTATATAAGCATAATAAATAAATTGTGACCTATTGGTTCTACTTGAATTACATAGTGGGATAAATAATTTGTGCATATGACTTGTAGCGGAATGGTTATAGAAATCATGTTGGATAGCGAAACGAAATCGTGTTCTTTGTATGTGGCTATTGAGCCGAAAGTGGAATGGTTGATAAGCATGTTGTGCTTGTGTTCAAGTAATGTAAATGAAATGCTAATGTGTTATGATATATATATACGTGTGCATGATAATGGAGAATTGTGACAACCCTAAAGTGACCCTAGTCGGAAAGCGGTTTCGGGACCGCTAGACCGAATCACCAAATTATTTGGATGTGATATTTATGGTCTAAAATATGTGAATACGAATGTGCGAAAATCTTAAGCTTCGATTTAGTAAATTGCATGTGAATTTAGTCCAAAGGACTTGTGTGACACTTTTGAAATGTGATAGGCTAATCTACAAGGATCTAATAGTGCATGTAATCAAAGGAGGACTTGCATGTCAAATTTCCCCCTAATAGCTAGTGGCCGCCATGACAAGGGATTATGGGCAAAACATGTCATAAAACATGTTGTGACAATGGTGTATGGAAGAAAAAATAAAATAATGAGCATGGGAATTGAATAATGAAAAGGAAAAAAAAGGGAGATGGGTGTGACTGTTTCTCCCATTGCCGTGAGTTGAGGGAAAAGAAGAAAAAAAGTGTTCATCAATTGTCACTTCTTTTGGCTGAAAATTCTAAGGAAGAAAGGAAACAAGTGTGTCCTTTGGTTCATCCTTGGCGAATAGAGGAAAGAAAGGAAGGGGAGGAGCTTGAAACAATCGGCTATGGTGATTTGTTAGTCTAAGGTATGTTTGATGTTGTCCATGAGATGCATGCATGTTTTAGTTGGTAGCTTGAGTTCTACCTAGCCCATGGTCAAAATCTTGTTAGGTGATGGAAATGACACTCGCCATGGATGCATCATTCTTGCTTGGTGTTGATGTCATTTACATGCTAAAATTTGATATTTTGATGGATGATTGGAGCATTCGGCTAGGGTATAAAGGAAGGGATTTTGATTGTTTCATCTATGTATTGATGATGAATGTGTTATGGAAAGAAATCGGTCTTCCTAAGAATATGATTTGTGAATGTATATATTAGTAATAGCCGAAATTAAAGGGGTTGATGTCTTGAACAAATGTTGATTATATGATTCAAAATGAGGTATGTTAATGATGGAATATAATAGGCCATGGAAGTAGCTCATTTTGGAAGTGTGATTGTGGTATATTTTCTTTGTGATTGATTATAAAAATTTGGCTTAAGTGAGGTAATTGGTAAAAGATGTGTTTATGATGTAATACATATGTTCTCATAAGCTAAGTTATGTATATGTGATATCTTGCATATTGGTGGTTATGGTAAGGTTTGAGATATTGACATATGAATATGATTTGTTGTGGTTCGCAACTCATGGTTAAGTTGTTAAGTTACATGCTTGAGTAGTAAATGTGTTAAGAATGGTTCTAAAATGTATATGGATGCCGTGTGATTGTGTTTGATTGGGAAGTAAATTGTTTGATTTAGCTCAAGAGCCTAGAGGATCAAGTCGGATAAGGGAAAAGAGGAAGTAAACGAATAGCCGTGGATATCTAGTCGTCGACCACTTTCGAGGTAAGTTCTAAGTGATTAAACGTTGAGTAAATTCAATCATAATAGGACATAATGAGTTGATTTAATAAGATATGATGTGGCCATGATATGCCTTCAACCCAAATGGTAAGTTCATAAGTGTTTGGACTTGAAATTTAAGAGCAAATTGTAATAATTTGCTTGGACAGTAGCAGTAATGTGATTTTAGAAAATCACTATAAATTGTCGGTGTGGAATTATAGGCTGAATAAAATATGTAATCAAAGCTTAATTAGTCTAGTTCCTTATAAAAGAGGCCATGTGAGCAAAGAAATTTCCTATAAAGAGATATTTGAAGTTGTGTGAGACGGTGTCAGAATGACTCCGAAATCCCCTGTTCGGTTTTGAGAAAATCACTATAATTTGTACAAAAATGGTTACAAGATAAAATTTATATGCTTGGACTCCTTAATGAGTCTAGTTTCAAATAAAATCAAGTAGAACATACTTTGAATTCTGTACAATGAGAATTTTGATTCGTAGTGAAGACTGGTCAGGTTAGTCAAACAGTGAAACAGGGAAACTTTAAGAAAAATCTGGTATTGATTGGCCAAACCTAAAATTCTGAAAATTTTATGGATGGAAGATATATGAGTCTATATTCAGAGAAAATTAACGGCAAGTGAATTGGAGTCTTGTAGCTCCGGTTATAAATAATTTAGTGACCATTGCTCAGGAAAACAGCTCAGTAGCGAATATGTGATTTTGTTGTAAACATAGATAAAAACTTGTTTTGGTTGCTCATAAGCTATTGATGGAACCCATACTTGAATTCTAAATCGTGATATTGTAAAATGATATATGAGGGTTAGATGGATCTTTGATATTAAAATTTGTGAAAATGTATATATATGTGATAAGGCCTAATGGCCGATGTGATGAATGTGATAGTGTATATATATGTGGTAAGGCCTAATGGCCGATGTGATGAATGTGAAAGTGTATGTATATGTGATAAGGCCTAATGGCCGATGTGATGAATGTGAAAGTGTATATATATGTGATAAGGCCTAATGGCCGATGTGATGAATGTGATAGTGTATATATATGTGATAAGGCCAAATGGCCGATGTGATGAATGTGAAAGTGTATATATATGTGATAAGGCCTAATGGCCGATGTGATGAATGTGAAAGTGTATATATATGTGATAAGGCCTAATGGCCGATGTGATGAATGTGATAGTGTATATATATGTGATAAGGCCAAATGGCCGATGTGATGAATGTGATAGTGTATATATATGTGATAAGGTGTGATGAATGTGAAAGTGTATATATATGTGATAAGGCCTAATGGCCGATGTGATGAATGTGATAGTGTATATATATGTGATAAGGCCAAATGGCCGATGTGATGAATGTGATAGTGTATATATATGTGATAAGGCCTAATGGCCGATGTGATGAATGTGATAGTGTATATATGTGATAAGGCCTAATGGCGATGTGATGAATGTGAAAGTGTATATATATGTGATAAGGCCTAATGGTCGATGTGGTGAATGTGAAAGTGTATGTATATGTGGTAAAGCCGAATGTCTAATGTGAATGTTGTAACATGTGATTAAATGTACATGAAACTTGAAATATGTTCCGGTGAGACCCGATGACTACGTATGGAGATTATGACCGGTAAGACCCGATGACTACGTGTGGAGATTATGTCCGGTAAGACTTAGTAATAAGAATTGCTTATAAATATACGCAATGTGAAAGGTTAAACAGGTATGTACTCCAAGTTTATATATGATGCATACGAGAGCAATCTATGGGACTATTCCTATGATTATGTGACATAGGATTAGTGTGAGAGGTTATGTGAAATCATACGATATATCAATGTCACATGAGCTCACTTTTATGTGAGAGTTTATTTGCCTATTGTATATGATAAGATGTGCATATTCGGTAAAGGGATGGTATGCCCGAAGGAAGAGTGAAATAAAAATACGAACAACTATGTTATAATTTGGTTGTTACCTGTTGACACTGCTTAAACTTACTAAGCATTTAAATGCTTACTCTGCTTACTCTGCTTCCTCCGCCTTATAGGTCTCATTGCGAAGCTACTGTGCTCGGGATCGTCAGCAACTAGTCACACTATCACTATCCACTGTTTGGTACTGCTTTGATTTGGAATATCTTATGGCATGTATAGAATAGACTAGTCGTGAGAGGATATTTGGTCATGTACCCATGGATTTTGTGTAAATTTGGATAGCCATGCGAAAATGGCTTATATACGTTTTTAGCATAGTACTATAATCGTGTTGTATGTTGATCATTAAGAGGTATGGAAGTGTTTGGAAACGATTAGCCATTGGAATGGTTAATCATGATCATGCTTTGTGCTGTGTATGCAAAAAGGGACTAAGGGAATCATGGAAACTATGAAATAGGTAAAGTTTACCTCAAAGGCAGATGCTGTCAGCTGCAGTGACGTGGATATGAAAACTCACTAAAAATAGTAGGAATTGAATTAAACAGTAAATAAATTATGTAAGCGAACCTTGACGAGTCTATTTTCATAGGAGAGTAACGAAACGATCATATGAACAGTATGTTAAGAGATATTTAAGTTTTAGTGAGACAGGGCCAGAACGGTTTCTGGAGTCCCTGTTCCGACTTTGGAAATTAATTGTAAATTAACCAGAGATAATTAGGAGTCATTCCATATATGTATAGATTCCTCTCTGAGTCTAGTTTCTAAAGAAACAGACGGCATCAGTATTGAAGCCCTGTACAGGGAGATATCCAATTCGTAACACATGAAGGTCAGTGTAGTCGATCCCTGCAACAGGGGACACTTTAACTAATAAACTGTACTAATTGGCCCGACCAAAAATTCTAGAAAACAATATGTAGATGGATATATGAGTCTAGTTTCGGGAAAAAATTACGAATCTGATTTTCGAGTTGTGGAACTCAAGTTATGATTTTTATGGTGACAGTGACGCAGTTAGCCAGTCGTCCGAAAAAAAATTTTAATTGGACTGTGAGAGTAAATGAATTAAGTCGGTTAGCACCTCGTGTTCGACTCCGGCAACGGTCTCGGGTACGGGGTGTTACAAGAATTATATCCGGGCTAAGTCCCGAAGGCATTCGTGCTGGTGTTATATCCGGGCTAAGACCCGAAGGCATTCGTGCTGGTGTTATATCCGGGCTAAGTCCCGAAGGCATTCGTGCTGGTGTTATATCCGGGCTAAGTCCCGAAGGCATTCGTGCTGGTATTATATCCAGGCTAAGTCCCGAAGGCATTCGTGCTGGTGTTATATCCGGGCTAAGTCCCGAAGGCATTCGTGCTGGTGTTATATCCGGGCTAAGTCCCGAAGGCATTCGTGCTGGAGTTATATCCGGGCTAAAGTCCCGCAGGCTTTGTGCTGGTATTATATCCGGGCTTAAAGTCCCGCATGCTTTGTGGTGGTGATTGGATTTGGGTTTTAAACCTAGCAGACTTAATGCCGATGATTGGAGTAAGATTATGATTTCGAATGTTCGTAGTAAACTACCATTGAATATGTTCAATACATTAAGTTGGTCAGGTATGTATTATATACTTTTATATGTTAGATTGATCGGAATTGAATCATGAATGCGAAATGAGAAGTATATGTTAAAATCTCATATGTGTATGTGTGTATTCGGTTATTGTGAAAGGTTATATGAGATTGATTTGGAGATATACATGTTAAATAATATGCATCCAAAGAATGGGTAATAAATCTGCTTGGGACAGTAGCAGTAACGTGATTTCGGAAAATCACCATAAATTGTGGAAGTTGAGTTAGAGGCTGAATAAATTATGTCATGAAATGTTAACGAGTCTAGTTTCGTATAAAAGGAACCGTGTAAGCAAAAGAATTTCCAATAATGAGATATTTGAAGTGGCGTGGAACAGAGTCAAAATGACGTCGAGGTCCCCTGTTCTGTTTTCATAAAATCATTATAAATGGTAAAAAAATGGTTATAAGATAAAATTTATATTCTTAGACTCCCTAATGAGTATAGTTTCAAATGAAATAAACGATTACATATTTCGAATTCTGTATAATGATAAATTTGATTCGTAGTGAAGAGTGGTCAGATTAGTCAAATAGTGAAACATGGGAAACTTCAATAAAAATATGGTATTGATTGGTCAAACCAAAAATTCTGAAAATTTGATGGATAGAAGATATATGAGTCTATTTTCAGGGAAAATTAACGGCACTTGATTTGGTGTTTCTTAGATCCAGTTATAAATAATTTAGTGACTATTGCTCAGGAAGACAACTTGTAGTGAATTTGTGATTTTGTTGCAAAAATGGTTAAAACTTGTTAATGAGATGCTTTTCGAGTTCTTATGATCTTATTTGTAATTTCAATATTTGGTTTTAATTGAGTTCAGATTCAAGTGAGGTGAATTTGCTAAATATGCATTATGTTCATGGATACTTGGCCAAAATGGAAATTATATAGGAATGATTTCTTGAAAATTTGAATAATCGATCTATAAGTAAATTAATTGTTTGCATTGCTTAAAACTTACTAAGCATTGAAGCTTACTCCGTGTTCTCTTTTCCATTTCTTATAGGTATATACTTTAGCTCGAGTTGGAAGGGTCAAGATATCATCACACTATCGAGTCATTATGTGAGTTGAGAAGATTGTATATCATCATGGTTTAAGGCATGTATAGGATAGACTATAGGTAGAATGATATTTCGACTTTGTATACATTATAGCCATGCGAAGATGGCTTGCTCATTTTGTTTAGAGAAGCCTTATAATTGAACTAATGTGGTGAAATGTTTTAGTTATAACTTGATAGTAGTTAATTTGTTATTAGATATTCGGTTATGTTTTGATAGTGAGTCATTTTGGAAATTTATAAGAGCTCTTATGGAAAATCAATGAGACATGTTTGCATTGTTGATAATTTATGCCTGGTAAGTATCTTTGACCTTATAGAAGTTTTGTTCAGTCAAGTAATACCTCATGACCTTATTCTGGCAACCGATACAGGTTAGGAGTGTTACATTTAGTTGTATCAGAACTATGGTTTAGTCGGTTCTCGGACTAACATAGAAAGTGTAAGAGTCTAGCTATACATGCCGTAAGTAAAGTGTGATAGTGTGAGGTCTCTCGGCTCTTATAAATTGTTTTGCTCAGGAAATGATGTGTTCCAACCGAGTTATTATTAATTGATCTGAAATTGATATTGAACTGATTGTAATATATCTGTGATATGATGGAATTGAAAAGGTATGAAAGGAATTTTATGATATGTGTGCATCAGTGTAAAGATATGTATGAGATTGTATAAAGTAAATGGTAATGAAAGATCAAATTGGGTAGAACGCAGGGAATGAGTACGATCGTTCAATAATGAATTGACGGAAAAGACCATAGTTGGACTATGGCATCAAGTAAGTGACGTACTGTAGCACCCTAAACCCGGCCCAGACGTTAAGCCCGAATCCGACGTGCCATATTGAAGTCAAAAACCCATGTTCCCTTTTCAGTGTTTTAAAAGCCGACTTTTGTCAAACTAACCAAGTGAATGGAAGCTGGGCACCAGGTAGGTATCCATAACAGAGGAGGTGAGCCATGAAGGCTGCTTAAGTACCAAGCTCTCCGATTGGATCCAATCCTAGACATGCCCACATCCATTGCCACAATTGGTTATAACAAGTTGAAATTTCTTTGAGTGATTATCTTTGGTAAATCGAATATTCGTGACGTCGTGTTATTTAAAAAAAAAAACAAGTATCGCTTTTGAAATCACGCCTAAGTCTAGCCCATTTGAATTAGTATCCATCAATTTAAAGTTGTTTAAAATAATATAATCCCAAAAATCAAAGAAGAAAATAAAGTTAAAATGACCTTTTACAACCCAAAAATTAAATAGTAATTAAAATAACTTAAGAAAACCAGTCTTTTTTCAAACCCAAAAGTATTCACCATGGCCACTCAATCCCTCCTACTCCAAGTCACCCACATCAAGGCTCACCCAAGGTTAAAGAAGGGTGAGTTTGGGAAACTCAAAGTGTAAGGAAAACCCGTTCAAAGCCCAAGTCACTCAAGCCCATTGGGCCTAAGCCCATTCAGTAATAAAGGATATTGGGCCGAGCCCTTTTTAGATTACAATAAACTAGGCCTTAGCCCCTTATTCAGATAATAGTATGGCCCATAGGCCCATTTCAAAATACATGCAACAACAATAACATATGCAAGCCCATTTGGGAGACTACTCAACCCACCAACCACTACACTCCACCCGTATCAAACCCTACACTCCATGTGGGAATAGCTCAACCCACCCAAATTTAACACTCCACAGTTGCGACTTTGCAGCTCGCTTATCAAGAATTGAGGCAAAGCCTCCAAGACGTGGACAAGCCACTTTCAAGATTTCCTCCGTCAATATCCCAATCCCATGCATCGATAATAACAACATCGCATGCAAGAAATAACAACATCAAACATGCATTTAGGTCAATTTAACCCTAGGGATATTTAGGTAATTTATCTACTAGGGTAAAAGCGTAAATTTTCCACTTTTAAAGGTATTTCAGTAATTTATCTATTTTAGGGTTTTTCATGCATATTCCTACTTTTCACGTACTAACAGAATCACGTAAGGAGGGTTCTTACCGAATTGGGCCCGTTGGCCCATCATTCCAATTTTGGCCCATTAAGCCCAAACATATCGAGGGCACAAAAATCATGCACTTTGCAGTCCAAATTTTGCAGCTTACCAAAAACATTAATAAATTTACCTCACGAGCATTCGCACACTCGCAAATCTACAAAATACCGGTTTACGACATTTCTACTTTTCGACTTTTGCCGATCCAGACTAAGAAAGAGGGTGTTAGTTACACACCTGTTTGCGACGATATACTGACGAGATCCACACACAAACTGCCTACAATTGGATTACTAACACGTTAATCTAACTATTCAAATACAAACTACGTATTAACCCCTTACAATATTCGGCCAACCACACCTACAGATCATAGTAAGCTTATAAGAAATCAATAAGCAACTCATTAACAAATTTTGGCCAATGTTTACCACATAATCATAATTTCACTGCAAGCTGTCTTCCTGCGCAACAGTCACTAAATCATTTATAACTAGAGTTACGAAACTCCAAATCAAGTGCCGTTAATTTTCCCTAAAAATAGACTCATATATATTATATCCATAAAATTTTCAGAATTTTTGATTTGGCCAATCAATACCAGATTTTTCTCAAAGTTTCGCATGTTTCACTGTTTGACTAATCTCGTTTATTTCATTTGAAACTAGACTCAATAAGCTTTAATTAAATAATTTATTCAGCTTCTAATTCATCTCCCACAATTTATGGTGATTTTCCAAAGTCACGTTACTACTGTTGTCCCAAGCAGATTTATTACCAAATCACTCTTTCACACATACCTTGCATGCATGTTATTTAAACATGTATATCACCAATCAATCATCACATATCTATGATTTTACTTAAGTATAATCTCCATTTCATCATTTTAAAGCACAACATGTTAGCCGATTTTTCCCTTTAGCATCTAAGGCACATGCATGTTCATTTGTTTGGCTCAACTTCACCTATCTTCCATTTTTCATCAAAAGAACATGAAACAACAACCATTTCCTTCATTTTAATTCATGACCAAATGCTCACAATACAACCAAAAACCAAAATATGCTTCAAGAGTTAAGGTAGAATCAAGAAGAACTCATGAACATCAAGATAGAAGCAAATTGCAATGAACTTACCTTCAATTTTCTTCCCCAAGTGACCAAACATTCAAGAGCTTTCTCCTCTCCTTTCTCTTCTCTAACTTTCGGCTATGATGAACAAAGATGGATAAAACTTTGTTCTTTTCACCCTTATTTCTTTTAATAAAATTTCATATTTCATCCATTTAATTCTTTAATACAAAAGACATGAAATGCCCATCATGGAACATTTACCTAAACCATTATCATGGAACATTTACCTAACCCATTATCATGGAATATTTACCTAATCCATTATCATGGAACATTTACCTAACCCATTATCAATTTGTACCATGAATTATGGATATCAAGTGCTCATATTGTCTACAACATGTAAAATGGGAGGTTTGTCATGCAAATCCTCCTATTTATTTGGCCACTTCAATTTAGCCTATAGCATTTTCAAACATTTTCACATAGGTCCTATTTCATAATTTTACCCCCTTTTTATTATGGAACAAAAATTAACTAAAATTGCCGGGTTCTATCTTCAGCTTGGGCCTTCTAGAGGCCCACTAACATAATTAAACCTATGCCATCATTCACAGAATTCCTGAAAATTGGGGCGTTACAACTCTACCCCCTTAAAGAAATTTCGGCCTCGAAATTTACCTGATCCAAATAGTTGAGGGTATTGTTGACGCATAGTCTCTTCTGATTCCCAAGTAGCTTCTTCCCTTCCATGATTACGCCATAGTACTTTTACCAACGGAACCAACTTCCTTCTTAGAACTTTAACCTCTCGATCTAAAATTTGTATGGGTTCTTCCTCAAAGGTCAAATCAGTCCTTACTTCAATCTCCTCCACTGGCACAACATGTGAGGGATCCGATCTATATCGTCTTAACATAGACACATGGAAGACGTCATGGATTCTGTCTAACTCTGGTGGTAACTCTAATTGATACGCTACTGGCCCTACCCGCTTAAGAACCCGATAAGGCCCTATAAACCGCGGACTCAATTTGCCTCTCTTGCCGAATCTCAAGATCTTCTTCCAAGGTGAAACCTTTAAGAAAACCATATCCCCAACCATGAACTCTATCTCTTTGCGCTTTAGATTTGCATACGACTTTTGTCTATCAGATGCCTCCTTTAATCGATCTCTTATCAACTTAACCTTACTTTCAGTATCTGCCACCAACTCCGGTCCAAGCACTTGTCGTTCACCCAACTCTGTCCAACACGTAGGCGTACGACATCTCCGCCCATAAAGTGCCTCATATGGAGCCATCTGAATACTTGCTTGGTAGCTGTTATTGTATGCAAACTCTGCCAATGGCAAGTAATCCTCCCAACTACCTCGAAAGTCAATCACGCATCCCCTCAACATGTCTTCCAGAATCTGAATAACCCTTTTCGATTGACCATCAGTCTGTGGATGGAAAGCCGTACTAAAATTCAATCGCGTCCCCAACGCCTCATGCAACCTTTGCCAAAATCAAGATGTAAATCTGGGATCCCGATCAGAAATAATTGAAACTGGGACTCCATGAAGTCGCACAATCTCTGCCACATACAACTTGGCTAACTTTTGAAGTGAAAATTCAGTACGAACAGGTATGAAATGGGCCGATTTGGTCAACCTATCCACAATCACCCACACCGAGTCTTTCTTTGATGGTGTCAAGGGCAACCCACTCACAAAGTCCATGGTTACCCTCTCCCACTTCCAAAGTGGTATCTTCACCTACCGCAATAGATCCGAAGGTAATTGATGCTCAGCTTTCACTTGCTGGCATGTCAGATATTTCCCTACAAACTCCGTTACTTCTTGTTTAAGTCCAGGCCACCAGTACAATTCTCGCAAGTCGTGATACAACTTGTTCCCTCCAGGATGCATGGCACAAAGTCCTCCATGAGCTTCCTTCAATATTGTCTACCTTAAATCAGAGTCCCTCGGAACACAAACTCTTCCTCGAAAACACAGAACTCCATCACCATTTCAATCGAACTCAGAAGTTTCCCCTTCCTTAACTTGTTGAAAACGAGCAACCAAAGACTCATCTTCCAACTGCTTTTCCTTAATCTGGTCCACCCAGGTTGGCCTTACTTGCAATTCAGCCAAAAACTGCCATCATCATACAGAATCAAACGAGCAAACATTACTCTCAGATCAGATACGGTTCTACGACTTAAAGCATCGGCTACCACATTAGCCTTGCCTGGGTGATACTCGATCGAATAGTCATAATCCTTAAGCAACTCAATCCATCTCCTTTGCCTAAGGTTCAGCTCCTTCTGAGTCAACAAATACTTAAGACTCTTCTGGTCTGTGTATATAATACACCTCTCCCCGTACAAGTAATGTCTCCAAATCTTAAGTGCAAATATCATTGCCGCCAACTCCAAATCATGAGTAAGATAGTTCCCTTCGTGAGGTTTAAGCTGTCATGATGCATATGCAACCACCTCACCTTCCTGTATTAACACGTAGCCCAAGCCTACATGTGATGCATCACTGTACATAGTAAAATCCTTCCCAGACTCTGGCTGAATTAACACAGGTGCTTCAGTCAGAACTTTCTTCAACTTCTCAAAAGCCTCTTGCTGGGTCTCAGTCCATACAAACGGTACCCCTTTCCTTATGAGTTTTGTCAGAGGTGCTGCCATCACAGAAAAACCTTCCACAAACCTTTTGTAGTATCCTGCCAACCCTAGGAAACTTCGAATTTCCAACACTGTCCTAGGTGGCTTCCACTCCAAAATTGCTTCAATCTTTCGAGGGTCCACCTTAATCCCTTTGGCAGAGACCACATGTCCTAAGAAGGTTACCTCCCTCAACCAAAATTCACACTTGCTGAACTTTGCGAAGAGTTCCTTCTCCCTTAACACTCGCAGCACTATACGGAGATGCTCATCATATTTCGCTTCAGTTTCAGAATATACCAGGATATTGTCAATAAAGACGACTACGAACTGATCCAAACATAGTTGGAACACATGATTCATCAGATCCATAAACGCTACAGGAGCGTTCGTCAGTCCAAATGGCATAACCAGAAACTCGTAATCACCATACCGAGTCCTGAATGCAGTCTTATGGATATCTACCTCCTTGAACCTTAATTGATGATATCCAGATCAAAGGTCGATCTTGGAGAATACAGAAGCTCTTCTAAGCTGGTCGAACAGATCGTCAATCCTTGGCAGTGGATACTTATTCTTAATCGTCAGTTTGTTCAACTGGCGATAATCAATGTACATCCGCATTACCATCCTTCTTTTTCACGAATAGCACCGGTGCTCCCCATGGAGACACACTTGGCCTAATAAAGTCCCTATCCAACAACTCTTGAATTTGAGCCTTTAACTCCACTAACTCCTTCGGTGCCATCCTATACGGTGTGATGGACACGGGCGCCGTTCCAGACAACAAATCTATTCCAAACTCAACTTCTCGGTTCGGAGGCAATGCTGGAAGCTCCTCCGGAAAAACATGTTGGAACTCCTTTACGGTCCTAACCTTATCCACTGTCAGTCCCTTCTCTTCTGACTGACTTACAAATGCCAAATAGACCTCACAACCTTTTCGAATCCACTTTTCGGCCCTTAATGCCGACACCACATTGGACAAATAATCCCTTCGCTCACCAATCACCATAACCTCCTCATCATTTGTGGTCCTTAACACCATTCGTTTAGCAGTACAATTCAGGGTCACCTTATGCTTAACAAGCCAGTCCATTCCCAAAATGAGATCATACTCTCCGAACGGTAACTCCATCAGATCTCCAGGGAAAATCCTACCTTGAGTTTCTAAGGGAACATCCCTATACAGTTTGTCTACCCAAACCGAGTGACCCAAAGGACTTAGTACAGATACCGCACTCACAATCTCCTCAGAGCAGTCCAAGTTGTCCATAATCCATTTTGTGGCCTCCAACCAATATTCTGCCACATTCGGGGCTATACCAGACATGCCCCTAAAGATCTCCACTCCGTTAGCCCGAAGTCGTTCAGAAATAGATCCCCGAATTCCATTGCCGTGCATTTCTGCTCTAAACCCTTTCTAGAACACGAAGCATTGCTCGTGATGGGGCATCATCCTCGCATCATGGTCATTAGACTCTACCTCATTGTTGGGTGGTACCGGTGCATCCATCGCCAAGATATGTCTCAAGACGAAAATCTCGCTCGATCACTTCCTCGGCTCCGTCCACTACCTCTTGTACTCATATCGTATTATCTTGATTACGAATTTTATGCATCAATTAATATTCCAAAGTGTTTATTACGGATGTTTTATGAATCGATAGTAGTTCGAGTTTGTTTTCACGTAATCAAGTCTAGCTACGCTTTCAATCTCTTACCGATTTTCCTATGGTTTCAGATCATCCTATCTAGAGTGTCCTAGTAGGGTTTCAAAGATGCAGATAATTTAGGAAAATATTCGAAAAATTCGAATACTTACAGACTTGGGCCGGAGATTCAGAATGCCACCTTCTAAAGATCTAAATTTTGAAAATCGAGTTTTTCACTTTCTTTATAAAATTTTCGAATTCGAAAATATTTGTTTTTGTAAACCCATTACACAGCCGAGTTGTTGCAATCTAGGCTCTGATACCACTAAATGTAGCCCCCCAAACCCGGCCCAGACGTTAAGCCCGAATCTGACATGCCACATTGAAGTCAAAAACCCATGTTCCCTTTTCAGTGTTTTAAAAGCCGACTTTTGTCAAACTAACCAAGTGAATGGAAGTCGGGCACCGTAGGTATCCATAACAGAGGAGGTGAGCCATGAAGGTCGCTAAGTACCAAGCTCTCCGATTGATCCAATCCTAGACATGCCCACATCCATTGCCACACTTGGTTATAACAAGTTGAAATTTCTTTGAGTGATTATCTTTGGTAAATCGAATATTCGTGACGCCATGTTATTTAAAAAAACAAGTATCGCTTTTGAAATCACGCCTAAGTCTAGCCCATTTGAATTAGTATCCATCAATTTAAAGTTGTTTAAAATAATATAATCCCGTAAAATCAAAGAAGAAAATAAAGTTAAAATGGCCTTTTACAACCCAAAATTTAATAGTAATTAAAAATAACTTAAGAAAACCAGGTCTCTTTTCAAACCCAAAAGTATTCACCATGGCCACTCAATCCCTCCCCGCCCAAGTCACCCACATCAAGGCTCACCGCAAGGTTAAAGAAGGGTGAGTTTGGGAAACTCAGTGTAAGGAAAACCCATTCAAAGCCCAAGTCACTCAAGCCCATTGGGCCTAAGCCCATTCAGTAATAAAGATATCGGGCCGAGCCCTTTCAGATTACAATAAATTGGGGCTTAGCCCTTATTCAGATAATGATATGGCCCATAGGCCCATTTCAACATACATGCAACATCAATAACATATGCAAGCCCATTTGGGAGACTACTCAACCCACCAACCACTACACTCCACCCGTACCAAATTTCTACACTCTATGTGGGGAATAGCTCAACCCACCAATCCCAACACTTCACAGCTTGCACCTGCACGCTCGGTTATCAAAGAATTGAGGCAAAGCCTCCAAGACGTGAACAAGCCACTTTCAAGATTCCTCGTCAATATCCTAATCCCATGCATCGATAATAACAACATGGCATGCAAGAAATAACAACAATCAAACATGCATTTAGGTCAATTTAAACCCTAGGGGTATTTCGGTAATTTATCTACTAGGGGTAAAACTATAAATTTTCCGCTTTTAAAGGTATTTCAATAATTTATCTATTTTAGGGTTTTCATGCATATTCCTACTTTTCACGTACTAATAGAATCACGCATCGAGGGTTCTTACGAATTGGGCCCGCTGGCCCATCATTCCAATTTTGGCCCATTAAGGCCAAAATATCGAGGGCACAAAATCATGCACTTTGCAATCCAAATTTTGCAGCTTACCAAAAACATTAATCGATTTACCTCACGAGCATTCGCACACTCGCAAATCTACAAAATACGGTTTTCGCATTTCGCTTTTCGACTTTTGCCGATCCGGACTAAGAAAGAGGGTGTTAGTTACACACTTGTTTGCGACGATATCTTGTGAGATCCACACACGAACAACCTACAATTGGATTACTAACACGTTAATCTAACTATTCAAATACAAACTACGTATTAACCCCTTACAATATTTGGCCAACCACACCTACAGATCATAGTAAGCTTATAAGAAATCAATAAGCAACTCATTAACAAATTTTTGTCAATGTTTACCACATAATCATAATTTCACTGCAAGCTGTCTTCCTGAGCAACAGTCACTAAATCATTTATAACTGGAGCTACGAAACTCCAAATCAAGTGTCGTTAATTTTCCCTGAAAATAGACTCATATATCTTATATCCATAAAATTTTCAAAATTTTTGGTTTGGCCAATCAATACCATATTTTTCTCAAAGTTTCGCATGTTTCACTGTTTGACTAATCTGTCCACTCTTCATTACGAATCAAATTTCTCATTGTACAGAATTCAAAATATGTTATCGTTTATTTCATTTGAAACTAGACTCAATAAGATTTAATTAAATAATTTATTCAGCTTCTAATTCATCTCCCACAATTTATGGTGATTTTCCGAGTCACGTTATCGCTGCTGTCCCAAGCATTTATTACCAAATCACTCTTTCACACATACCTTGCATGCATGTTATTTAAACATGTATATCACCAATCAATCATCACATATCTATGATTTTACTTAAGTATAATCTCCATTTCATCATTTTAAAGCACAACATGTTAGCCGATTTTTCCCTTTAGCATCTAAGGCACATGCATGTTCATTTGTTTGGCTCAACTTCATCTATCTTCCATTTTTCATCAAAAGAACATGAAACAACAACCATTTCCTTCATTTTAATTCATGACCAAATGCTCACAACACAACGAAAAACCAAAATATGCTTCAAGAGTTATGGTAGAATCAAGAAGAACTCATGAACATCAAGATAGAAGCAAACTACCATGAACTTACCTTCAATTTTCTTCCCCAAGTGACCAAACATTCAAGAGCTTTCTCTTCTCCTTTCTCTTCTCTAACTTTCGGCTATGATGAACAAAGATGGACAAAACTTTGTTCTTTTCACCCCTTTTTCTTTTAATAAAATTTCATATTTCATCCATTTAATTCTTTAATACAAAAGACATGAAATGCCCATCATGGAACATTTACCTAAACCATTATCATGGAACATTTACCTAACCCATTATCATGGAATATTTACCTAATCCATTAGCATGGAACATTTACCTAACCCATTATCAATTTGTACCATGAATTATGGATATCAAGTGCTCATATTGTCTACAACAACATGATGGCCGACCTCTTCATGTAAAATGGGAGGTTTGTCATGCAAATCCTCCTATTTTGGACTCCTATTTATTTGGCCACTTCAATTTAGCCTATAGCATTTTCAAACATTTTCACATAGGTCCTATTTCATAATTTCACCCCTTTTTTCTTATGGAACAAAAATTAACTAAAATTGCCAGGTTCTATCTTAAGCTTGGGCCTTCTAGAGGCCCACTAACATAATTAAACATATGCCAACATTCACAGAATTCCCGAAAATTTGGGCGTTACACGTACTCAAAACCGTAAGACGTTTTTCAATGGGATAAATATTGACAAATGATCAAGACTAAATGTGGAAATTTGATAAGAAATTATTTGGTAATTTGAGTAATAGAAATGAAAGTTTGAATCGTGATAAATTCACTTATGTTTTGTTAATACTCAGATGAAATAAAGTTGCATGTGAAACTGAGATATGTGAAAATGTGTTTGTAACAAGATGAAAAAATTGAAATGTTTGAATGAAGTGTTTGAATCAACGTGTGTAATACTATGATGATGAGTGATGAATTTATCTGTATTCAATATGAAACTCCTTTCAAGCTTAACGACCTCACCCCTTACCAAGGATATGATTATAAGGTTTCAATGGAACGAAATAGAACGAGTTTGCAAAGAAAGATTAAAGAGTTAAATAGTGAGATAATGATAAAGTAAGCAAAGTTCGTAACGATTTGGCAATGAATTAAGGTGGAAGGACTTGTACAATGTCCCAAGGTTCTTCGATTGAATTTTGTCATTAGTAGAAGAAAGTTGGTCTGGTAATTTAATTCAATCAGATATGATGTCTAGGTATGTATCTGTTGGGAATTCTTCCTGAGTGGTTTTCATTAGTGAATGAAATAGAATGGAATTCGAAATGACGAATGAATAGTAAGAGTGTCTGAATTGGATAATTACAGTCAAGTGAATTTCGATGATTTCTTTTGAATATTCTGTATATTTCTTATTCTCAGAGACACATGTGTGATTGTTCCCTTTTCTGATGAAAATGCTATAAAGTGAGAATGTTATCTGACTCCGATGTTTAATAAAAGTATTGCTATTTTCATTGGTTTATAATCGGTATCATCGTATTCCTCTATTTGAGAATTCATTGTAGTATGATCGGAATGAATTTGGGGATAAATTCATATGAGGTTATTCTTCTGTTTCTATTGATTGGCATTCCATCTTATAAAAATGCTGAAGAATGTGTTATTTCTGTTATAGAGGAAATTTCATGGTTATTAATTATAGTCTTCTTCTGGTATTCTCTGAGGAGTTATTTTGATCTTTCTTTCTATGTTCTGGGAGATTCTATTCTAGGATTTCTGATACGACATTGTATTTTGGATTTCTGTATTCTGGTTTTCTTTTCATTTTTCTTATATGAATAATCAAATATGGCTCAGTTCTAAAGTGTATATTTTTTTTATCTGAAACAATTATGTTTATAATGGTTATATATTTGGATTTCTCTGATTCTTATGAAAGGAATGGCCATAAATAAGGGTCTGAATGGTAGAGAATTCAGCTCAGACTTGTGGATTGGTTTTCACTTATATATCAGTGAGTTAAAGATTGAGTTTTATGTTCTTTCGAGTTATGCAGTGATAATGAATTTTGATTAGTTATCTGAAGAGATCTAATAGAATGTATATTTGAAGAGTTACGACACGCACAAAGAAAAGTGGTCTTGAAAAGTTATTATTTGTTAGACAAGACTGATTCAGTTGTGTGGTTTAACTCAGATTATATGTATGATTGAATTTGTTAAAGATTCAGAGACAAATGTTAAAGTTATTATAAAAAGAACTGTTCAGCTGATGAGTGTTGCATATTTGACAGTTTCGAGTATTCGAGGGAAAACGTAACATCCCAAACCCGGCCCAGACGTTATGACCGGATCCAACATGCCACATCGAAGCGTTCAAAACATTTTATATTGTTGATCCAGAAAAACTTACTTAGTGTTTTAAAAGATAATTTCATTATAGGTTAAAGTGAATGGAAGTCATGCACCGTAGGAAACCGGAAAGAGGTGGTGAGTCCATCTGATCGCTAAGTACCAAGCTCCTTCGGATCCAATCCTAGACATGCATACCGCCATTGCCACACCTTAACGTCATGGATATTTCTAGGAAACCGATTTGATTAAGTCATTTTAGGAAAAGTGATTAATTTTGGAAAATACTTTCATTATGAAGCTTTGCTTGTTGTCGTGTTATTAAAACAATTGTTGTTTTTGAAAACGCCCTAAAGCTATCCAATTTCAACAGTTAAAATAAGTAATACCTATCTTAGTAATACATATTAAAACCATAAAAAATAATTAAGCGGCCTTATTACATTTAAAAACCCAAAACTTCAAACGTAAATAAAAGGATGTCTAGTTCACCAGAAGAAAATCAAACTTTTAGAACGGGTGGCCACTCAAATTCCCTCACAGCTCCAAGCCCACTATGGTTGGGGATTACCTGCGTGGATGAAAATAAAAGGGGTGAGTTTGGGGAAACTCAGTGTGTAAATTAACCCAACCATAGCCTATATCACTCAAACCACGTAATTAGAATATGTTGGCCTTAGCCCGCAATGCAATCTGAATAAAGCCCATAGGCCCATAATAGAATGTAATGATATTACATGTTTATGCGAAACCCAACTCGATTCATCCATAACACCCCTGCATCAGCCTTACACCATGTGGGAGACTACTCGACCCACCCAACCGCTACACACCACGTAAATCGCAACGAGGTCGCGGATATTGTGACGAAGTCACTAGATACTGATATTGTGGCGAGCCACCGTATCAGATATATGTGGCGAGCCACTAGATCGATAATTGTAGCATAGCCACCAGATGTATATATGTGGCGAGCCATCGATTAGATAAATTGTGGCATAGCCACCGGACGCTTCCTCCATAGTATAACCCAAGTCCCCATGCAATGATTTATAATCATGGCATACATCATACGTAATCGATCGTCATGCTTTTCACCAAAAGTAACCCTAGGGGTATAACGGTAATTTTGCATACATAGGGTATTCAAGTAATTTAACTATTCTTAAGGTTTTCATACATAACATAGTCATTTATGTACGATCAAAACACTTACCGCGTTTTCTTAACAATTTGGGCCGTTGGCCCATTATCCCGCTTTTGGCCCATTAAGCCCAAAATATCGAAATGCATGTAATTATGCACTCTACGCCTTATCACTTTAATTTACCATATACATCAAACTATTAATCTCATGAGCATTCACACACTGCAAGATCTCAAAATACCGGCTTTTCTAAGATTTCGGTTTTTCGCTTGTGCCGATCTAGTCTATAAGAGGGTGTTAGTTACACACTGCTTGCTGACGATATCTTGAGATCCACACACGAACCGCCTACAATTGGATTACTAACACGTTAATCTAACTATTCAAATACGAACTACGATTAACCCCTTACAATATTCGCCAACCACACCTACAGATCGAGTAAGCTTATAAGAAATCAATAAGCAACTCATTAACAAATTCTTGTCAGTGTTTACCACATAATCATAATAATTTCACTGCAAGTTGTCTTCCTGAGCAACAATCACTAAATCATTTATAACTGGAGCTACGAAACTCCAAATCAAGTGCCGTTAATTTTCCCTGAAAATAGACTCATATATCTTCTATCCATAAAATTTTTAGAATTTTTTGTTCAGCAAATCAATACCAGATTTTTCTCAAAGTTTCCCATGTTTCACTGTTTGACTAATCTGACCACTCTTCATTACGAATCAAATTTGTCATTGTACAGAATTCAAAATATGTTCTTGTTTATTTCATTTGAAACTAGACTCAATAAGCTTTAATTAAATAATTTATTTAGCTTCTAATTCATCTCCCACAATTTATGGTGATTTTCCAGAGTCACGTTACTGCTGCTGTCCCAAGCAGATTTATTGCCAAATCACTCTTTCACACATACCTTGCATGCATGTTATTTAAACATGTATATCACCAATCAATCATCACATATCTATGATTTTATTTAAGTATAATCTCCATTTCATCATTTTAAAGCACAACATGTTAGCCGATTTTTCCCTTTAGCATCTAAGGCACATGCATGCTCATTTGTTTGGCTCAACTTCACCTATCTTCCATTTTTCATCAAAAGAACATGAAACAACAACCATTTCCTTCATTTTAATTCATGAATAAATGCTCACAACACAACGAAAAACCAAAATATGCTTCAAGAGTTAAGGTAGAATCAAGAAGAACTCATGAACCTCAAAATAGAAGCAAGGTACCAAGAACTTACCTTCAATTTTCCTCCTCCTAGTGACCGAATACTCAAGAGCTTTCTCCTCTCCTTTCTCTTCTCTAACTTTCGGCTATGATGAACAAAGATGGACAAAACTTTGTTCTTTTCATCCTTTTGTTATTTTATTACCCAACATTTTATGACACAAAATAACCTATATTATTTGTGCCATACCTATGCCATAATGTCAATAAAAAAAATGCCCATAATGCTTAATATGCCCATCATGGAACATTTACCTAACCCATTATCAATTTTTTTATCAATTTGTACCATAAATTATGGATATCAAGTGCACATATTGTCTTGAACAACATGATGGCCGGCCACTTCTTGTAAAATGGGAGGTTTGACATGCAAATCCTCCTATTTTGCACTCCTATTTATTTGGCCACTACAATTTAGCCTATAGCATTTTCAAACATTTTCACATAGGTCCTATTTCATAATTTCACTCACAAATGACAAAAATCAAAGCATGAAATTTTGCCAATATTCACAGAATTCTCGAAAATTGGGGCATTACAGAAAAATTTGAATGTTTCTTGAACCAAGGAATAAAAGTATTGAACGTTAAGCAAGGTCTATTCTTCTAGTGAAATTGAGAAGTATAAAAGTATATTGAGATGTGATAGTTCAAAATAAGTTCAGAGTAACAGTTATTCGATTATGGATGTCTGGACATATGAAATTTCTATTAATGTTATTATTGTTCTTATATGGAATAAGTATTCAGATGGGTTAAAGGATTTTTATATGAGCTCTGACTGTGAAATTTTGTTTATCTGAGTTAAAATAAATAATACATATATATGGATCAGGTCTATAAGTGACTGTGTATTGTAGCGTATTTCAGTACTATATTCAGATGACAAGTTGCTATCTGTCAGAGTTGAAATTTTGTGTATATGGAATAAAAGCAATCAGTGATGTTATAGAAGTGGTTATGAGACAGAATTGATATCCAAACCGAATAAAAATTTTATTTGTCTTCTGAAACAGAAATGTCATTGGGTCATGATCGATCTTTTAACAAGGAAGAATCTGTGTCTTCAGTTTAGTATGTACAAAATTCCGATCGACAAAGTTGTTGAGATATTCATAATATAGTCTGCCAATGTGATCTGTCAGTGTGAATTAATGTTTAGAGATTGTTGGTAAAAAGAGATACATGTGATGAATGGAAATTTGTGATTCCAAAATTTTTGAAAACGTTTTTAGAATGGAAAATATTTCTGTTAATAAGATTTTCGGGGACGAAAATCTCTAAGGGGGGAGAGTTGTAATAGCCCTAATTTGACCCTCGTCGGGAAGTGGTTTCGGGACCACAAAACTGAGTCATGAAAATAATTAAATGTTAAATTTCATGTCTATTATATGAGATAATGCATGTGTAAAAATTTGATGCAATGATTTTTATCATTTGAATGTGAAATCATTAAATAGGAATTAAGTTGGAAACTTAGAAAATGTGCTTGGTTAAATTTTTTTTAATGGCCAAACATTATATGATTTAATAGATGAGGATTTGCATGTCAATTTTGCCATTTCCAAATTAGTTGCCGACCATGTTGATTGCTTGAGTTAAATATATGTATTTTATATATATACATTATTAAATGAAATGAATTTAAAACATGAAAACAAAATTAAATAAAAGGAAAAAGGGTGACAAAAAAAAAACAATGTTTTCCATATTCCTTCTTCCATTGCCGTAAGTGAAAGAAAGGTTGAAGCTAAGCATTCGGTCCTTTAGATATCTTGAACTAAGGTATGTTCCATGAGTTTGCTTTTAAAATTTTAGTGAATTTGAGATAGTTGCTAAGTCTTTTACTTAGCCCATGTGTAAATTTTAAGTTTGGTGTTGTCATGTATATTCGGCCATGGAAGTTTTCTACTTCATGGATAGTGTGTTAATGTTTTGAAATAGATATGGTAGAAAGTTTGAGCTTCTTAATTCTTGAATTGGTTGAGTTTGATAAAATTTAATATTTGTGGCTTGATTGTTTAATGACAATCGGCTATGTTGAAATGCTAAATTAGTGCTAGATTGCAAGTATTTAATTGAGTGTTAGCCGAAATTGAGCTTATGATAGTAATTAGAATTTGTGAAATTTATGCATTTTGTGGTCCAAGTGTGATAAGAACCATACGGTTATGGCATGTAAGCATGAAGATTAGATGATGGATAATTTTAAATGTGAGATGGTTAGAAGTTGATTTAAAGGCTTAATAAGTTTGTTTAAGGTGAGGTCATTAGCTTATGATATTCGGTTTTGGCTACTATGTGTTGGATCTTGAATATTTTAATGTTTTGAATTAGTAATGGATGAAAGATAATGTTTGAGTTTGCTAAATATTGAAATTAAAAGTTAATTATTTATTTGTTGTGTAAGAGCCGAAAGTGAACTTAGGAGATGAATTGAGGAAAATTGTTGTTATATGTTAAATGGTTGAGGTTTTGTTGTCATGTAGTGAAGGAGGGTTAAAATAGTTAATATGTCAATTGAGTGAAATGTTACCGTATTTAAATCTCATATTAGTTGATAGAAGAGGATGCTTAAAATGTTAAAATTTATTTTAACATAGCCAAATGTGTTCATGAATGAAAGAATTATATTGGTTTTGAAATGTATGTCTTTAATGCATTTTTAAGTAATAGTTGAAATTCTTGTTATGAGCGAATTATAATATTACCGAATAAAAGGCATGATTAATGAATTAGTGACAAGTGAATTTGTTTAATCTAGCTCAAGAGCTTAAGGAGCCTAATTCGGATAAGGGAAAAAGCTAAACTAATCGAATAGCATATCTCAGTAGTCATTCGACGACACCAAGGTAAGTCTTTGAGTAATGAAACTTAGCTTATGATTTGATAAAATCATGGTATATAATCATAATAAATAAATTGTGACCTATTGGTTCTACTTGAATTACGAGTGGGATAAATAATTTGTGCATATGACTTGTAGCCGAATGGTTATAGAAATCATGTTGGATAGCGAAACGAAATCGTGTTCTTTGTATGTGGCTATTGAGTAGAAAGTGGAATGGTTGATAAGCATGTTGTGCTTGTGTTCAAGTAATGTAAATGAAATGCAAATGTGTTATGATATATATATATATATGTGTGCATGATAATGGAGAATTATATCCGGGCTAAGTCCCGAAGGCATTCGTGCTGGTGTTATATCCGGCTAAGTCCCAAGGCATTCGTCTTTGGTGTTATATCTGGCTAAGTCCCAAGGCATTCGTGTTGGTGTTATATCCGGGCTAAAGTCCCGCAGGCTTTGTGCTGGTATTATATCCGGGCTTAAAGTCCCGCATGCTTTGTGGTGGTGATTGGATTTGGGTTTTAAACCTAGCAGACTTAATGGCGATGATTGGAGTAAGATTATGATTTCGAATGTTTGTCGTAAACTACCATTGAATATGTTCAATACATTAAGTTGGTCAGGTATGTATTATATACTTTTATATGTTAGATTGATCGGAATTGAATCATGAATGTGAACTGAGAAGTATATGTGAAAATCTCATATGTGTATGTGTGTATTCGGTTATGGTGAAAGGTTATATGAGATTGATTTGGAGATATACATGTTAAATAATATGAATCCAAAGAATGGGTAATAAATCTGCTTGGGACAGCAGCAGTAACGTGATTTCAAAAAATCAACATAAATTATGAAAGTTGAGTTAGAGGCTAAATAAATTATGTCATGAAATGTTAATGAGTCTAGTTTCTTATAAAAGAAACCGTATAAGCAAAAGAATTGCCAATAATGAGATATTTGAAGTGGCGTGGAACAGAGTCAAAATGACTTCAAGGTCCCCTATTCTGTTTTCAGAAAATCATTATAAATGGTACAAAACTGGTTATAAGATAAAATTTATATTCTTAGACTCCCTAATGAGTCTAGTTTCAAATGAAATAAACAATAACATATTTCGAATTCTGTATAATGAGAAATTTGATTTGTGGTGAAGAGTGGTCAGATTAGTCAAACAGTGAAACAGGGGAAACTTCAATAAAAATATCATATTGATTGGTCAAACCAAAATTCTGAAAATTTGATGGATAGAAGATATATGAGTTTATTTTCAGGGAAAATTAACAGCACTTGATTTGGTGTTTCTTAGCTCCAGTTATAAATAATTTAGTGACTGTTGCTCAGGAAGACAACTTGTAGTGAATTTGTGATTTTGTTGCAAACATGGTTAAAACTTGTTAATGAGATGCTTTTCGAGTTCTTATGATCTTATTTGTAATTTCAATATTTGGTTTTAATTGAGTTCAGATTCATGTGAGGTGAATTTGCTAAATATACATTATGTTCATGGATACTTGGCCAAAATGGCAATTATCTAGGAATGATTTCTTGAAAATTTGAATAATCGATCTATAAGTAAATTAATTGTTTGCATTGCTTAAAACTTACTGAGCATTGACGCTTACTCCGTGTTCTCTTTTCCATTTCTTATAAGTATATACTTTAGCTCGAGTTGGAAGGGCCGGAGATATCATCACACTATCGAGTCATTATGTGAGTTGAGAAGATTGTATATCATCATGGTTTAAGGCATGTATAGGATAGACTATAGGTAGAATGATATTTCGACTTTGTATACATTATAGCCATGTGAAGATGGCTTGCTCATTTTGTTTAGAGAAGCCTTATAATTGAACTAATGTGGTGAAATGTTTTAGTTATAACTTGATAGTAGTTAATTTGTTATTAGATATTCGGTTATGTTTTGATAGTGAGTCATTTTGGAAATTTATAAGAGCATTTATGGAAAATCAATGAGACATGTTTGCATTGTTGATAATTTATGTTTGGTAAGTATCTTTGACCTTATAGAAGTTTTGTTCAGTCAAGTAATACCTCATAACCTTATTCCGGCAATGGATACAGGTTAGGAGTGTTACAGACTCTCTGCTCAAACTTTACTGACGTTCCCTATTTTCCTTTTCTCTGCAATTCCCTTCTTTTTTGTTTCCCTTCAATTCTGCCCAAAATATTTTCTTTTTGGTCGCTATATTTCTGATTTTCAGTGTTCTTTTTGTAATTCTAGTAAGTGGGGTTTCACTCGTCTGTAGGGTTTGATTTTTGTAGGGTCGTTTGAATTTATTCTTTCTTTATAATGTAATGGTGTAGTTAAGGGATTTTATTTATGTGAATTTATGGCGTAGGGAAAGGCGATGAACCTGTGAATTTTGCTTCAACGGCTTAAACTGTGATAGTAACTATTTTCTTTGGCGGTAAGTAGACGGTGTGACGAGCGAGTGTGTGGCGGGTGTGGGTCACACGGGCTAGGCCGATTTGGGCATGTAGGCCCACAAAATTCTAAAATTTTCCCCAAGGTCACATAAGTCGTTCCGATTGATTATGGGCCTTCCGTAGGGTCAGTAAGGGCAAAGCAAACCCTAATGCAGGATATAAGCTATTCTGATAGACTGATTTGAGAATTTAGAAATTGATATGTATGATTTGACTAGTTCGTAATAAAATGTATGCTATCTGTATATAAGCATGCAAAACATGTTAACCCTGTTATATCTGTTATATGTTATTTGTATCTGTGTATGGGGTGGGATTTGTATCTGTGGAGAAAGTGTTTTGTGAGGCGACATTTTGCCGATATACTGATAGCTTGATTGCAAACTATTTTGTTAAGTGTTGTACAGACACTATGTGGTGTGTAGGGCTGGGTGGGTGTTTTATACCCTACGTTGTGTGTTGGGATGGTGTGTAATATAACAGCCCGATTTAGACCCTAGTCGGAATAGTGGTTTCGGGACCACAAATCTGAGGCCGTAAAATTATTTTAATATTATTTTTGGTAATTATAGCATGTTATTCGATATGTGTGAAAATTTTGTGATTTAATTTTACCGATTGGTTGTCTAATTTGATAAAAGGATTTAATCGCATGAAATGTAAAAGCTATGGTTTAATTGATTATGTGTTGAATTGATGTGCTCTTTTAATGTGGGGTCCTTATGTTGATAATATACCATTGAAATTATGGATGGACATAAAAACCTAAGGTCAGTGGATTTTAAATGAAATTAAAAAGGCTAACATGGTAATTATGGATGGACACATATTTTGTTATCTTTTTGTGGCTGAAAGTGAGAAGAAAGAAACCATAGTTGAGCTTTGAATATTTGGCACCTTTGAAAGCTTGAATTTGGTATGTGTTTTGCTTGGTTTTTGATAATTTTTATGTTTTTGATATCGTTGCTTCGTATGTTAGCTAGCCCATGCTTTAATTTTAGAATTGATGATGAATTTGTGATTTGCCATTATTGAAAGCTTGATGTTTTTTGTTGTTTGATGATGAAAAATAAATATTTGTTAAAAGATTATTATGTTTAATTAAGTGATTTTTAGTTAAAATGCCTATTTGGGATTAAATTGTGAATTTTGTAAATTGAGGGGTCAAAATGTAAAATAAATGAAAAAAATGGGCTGCTAGGGACCTTAGTGAAATTCGGCCAAGCATGGGTGTGGTGAAATTTTGAATATTTTGTGCTTTGTGAAATAGGGACTAAGTTGTGAAAAATGTGAAATTTTAGGGGCAAATGTGTAATTTTCTCATTTATGTGTTTTTGGATGAATTTGCATGAATATATGATTAAATAAGTCAAATTTGTATTAATTGAGATCAAGAAAAGAGGAAATTGAATTTGGATCGGGGAAAGTCGAAAGTTGTTTAATAGTCGTTCCAGTCCATTTGTGTCCGTACGAGGTAAATTCATAAGTAAATAAATGTCGTTAAATTCAATTGTATATATATTAATAGTGTCGAATTGAATTATTATTTGTGTATATGTATATGCCAAATTGAATTAAGCATGGGAGCAATATTTAGGAGCTTGAATCGATCGAGTGACGAAGTTCGAAAGCCCCGTACAAACCTTAGGAATAGTTAGGATACATATGTCATAACATAGGATTCCGATATGTGATTTCGAGTAAGACCACGTTTGGAATGTTGGCATCGATTTGTGATCTACGTGTAAGACCATGTCTGCTACATTGGCATCGTATATGACTTTGTGTAAGACCCTGTCTGGGACAGTGGAATCGATATGTGATTACATGTAAGACCACGTCTGGGACGATGGCAGTGTACAAGCTTTTTGACTATCCGAGTATCCTTATTAATTCCAAATGGTTCAATGGGAAATATCGAGTTAAGATCAAATTTGAAATCGAGCTAAAAGGTTAGGTATGTGTGATATGTTTATGTAATTCAGAAATGAAAAGTGAGTATGTTTCAAATGACTGTATGTGAAATACATGACAATGAATGATGAATGTATGCAAATGAATTCGTATGAGATTGAGATGTGCTTTTGTGCGAATGAGTATGAACATGTAACACCCCGAACCCGAGACCATCGCCGGTGTCGGACACGAGGGGTTAGCAAGCCAAGTTCACTTGTTTTGCCCATCCATTGGACATTTCCAGTCAGGCTGGAAAAACTGCGTCACTGTCGCCTTAAAAATCATATCTCGAGTTTCAAAACTCGGAAACTGGTTTCGTAAATTTTCCCTGAATTTAGACTCATATATCCATCCATGGATTTATTTCTAGAATTTTTGGTCGGGCCAATTGGTACAGTTTATTAGTTAAAGTCACCCATGTTACAGGGATCGACTGCTCTGACCTTCGCGCGGTATAACTTGAATATCTCTCTGTACAGGGCTTTAATGCTGGTGCCGTTTGTTTCAAATGAAACTAGACTCAAAATGGAATCTGTACATATAAGGTATGTCGCCTAATTCTTTCTGGATAATTTATAGTAAATTTTTGAAGTTGCGACAGGGAACCCAGAAACCATTCTGGCCCTGTCTCACAATAGCTTTAATATCTCTTAACCTGTAACTCCTATGACCATTTAATTTCTTCCATAAGAAAATAGACTCATCAAGGTTCATTTACATAGCTTATTCACTATTTAATTCCATTCCTATGAATTTTGGTGATTTTTCACATTCACGCCACTGCAGCTGGCAGCATCTGTTTTAAGGTAGGTCTTACCTATTTGGTAGTCTCCATGAACCAACTAGTCTTGCCATACATAGGTTCATATATGATCATTTTAACCATGCCAATGGCTGATCATATGACCAACATTCCCATTTCCAATCCATAGCCACATCATGACACCAAATATATACATACAAACCACAATTAGTCTAAGTTCATGCTTCCTTTTCGAGCCATTTTCGCATGGCCGTACATACTTACATTACAACATATTTAACAAACAAGAGGTAGTCCTATACATGCCATCTCAAGTTCAACCAAAATTTATACCAAAATGGAGGCTTGATAGTGTGGATGACTTCGACTTCAACGATCCCGAATCCGATTGCTATCGAGCGAAATCTAGAAAACCGAGAGCCAAAGCAATGAGTAAGCATTTTTATGCTTAGTAAGTCTCAAGGAATATAATCAACTCTAATTACAGCAATACATTCACATAGTTAAATGCATCATTTCATTAATGCACATTCACATAATCATACTTACTTCACCATCCCAACTCTTATGTTCATACACAAATAACGGCTTCATTAAGGCCGATAACTCGTTCCATCATAGGAGCGGATATTCACACGCCTACTCCTAGCGCAAAGCACACACCGCACTTACCTTGTCATTGGGAAATTTCACAAGTGCATTAGCTGAAATTTTCCAGCAAGCTTATAATTTTCAAATCACATACCTTCGAGTTTAACCGGATGTCGCTACTCGATCAATCGCCTTGGGACATAGCCCGTTATGGTAACCCGCACCAAGGCCTCACGGACTTAACCCGGATATCACGATTTGCACAAATGCCTTCGGGTCTTAGCCCGGATAGAATGACTCGCACGAATGCCTTCGGGTCTTAGCCCGGATGTAGCCACTAGCACAATTGCCTTCGGGTCTTAACCCGGTTATAATTTCCAGCATAATTGTCTTCGGGGCTTAGCCCGGATATCATTCAATTTCTCATGCACACATACATCAATAATCATTGGACATACATATTTCATTTTCGTTACTAAGGCTCAAACACAATTATAATCATTAGCATATTCGCCGGGACTTAGCCCGGTGGAATTCAAATACTCATACACACATAATCAATAATCATACACATCCATATTTCATCTCACATAATTCAAGTAAGGTCACTTCTTGAGGACTTACCTCGGATGTTGTCGAACGGCTTTTACGGCTATTCGATTACTTTTTCCTTCCCCTTGTCCAATTGTGGCCCTCTTAGCTCTTGAGCTAATTCAAACAAATTCAATTTATCAAAACCTCATTGTGCTAGCTTATGGCGAATATGACAAGGAATTTAAATGGTCATATGGCCACCCTTTAGCTTGAATACACAATGGTCATGCACATTTTATACTACATCAAGCAATTCAATACAATTTATTCGAGCATCAAGGAAAAGCTAAGGCCTTCAATAGGCTACCCAAGGCCGAATATTCATGTACATGTTGAGGTCAATTTTGCACTTAATACCTCACAAAAACAGCATGCAATTTACTAATTAATGCTTTGCACATTGTGGCTCAAAACTTATAATATAGCATCAAGCACTTATATGTGTGCTAGGCAATTGTGCTTGCAATTTCACAAGCATTCTTCCACATTTTCTTCTTTAAACCAATATATTCATCACTTAGTTCATAACCAAACATAATGTGCAATCATATATATGCATATATGAGCATGGCGAATTTTCAAGGTGTCCATAGCCATCCAAAACACAAATTTTACTAACATGCAAGAAGCATGAATCATGCTCAAGAATGCATCATGGCGAATATGACAATCATGCTCCTTTTCAATTTCAATCATGATAAAACAAAGAGAAAACTCAAAATCTTACTCAAGAGTAGACAATCCATCATTGCATGCATCATCATCAAGCTTCACACTTAGCATGCAATGGCTTTATCACCATAACAACTTTGGCCAAATACCATTTCCATGGCTTAACAAAGATTTGAGCCATGGCTAACATGCACATCAAGTTAGCAACCAAAGCATGCATGAAACTCCTAACACAACCTCATACATACCTTAATCTTGATGCAAACTTAGCCAAATCTCCTTCTAGATCTCTTCCAAACCAAGCATGAAGCAAAATCCTCCTTCTTCCTTAGTTTTGGCTCAAAGAAAGGATGAACAAAATTTTTTCTTTCCTTCTCTACAACTCACGGCAATGGGGGATTACCACACTCACACACATTTTTTTTTCATTTTTTATCACCCATACACCTTTGTTTATTATTTCACCCTAATGCACCAACAAAACATGTTTCATGACATGTTTAGCCCATCCTCCTTGTCATGGCCGGCCACCACCTATAAAGGGGAATTTGACATGCAAGTCCATTATTTTGCATGCATGCTTTAATTAGTCATCACACATTTCCTATCATACTTTCAAAGTTCATTACTAAGTCCTTTCTTGTGGAATTCACCCTTATAACACTAAATCAATCATCATAAAATGTCATACATGAGCACACATATTATAGGCATCAAAATAAATTTTAATTATTTTTATGCCTCGGTTTTGTGGTCCCGAGACCACCTTCCGACTAGGGTCAATTTTGGGTGTCACAACTCTCCCCACTTAAGAAATTTTCGTCCCGAAAATCTTACCGTAAATAGGTTTGGATATCGCTCTTTCATAGAGTTCTCGGTCTTCCAAGTAGCTTCTTCTATCCCGTGCTTGAGCCATAACACTTTTACTAGCGGAACCCACTTGTTTCACAACTCTTTCACTTCTCGTGATAGGATACGAATCGGTTCTTCCTCATAACTCATATTAGCTTGAATTTCAATTTCGATGGACTAATCACGCGATGGATCGGATCTATAGCGTCAAGCATCGAAACGTGAAAGACATCGTGAACCTTTTCGAGTTCGGGGCAAAATCAAACGATATGCCACCGGATCGACTCGCTCGGATATCTCATATGGCCCAACAAACCTCGGCTCAACTTGCCCTTACTACCGAAATCGAGTATCTTTTTCCAAGGCGATACCTTGAGAAACACTTTATCACCCACCGATACTCGATATCCTTACGCTTCAGTCCGCGTGCACGACTTCGACGATCGGAGGCTATCTTCGACTTTCACGGATTACTTTCACTTTCTCGCTCAAGATCCCTAATCAAATCCACCCGAAAATCTTGCTTTCACCGAGCTCACCCAAAACAATGGTGTACGGCATTTACGACCGTACAAGGCCTCGTAGGGTGCCATCTTAATACTTGATTGAAAGTCGTTGTTGTAAGCGAATTCAATCAACGGCAAATACCGCTCCCATAAACCACTAAACTCGAGGACGCAACATCTTAACATATCCTCAAGTATCTCGAATTATCCGCTCGGATTGACCATCGGTTTGGGGGTGAAAGGCGGTCTGAAATGCAACTTGGTACCCAAAGCCTCTTGCAATTTTTTTCCAAAATCGCGACGTAATCTTGGGTCTCTATCCGACACGATAGAAATAGGCACCCCATTCAATCGAATAATTTGGGAGACGATAATTCGCCAATTTATCGAGCGAAAAATCCGTCGCGACAGGATAAAATGAGCGACTTGGTCGGTCTATCAACAATGACCCAAATCGCATCTTTCTTACTTGCCGACACCGGTAATCCGGATATAAAATCCATTGTCACCGATCCCATTTCTATTCGGTATCATGATTGGTCAAGTAATCCCGATGGCACTTGATGTTCCGCTTTCACTTGTTGACATATCGACACCTTGAAACAAATTCGAAATATCTTATTTCATACCGCCACCAAAATTGGCGTTTGTCATTGTACATTTTAGTACTACCCGGTGGATTGACATTCGACTCATCGTGAGCCTCGCTCAAAATCATCGAAACAAGTTCAATCCTTGGAATACATAATCGACCCTTGAACGTCAGCGGTCATTGTCGTCAATCTGAAATTCGATTCTTCATCCGAACACATTCGCTCGCTTAGCGACCAATTCAGCGTCGACCTTTTGAGATTCAAGTATTTGATGAATCAATAATGGTTTGGCCTCTAATTCGACTACTAGCACCTCCTCGGGTGAAACGGATAAATGAGCATCCATCGCTCTCAAAGCGATAAAGGTGCCTTGCGACTTAAAGCATCGGCCACCACGCTGGCCTTTCCCGTGATAATCAATGCTGAGTTCATAGTCTTTCAACAACTCAAGCCAACGTCGTTGTCGCAGGTTTAAATCTTTCGAGTCATCAAATATTTTAGACTCTTGTGGTCCGAATAAATATGACACCTTTCTCCAAACAAGTAATGCCGCCATATCTTCAAGGCGAACACTATGGTCGCTAGTTCAAGGTCATGGGTCGGATAGTTTCTCTCATGCGGCTTTAGTTGTCTCGACGCGTAAGCCACAACTCGACCTTCTTGCATCAACACACAACCTAACCCAAGCAAGGATGCGCCATCAGATATGACAAACTCTTTACCGGACTCACTTTGTACTAGCACTGGGCCTCGGTTAAACAAGTTTTTAGTCGATCGAAACTTTCTTGACAAATTCCGACCACTCGAACTCAACATCTTTTGGAGTAGTTTCGTCATCGACGCAGCTATCATCGAAAAACCTTTCACAAATCGTCGATAGTATCCGCAAGCCCCAAAAGCTCCTAACTTCGGTAACATTCCTTGGAGGTTTCCAATTGACTATGGTCGAAATTTTGTTCGGGTCCACCGACACACCGTCACGGACACCACGTGCCCCAAAAAAAAAAAACTAACCTCTTTCAGCCAAAATTCACATTTACCGAACTTTGCGTATAACTGCTTATCTCGTAAGATTTGCAACACTAGCCTCAGGTGTTCAGTTTCATCTCTCGAATTGACCTAAATGTCATCGATAAATACAACTACGAACCGATCCAAGTATGGTCTGAAAATTCTATTCATTAAATCCATAAACACCGTAGGGCATTAGTGAGCCCAAACGGCATCACTAGGAACTCATAGTGACCATATCTCGCTCAAGGCGCTCTTGGGTACGTCCAATCTCGGATTCGCAATTGATAATAGCCCGATCTCAAATCTATTTTCGAGAACACCGAGGCCCCTTTAGTTGATCGAACAAGTCATCGATACGTGGCAACGGATATTTGTTCTTTATTGTCGCTTTATTAAGTCGACGATAATCGATGCACAACCGCATGGTTCCATCCTTCTTTTCACGAACAACACCGGCGCACCCCAAGGCGAAAAACTCGGGTGAGCAAAACCTCTATCCACCAATTCTTGCAACCGAGCTTCCAACTCCTTTAATTTCGTTAATGCCATACGATACGGAGCTATCGAAATTGGAATGGTACCGGTACCAATTCGATGCCAAATTCTACTTCCCGACAGGTGGTAAGCCCGCAATTCTTCGGGAAAACATCCGGTATTCACAAACCACGGCGCAGATTCGGGTTTCTTTTCGATTCCTTGTCATCGAGCACGACGCAAGGTATGCTTCGCCCCTTTTCTTACATATTTACGGGCCAACATCGCGATATTACGCTTGGCAACTCCTTTAAGTCCGTAGACTCAACCCAGTATTATCTTGTTATTCGAGCTCCTCAAATCGATAGTCTTGCTCTTTCAATTTACAACCGCATCGTGCATGGTCAACCAATCCGGACCAAGAATAACGTCGAACTCATCGAACGGCAAAAGCATCAAGTTCGCGGAAAACAAGAACCTCGGAACACTAGGGGACTTTTCTTGCACACTTTGTTGACAAGCACGTAATGACCCAAGGGTTTGACACCGAATTACAAACTCAAGAGACTCAATAGGAAAAGTCTTCTTGGATGCTAAGGTTTCACATATATAAGATTGAGTAGAACCGGGGTCAATCAAAGCAATCACATTAGTATTGAAAAGAGTGAAAGCACCGTAATGACATCCGGAGGCGAGATCCTCGGCGTGCAGCGTGGCATAAGTCCTCGCAGGAGCACGAGCCTCGGATCCGATGGTAGCATCTCTAGATCCTCTCGACCGCCACCGACATTGCCCATATTTCTAGGTGGCCTACCTCGAGCAATGGTAGTACCCGAGTTTCCACTCGACTCACATTCTGCTCAAGCATCCTCGGGCAATCCTTCCTAAAGTGGTCGGCCGATCCACACTTATAGCGGGAGCGATCACGAAACCAACAGCTCCCGAATGCCATTTGCCACAATGTTGACACTCCGCCTCTCTCGTGATCATTTCCACCATCAGCGATTGAAGTGACTCGTGTGGTCACGGGGTCGATCGCGTCCTCGTCTAGAAAAGCCCAAAGTGCCTCTAGACCGGTTCACATCATCTCGAAATCTCTTCGGTGCCTGTTGAAGAGACTTTCCCGAGGACCTCTTTCAGAATTCTCCAGTTCCCATATCAGCTTTTTGTTTCTCCTTTCTAAGCTCTTCGACTTTACAAGCTCGCTCAACAAGTACTACGATCTCTCGTATTTCGAGAATGCCAACGAACATCCTTATATCATCATTCAGCCCATCCTCGAAGCGTTTACACATAATAGCTTCGGACGAAATGCATTCTCGCGTGTACCGGCTAAGCCTCACAAACTTTCGTTCGTAGTCGGTAACGGACATAGAACCTTGCTTAAGATCAAGGAATTCCCTCCGCTTTTGGTCGATGAATCTCTGACTAATATACTTTTTTCGGAACTCGGTTAGAAAGAATTCCCAAGTCACTTGTTCTCTAGGCACCACAGAAGTCAGAGTACTCCACCAATAGTAGGTGGAATCACGTAGCAAGGAGATGGTACACTTTAAGCACTCATCGGGTGTACAAGATAGCTCATCGAGCACCCGGATAGTGTTGTCCAACCAAAATTCAGCTCGTTCGGCATCATCATCATCCGTAGCTTTAAATTCAGTGGCCCCATGTTTTGAATCCTATCGATCGGGGCTTACTTGACCTTATTTGGTCGATTACGAGAGGTATTGTAGGTGCGGGGTTGCATTTGTCGGGAATGGAGGTTGTGGGACAGTAGTGTTAGTTCGAATGTATTGATTAAACCATTCGTTCATCACACTATAAAAGGCTTGCCTAGCCTCATCATTCGGATTGCTGGCCATAGGTTGAGAGTCCGCCGCCGCTGTCCCTTGTACGGAGCAGCGCCACACTCTCCACATCATCAGCTATTGCTCGGTTGGGATCGGGATCCATTGCTATAAACAAACTCAAAGTCAAATTGTCGTAAATCACCACACTATCGATTCATCATTTAATGGCATGTATAGCTAGACCCCAAACACCTCACGGTAGTCCTAGAATCGACTAAACCGTGGCTCGATACCAATAAATTGTAACACCCGAACCCGAGACCATCGCCGTGTCGGACACGAGGGGTTAGCAAGCCAAGTTCACTTGTTTTGCCCATCCATTGGACATTTCCAGTCAGGCTGGAAAAACTGCGTCACTGTCGCCTTAAAAATCATATCTCGAGTTTCAAAACTCGGAAACTGGTTTCGTAAATTTTCCTGAATTTAGACTCATATATCCATCCATGGATTTATTTCTAGAATTTTGGTCGGGCCAATTGGTACAGTTTATTAGTTAAAGTCACCCATGTTACAGGGATCGACTGCTCTGACCTTCGCGCGGTATAACTTGAATATCTCTCTGTACAGGGCTTTAATGTTGGTGCCGTTTGTTTCAAATGAAACTAGACTCAAAATGGAATCTGTACATATAAGGTATGTCGCCTAATTCTTTCTGGATAATTTATAGTAAATTTTGAAGTTGCGACAGGGAACCCAGAAACCATTCTGGCCCTGTCTCACAATAGCTTTAATATCTCTTAACCTGTAACTCCTATGACCATTTAATTTCTTCCATAAGAAAATAGACTCATCAAGGTTCATTTACATAGCTTATTCACTATTTAATTCCATTCCTATGAATTTTGGTGATTTTTCACATTCACGCCACTGCAGCTGGCAGCATCTGTTTTAAGGTAGGTCTTACCTATTTGGTAGTCTCCATGAACCAACTAGTCTTGCCATACATAGGTTCATATATGATCATTTTAACCATGCCAATGGCTGATCATATGACCAACATTCCCATTTCCAATCCATAGCCACATCATGACACCAAATATATACATACAAACCACAATTAGTCTAAGTTCATGCTTCCCTTTTCGAGCCATTTTCGCATGGCCGTACATACTTACATTACAACATATTTAACAAACAAGAGGTAGTCCTATACATGCCATCTCAAGTTCAACCAAAATTTATACCAAAATGGAGGCTTGATAGTGTGGATGACTTGACTTCAACGATCCCGAATCCGATTGCTATCGAGCGAAATCTAGAAAACCGAGAGCCAAAGCAATGAGTAAGCATTTTTATGCTTAGTAAGTCTCAAGGAATATAATCAACTCTAATTACAGCAATACATTCACATAGTTAAATGCATCATTTCATTAATGCACATTCACATAATCATACTTACTTCACCATCCCAACTCTTATGTTCATACACAAATAACGGCTTCATTAAGGCCGATAACTCGTTCCATCATAGGAGCGGATATTCACACGCTCTTACTCCTAGCGCAGCAAAGCACACACGCACTTACCTTGTCATTGGGAAATTTCACAAGTGCATTAGCTGAAATTTTCCAGCAAGCTTATAATTTTCAAATCACATACCTTCGAGTTTAACCGGATGTCGCTACTCGATCAATCGCCTTGGGACATAGCCCGGTTATGGTAACCCGCACCAAGGCCTCACGGGACTTAACCCGGATATCACGATTTGCACAAATGCCTTGGTCTTAGCCGGATAGAATGACTTCATACGAATGCCTTGGTCTTAGCCCGGATGTAGCCACTAGCACAATTGCCTTGGTCTTAACCCGGTTATAATTTCCAGCATAATTGTCTTCGGGGCTTAGCCCGGATATCATTCAATTTCTCATGCACACATACATCAATAATCATTGGACATACATATTTCATTTTCGTTACTAAGGCTCAAACACAATTATAATCATTAGCATATTCGCCTTGGGACTTAGCCCGGGTGGAATTCAAATACTCATACACACATAATCAATAATCATACACATCCATATTTCATCTCACATAATTCAAGTAAGGTCACTTCTTGAGGACTTACCTCGGATGTTGTCGAACGGCTTTTACGGCTATTCGATTACTTTTTCCTTCCCCTTGTCCAATTGTGGCCCTCTTAGCTCTTGAGCTAATTCAAACAAATTCAATTTATCAAAACCTCATTGTGCTAGCTTATGGCGAATATGACAAGGAATTTAAATGGTCATATGGCCACCCTTTAGCTTGAATACACAATGGTCATGCACATTTTATACTACATCAAGCAATTCAATACAATTTATTCGAGCATCAAGGAAAAGCTAAGGCCTTCAATAGGCTACCCAAGGCCGAATATTCATGTACATGTTGAGGTCAATTTTGCACTTAATACCTCACAAAACAGCATGCAATTTACTAATTAATGCTTTGCACATTGTGGCTCAAAACTTATAATATAGCATCAAGCACTTATATGTGTGCTAGGCGAATTGTGCTTGCAATTTCACAAGCATTCTTCCACATTTTCTTCTTTAAACCAATATATTCATCACTTAGTTCATAACCAAACATAATGTGCAATCATATATATGCATATATGAGCATGGCAATTTTCAAGGTGTCCATAGCCATCCAAAACACAAATTTTTACTAACATGCAAGAAGCATGAATCATGCTCAAGAATGCATCATGGCGAATATGACAATCATGCTCCTTTTCAATTTCAATCATGATAAAACAAAGAGAAAACTCAAAATCTTACTCAAGAGTAGACAATCCATCATTGCATGCATCATCATCAAGCTTCACACTTAGCATGCAATGGCTTTATCACCATAACAACTTTGGCCAAATACCATTTCCATGGCTTAACAAAGATTTGAGCCATGGCTAACATGCACATCAAGTTAGCAACCAAAGCATGCATGAAACTCCTAACACAACCTCATACATACCTTAATCTTGATGCAAACTTAGCCAAATCTCCTTCTAGATCTCTTCCAAACCAAGCATGAAGCAAAAATCCTCCTTCTTCCTTAGTTTTGGCTCAAAGAAAGGATGAACAAAATTTTTTCTTTCCTTCTCTACAACTCACGGCAATGGGGGATTACCACACTCACACACATTTTTTTTCATTTTTTATCACCCATACACCTTTGTTTATTATTTCACCCTAATGCACCAACAAAACATGTTTCATGACATGTTTAGCCCATCCTCCTTGTCATGGCGGCCACCACCTATAAAGGGGAATTTGACATGCAAGTCCATTATTTTGCATGCATGCTTTAATTAGTCATCACACATTTCCTATCATACTTTCAAAGTTCATTACTAAGTCCTTTCTTGTGGAATTCACCCTTATAACACTAAATCAATCATCATAAAATGTCATACATGAGCACACATATTATAGGCATCAAAATAAATTTTAATTATTTTTATGCCTCGGTTTTGTGGTCCCGAGACCACCTTCCGACTAGGGTCAATTTTGGGCTGTCACAGAACAAATGAGCTAGATGAATCAAGTATGTATGAGATTTAGATGTTCATTGAGAAATGAGGTAAATAAGGATACTTAATGTAATCATATAAATTTATGAGTATGATGAATGTATATCTGGTTAAGATTTGTTAAATTTGGCGTAGTTAAATTGAATTATACATATCATTGAGTTGATTTTATTTACTTATGGCTTACTAAGCTTTTAAAGCTTTCTCTGTGTGTTTTTCCTATGTTTATAGAGTTTTGGAGACTTGCTCGGGTTGGAAGTCGTAGGAGACCTCATCACACTATCCAGTTTTTGCTTCGGTAAATAAATGCTTTGAGATTCGATTATCTGGCATGTATAGGCTAGTTTTGATATATTTGGTTTTGAAATTTGTATATATATAGCCATGCGAAAATGGTTTGATCATGAGGATAATGTTGGTATATACATTCGGTCATGTTATAAACTTAAATTGGGAGGTATATTTCATGGTAAATATGTCGTGATGATGGTTATATGATTCGGCATTAAGGAATGGTAAGTAGGATATTTATTCGACTTATTAGTTAGCTCATTTTAGAAGCATGAGAAGTGGTATAATTTGGATTGGTAATATGGTAAAATGATGATTATATTTTGGGTGTGTTTGATGGTCATTTGAGTAACTATAGGTGACATATTGTTTTGATGTTAAGATATGAGATAGCATGTTAAGTTTAAAATTTGAGTGATGGAAATGTTATGGCTTATTTGAGGTTAAATTGGATAACCGCATGATTGTCTATTTGATTTGTTGAACATATGAGATATGAATACATATGCCTATGACATGTTTGCTTGTAGTTTGATTTAAAAAAGTCAAATTGTTGGTTCAATGAGTGATTATAAAATGTGATATATATGTGGTAATAAATTCGACTTTGGTATGTGGTTCATGTGTGTTGTTGAATATAACATGGTTAAATATGTAATTTAGCTTGCGAATTAAGTATGGTATGACTTAACATTTGTGTTCAAAAGTGGTTAAATTTGATTTGGTATAATGCACATAAGGCAATAATGTTTAAAATGCTATGATTTGTAATTGTTATTAGAAATGGCTTTTGGATTTTGGGTGTTATGCATGATATGATAATGTTATAAGTATAGTTGGTTATGTTATAAAGTTACCTAATGTTTTATGTGAAAATGAATATTAAGTCGTGAGATATGGCCAAATTGATTTAACAAGCGCATGTATAATGTTTATTAAATGTTATGTTTACTATTTAGCTAATGATATGGGTTGAAACGGCTTAGTATGCGTTTGTTCTTAGGTTTATAAAATGGTATGATCGTTAATTTGTTATGAAATAGATGTAAATGAATGGATGTTTTGATATATGCTCGGTATATGAAATGAAATAAGTTTGACTATGACTTGGGTAATCGAATGTTATGGAAATGATGGCCATATGGTTTGAATTTTGTAATTATGAAATATGTTCAATTTAGTTTTGATATTTGATAGCTTTGTTTAAAATTTTTGTATAGGCAAATGGAATTGAAATTGTTAAATATTGAAACGTAGTTCATATAAGAGAATGTTCGATAAAGCATGATTTGCGTGGTTGGCTATGTGATTCAAATATACGAATTTGATTTTATGAATAAGAGATTGCTTTATTAATTTATTTCAAAAAAAATTTATATAGGATAATACATTACTGGGTGCATGAATTGTAAGGAGTGTCAGTTCTGAACTTTGTTTTGATATGTTCGGTAATGCCTCTTAACCCTAGTCCGGCGACAGATACGGGTTAGGGGTGCTATATTTGGTTGGTATTAGAGCTATGGTTTAGTCGGTTCTAGGACTAACATAGCGTATGTGAATCTAGCTATACATGCCACATTTAACCTGCGATAGTGTGATATCTCCCGGCTCTGACGAAAAATTATTTTGATGAGATAGATAAGTTTTCCAACCGAGGTAATTCTGATAGTACGGAATGTAATTTGTTGATGGTGAGTTGAAACTCATAAAGGTATGAATAAGAATACAAGATATTTTGTTGTTGATAAATGTTGTAATGATATAAGTATATGAGTTGTGATATGTGGCCTATGATTGCTATATGGATGCTTTGATTGTGAATTAGTGATTTGAGTTGGCATTTGAACTACATGTTAAGAACAAAAGTGATTATAAACAAATGTTTATTAAATGTTTTGAGAATGTGAAATTAGTAATAAACTGGTTATTTGTAATAGTAAGTGTTATGTACATTTATGTGCCAGTTAAATTTGAGACTTTACTACCCTTACCCCTTTATCAGTAAAATGTCACATTGAAATCTGTAAGATTTGGGTTGAATAAGCTCATAAGTGTCGAGTTATAGAAGTCCGTGTTTGAAAGATTAATAATGTGATCAAAAAAGAGAATGGGTCAGCAAATTGAGACAGTGTTATAAGAGATATTGAATCGTTTTAATGGCCATTCGTATTATGCAAAGTCACTGTTAACGAAGAAGTTGAATTCGATGAAATAAAAGTATTCAGGTATGATATCTAAAGAAAGTTATTAACTGAAAGTTCTTTTGAATTGATTTCTGTTATTGATGGGATAATATGGACTTAATGATGACATAATTAGACAATTGAATAATGTTTGAACTATATTGGTGGCTGAGTGCAGTGGTTATAGGCGGGCAGTTACTATGATTTCTTTTGAGCATTCTATGTGTACATTTATCTTTAGAAATATACGTGACTGTTTAGTTTCAGAAAGAATTCTTATCTTATGAGAACATTTGCTAAACATATTAATAGATGAAAGTATCATTGGTCTATTTGGGTTATGTTTGACATTGCTATGTCTTTCTCTGGTATTTATTCCCATGTGTGGATATGAAAACCAACGGTAAAATCTATATGATGCTAATACTGCTTATTATCTTGGTTATTGTTCTATTGAATATACGTGAAGAATATATATTGCTTCTATTACTATGGATTCCAGATTTATGTGTGATATTGTTCTTTCTGGACATTTTCGGGATATCATCGTGGCTAATATCATTCTATATGAATTGTATTTTTCGATATTCTGTGTAGCTTCAGATGTTGAAAATTTCTCTATTTTGGTTTACTTATAATTCTATGTGATTATCTCGCAAGAGATATCCAATTACAGAGATGATTATATCTATAATGATTATAATTTCTGGATTGAAATGTGGGAGTACAGTGGTACCATCATTAGATTTATAGAGATTGTATTTCTGCATTGGTTGCTGTTCAAACCATATTCGATTTTCTTCTGTGTTTAAAAGCATTATTAATAGCAGAGTTAATATCTATTTATGAGATTGAGACATCAGTCTTGTCGAAGCCTCCCTTTTTAAAAGTGAGAATTTTGAAAAGCTGGGAGTCGCCACCAACCTTTTAAAGTGTGATTGGATCATCTTATAAAACATTTTGGTCTACGAAATTATGAGAAAACGGGCTCGGGAGTCGGTTACGTACGAGGAAGGGTTAGCACCCTTGCAACGCCCAAAATTGGTACCAAATTGAATAATTTTATCTTAATGTCAAAAGCTTGAAAGAATTTAGCAATAAGATCTCTTTTAAACTCATAATAATTTGAGTTGAAAATCAAAATTCTTTCGTCCCAAAAGAATGCGAACATCACATCCAGCGTGATTGGACACGATATTCTTAAACTTTCGTAACTAAAGATCATCTCGTAATTTGTAAAATCTATTAAAAAGGATACTTTAGATATTTAGACAAACAGGAAATCGCAACCCAGCATGTTAGGGCACTATTCCCCAAATTCCTAAATACAAAAGACATTGCCTTGTTTTTTAAGATTCCTTTGGATTAAATGAAAAATTTAATAAAAACGATGATCCATTTAACCTATTACAAAAGATCAATATTGGATTAATTAAACTACGTACTTTAACATTTCATGCAAATATAATGTAGAAAATGGTAAATACGACATAAATCATACAATACTTTAACATTTCATGCATATATGATCACAAATAACATGAATATACACATTATCATTTCATGCAAAAATACAAAATGGCAAAAATAATAAATATATCAAGACAAATTAAACATATATAATAATATTTCATGCGAATATATTTTAAAATAAAAACATAAAATGACCAATTTGCATGCGAATATATAAATGAATAACATGAAAATAACAAATAATTTATGATGAAATTAGTGTGTTAAAACAATACCTAATAAATACAAAAAAGGATAAAACAAAATAAAAAATAAAAATAAAAATATTAAGAAATATATAAGTAATAATAAAAGTTTTAAAAAATATATATATTATGTAATATAGTAGCTTGATATACTTATAGAAAAAATAATATGTTAAATTGGAGTAAAATTTTGTAGTAAATTTTAAACATAAACATATAATAACAATATATATATTGGTTTATAATAATTTACAAATTTAATTTTATATACTAATAAATAATAAATAATGAAATAATATATATAATTAAAGAAAGATAATATAGGGAATAATATATAAATATATATGATATGTAATAAAATATATAAATAAAATATAATGAAATATAAATAATATGATCAATATCATATAAACAAGGATAATATATATATACTATTATTTAATAATAATTTTAAAATTTTAAAATTTTAAAAATTAATGAATAATAAAATAATACATAATTTATAGTAAAATAAAAATACAAGGAATAATATATATAGTAAAATATAATATATAATAAAATTTATAAATAAAATGTATAATAATAGTATAAATAATATAATGGATAATATATATAAATAAAATAATATATACTATTTTATATAACTAGTATTTATAAAAAAATAAATAATATATAAAGTATTTAAAATAAATTAAATATATAAAAAGGATTAAAATTGAATTTAATTAAAGAATCTGGGGTTAATGACAAATAAATAAAAAAAATCTGGGCCTAATTGAAACACACGCTAAAAGCCGAAGGACTCATTGGGTAATTCGACCCTAATCCTAAAATGACGTCGTCCCAAAATAGGCTTTATAATGGCCATTAGGACTAAATTAACACAAAAATGAAAGGCTAGGGCCAAATTTAAATAAAAATAAAATGAAATTGTAAATATTAAAAAAATCAGAAGGATCAATTGGGCAATTAGCCCTTTTACTAAAAACGCGCGGATCCTCCACGGGTCACAGGTCAACACGCGGATCCTGGGCTCTGAAACGACGTCGTTTTGAAGCTATTTGTTTTAAGCAAAACGGTACCGTTTTCATAAGGCTATAAAAGCCAAATTTTGACCTAAAAATCATTTTTGAAATCTGATTTAAAAAAAAAAGAAAGAAACCCTCTGAAAGAGAGTTGGGGGGGTTCTCGGAGCTCTATCGAGCCTCCGTCCAGTGGCCTTCACGCGCTCACGCGCCACTATCAACGCTGCCACATACGGCGGCCGGAAACTGGAAAAGCTGCACCTTTTACCCCGTATCGAAAGGTAATCCGTTTTTTATTTATTTTTAATATTTTACATGTATGAAATGCAGATATTTAAGAGAAAAATAAAAAATAAAAAATAAAAAACAAATCACCTTTGCTTTCTGGTAAAAGAAAAATATGTAATCTGTGAATCTGTAATCTGTTTCTCTTGTACTATTTTTTTATTTTCTCTCGTGTCCTTACAGATTAAAAAAGAAAGGCTTTTATAGCCCTTTGTAAATCATTACAATTTGGAAAAGAAATCTTTGATTTCTTTCCATATTTTGCTCCTATTTTTCTGCTGTCATTCTTTCCATTTTGCAGATACCAGTGAGAATATCACGGTAGTGAGTGCACTGTCGTTGATTCGTGCACCGATTACGGCGTGGTACAAGGCTGGAGTCACGGCGCCGGTGGAAACTGGAACGACACGAGACGAAAAGGCACGGCTCTTGGGATACTTGCGGCGCGAAGTTTCTGGAAACCCTAGGGTTTCCAGATTTGGTTTAGGCATTGGGCCTCGCTAGTTTGGGTCTTCTTGGGCCGTCCATTTGTGGGTTGGGTGTAACTGGGTATTGGGTAGTTTTAGGTATTCTGGTTTAGACCAGTTGGGCTACAAGTGTAATGGGCTACTGGCATGATTTGTACATGGACTATAAAGGACTTTTTACTATTTTTATTTATTTTTCTATTTTTTCTGGTCCGGGCAAATTTGGGTTATTACAGCTGCCCCTCTTTGCTCATTATTGTGTAACAGGAATAGAGCAAAGACTATAAAATGACCAATTTTGCCCGGCTTGGCTAGGTCACGAAATCTTGATCCTCCTCTTCTTCAAAGGTATTCTGATAGCTTCAAACTTGCTTCACCGTAACTTAGGAGTGTTAAATCTGCTATTTTCAACCTGTTCTCTGCGAACTTAGGAACGCCAAGCTGAAATACAGAGACGCCGAATCTGCTACCCTTGATCTGCTCTCTGACAATACAGGGACGCCAAACCTTCTATCTTCGATCTGCTCCCTGACAATACAGAGATGCCAAATCTGCTATCTTCGATCTGCTTTCTGACAATATAGAAACGCCAAATTTGCTATTTTTGATCTGCTCTCTGTCAATACAGAGACACCAAATCTGTTATCTTCGATCTGCTCTCTGGCAATACAGAGACGCCAAATCTGTTATCTTCGATCTGCTCCAAATCTGTTATCTTCGATCTGCTCTCTGGCAATACAGAGATGCCAAATCTGTTATCTTCGATCTGCTCTCTGGCAATACAGAGACGCCAAATCTGTCATCTTCGATATGCTTTCTGTCAATAAAGAGACACCAAATCTGCTATCTTTGATTTACTCTCTGACAATATAGAGACGCCAAATCTATCATGTTCGATCTGCTCTCTGGTAATACAGAGACGCCAAATCTGTTATCTTCGATCTACATTATCCCCTACGGGACATAACCTGTAGAATTCGTATGTATTCATGCCTAATGCTTAGGGTGCCATGATTGAAATGAGTCAAATGCTCCTAAATGAACATATCATGATGCAAAATGTTATGAAAATGATTCCTATTTTGGACGTCCTTACTCATTTATCCATCAAAGTTCCATTTTTTTCGAAGTATCAATCATACCTTGCTCGTATGTTTTGAATCAAATTGGTCCTATTATACCATTCTTTGAATGTTACGATCTGCTGGAGACGATCCTCTCCCAGGATTGAATCGTTTGAATTGTCCAATCATCTTTTGGACTGAAAAAGAAATTTCCTCTAGCACCTCCGACCTTTACTCATGGGAATTCTTCAAACAATTGTTCTGTTTTAGTTTCTCGTATTATCTAGAGATTTCCAGAGTAATATGCAAAACATCATTTGTAAAAATATTTAGTTCATCAATCCTTATTTCCATGCAACACACTTTATGAATAATGGAAAACAAATAATTTGATCTTGAAAATAGTTAGATAAATCCTCAGAATACAACAGGAAATTAATCTGAAAACATATCTTTGAGAAGAAAAAGAATCCAAAGATAGTAAGCAGAACAAAAAAAAAAATCGATCTCCAACAAATCATAGCTTGGGCTTCTGTATACAAATTCCATGAAGACTATTTTGAGTTTAACATGTGTTTAGAAAATCCAAAGTACTTTATTGATGCCCCGGTATGTAACACACTCCATTTCTTGTCAAATCCAGTATATCAAAGTCACTGCATGTTTCTCAAATTTTTGAGCAGCCCTTTCGGGTTTTCAACTTAAAACCCCTTTTGTCTCAAGGCGCCCTTTGCAGGTTTTCACCCTGGCCTCTCTATTTTTTTTTAATCTCAAAGCGCCCTTTGTGGGTTTTCACCTTGTTTTCCTTTCTTTTTAGACAAAGTACTTCTTGACTGAGTCTGAATTCACTGGATTGGGTAAACTTTTCCCATCCATTTCTGTTAAAATTAGAGCACCTCCAGAGAAAGCCTTCTTTACAACATATGACCCTTCCCAATTCAGCATCCATTTTCCTCTAAAGTCTTTCTGTATGAGAAGGATCTTTTTCAGCACCAGGTCCCCTTCGTGAAATTCTCTTGGACGAACCTTTTTATCATAAGCTTGCATCATTCGCTTCTGATACATCTAACCATGATGAATAGCCCTTAGCCTCTTTTCTTCAATCAAGTTCAATTGGTCATACCGCGATTGAATCCATTTTGCTTCATCTAGCTTTATCTCCAACAAAATTCGAAGAGAAGGTATTTCAACTTCAATGGGTAACACTGCCTCCATCCCATAAACAAACGAGAAAGGAGTTGCCCCAGTAGAGGTTCTGATGGACGTTTGGTAGGCTAAGAGTGCAAACGGTAATTTCTCATGCCAATCTCTGTAGGTTTTAGTCATTTTCCCCACTATCTTCTTGATGTTTTTGTTAGCAGCTTCTACTGCCCCAACCATTTTTGGGCGATATAGAGATGAATTATGATGTTTGATCTTGAATTGGCTGCAGACTTCCGCAATCATGTTGTTGTTCAAATTCAATGCATTATCCGATATAATCCTCTCAAGCATTCCATACCGGCAAATAATCTCTTTTTTTAAGAAACGACTTACTGCCGACTTGGTAGCACTAGCATATGAAGCTGCCTCTGCCCATTTTGTGAAGTAATCAATGACCACGAAAATGAAACGATGCCCATTCAAAGCTTTTGGTGATATTGGCCCAATGACATCCATGCCCCACATGGAAAAGGGCCATGGAGAAGTCATAACATGTAAGGGTGAATGTGGTACATGGATCTTTCTCCATATATCTGGCATTTATGACATTTCTTAGCATAACTAATACAATCTCCTTCTATAGTAGACCAATAGTATCCAAACCTTATGATTTGTCTTGCCATCGTAAAGCCATTAGCATGTGTACCGCTAACTCCTTCATATACTTCTTCTAGGATTTGTCTAGCTTCTACAGCGTCAACGCATCTCAAAAGCACCTGATCTTTCCTTCTTTTATAAAGGATATCCCCATCTAGCACATATTCGCAGGCTAACCTCCTTAAAGTTATTTTGTCATTTTCGGTTGCCCTCTCAGGATATTCACGATTTCTCACATACCGTAATATATTTTGATACCAAGGATAGTCATCCTTTTCCTCTTCTTTGATGCTACAACAATGAGCTGGAACCTCAGAAATGCTCATCTGAATTGGTTTCATGACCTCTTGTTTATTTTCTTTAATCATGGAAGCCAATGTCGCCAAAGCGTCCGCCATCTGATTTTCATCCCGTGAGAGATAACTAAAAGTGACGTTTTCAAACTCTTCGAGTAACTTCAAAACTACCTTTCGATAATTAATCAATTTGGGGTCCTTTGTCTCCCATTCACCCCTAAGCTGGTATATTACCAACGCAGAGTCTCCATATACTTCTAGAGTTCTAAACTCTCTGGCCGCTTGAATCCCCATGATGCATGCTTTATACTCAACCATATTGTTCGTACAGTCAAAATCCAATTTACATGTGAATGGATAATGATGACCATTTGGGGATACCAAGACTGCCCCAATTCCATTTCCTACTACATTGGATGCACCGTCAAAGTTCATCTTCCATGGATGTTCTTTAATAGTTGCCACATACATAAAATCCTCATTAGGGAAATCAAAGCTTAATGGCTCATAATCTTCTAGTGCTCTGCTCACCAGAAATTCTGCTATCGCGCTTCCTTTTATAGCCTTTTGACTTACATAGACTATGTCAAATTCTGAAAGCAATATTTGCCACCTTGCCATTCTTCCATTTAGTGCTGTTGACTCCATCATGTACTTTAATGGATCAAGTTTTGAAATTAGCCAAGTTGTATGAGATAACATATATTGCCTCAACCTTCGAGTCGTTCAGATTAAAGCACAGCACAATTTCTCAATTGGCAAATATCTCATCTCACACTCTGCAAATTTCTTGCTGAGGTAGTATATCGCCTTCTCTTTTCTTCCAGACTCGTCATGTTGGCCAAGCACACATCCTATAGAATTACTAAACACTGATAAGTACAGAATTAATGGTCTATCTGGACTAGGTAGAGATAACACTGGAGCATTTAACAAGTATTGCCTAACCTTATCAAAAACATTCTGGCATTCCTCATCCCAAGTACCTTGGTTGTGTTTTCTAAAGAGGAAAAATATAGGATCACATTTCTCGGTTAATTGCGAAATAAACTGAGCAATATAATTCAATCTTCCAAGAAAACCCTAAACTTCCTTCTGAGTACGTGGTGGAGGCAATTCTCGTATGGCTCTAACCTTGTCTGAGTCAACTTCTATCCCCTTTTCGCTGACCACAAAGCCCAATAACTTTCCCGACCTAGCTCCGAAGATGCACTTTGCTGGATTAAGTTTTAACTGAAACTTCCTTAATCTCAGGAACAACTTCCTCAAGACTTCAATACGCTCCATTTGTAATCGATATTTAGCAATCATGTCATCAACATACACCTCAATCTCCTTATGCATCATATCGTGAAATAAAGTCACCATAGCCCTTTGATATGTTACCCCTGCATTCTTTAGCCCGAAGGGCATTACCTTGTAACAAAAGGTGCCCCATAATGTTATAAAGGTGGTTTTATCCATGTCCTCAGGATGCATCTTTATCTGATTGTACCCTGAGAAACCATCCATAAAGGAGAATAACGAATATCCCGCTGTATTGTCCAACAAAGTGTCGATGTGTGGTAAGGGAAAATTATCCGTTGGGCTAGCTTTATTTAGATCTCTATAATCAACACACATTCGTACCTTCCATCCTTCTTAGGGACAGACACAATATTGGCGACCCATTCTGAATACTTAACCTCCTGTAGGAATCCAGCATCAAACTACTTTTTGACTTCATCTTTTATTTTCAGCACAATATCAGGCCTCATCCTTCACAATTTTTGTTGGACCGGCTTGCAATTTTGTCTTATGGGGAGGCAATGTACTACAATATTAGTATTCAAACCCAGCATATCCTCATATGACCATGCAAAGATATCTTTGAATTCCAGTAGTAGCTTAACAAGGCCTTGTCTTGTTTCCTTAGCAATATGTGTGCCAATTTTCACCTCCTTCCCATCCCCCAAGGCTATATTCTCTATTGCCTCTTTCTCATTGGGTAGGATTTGTTTCTCCTCTCGTTTCACCATTCTCAATAGATCTGGAGACATATCACAATCCTTGTCATCTTCAAAATCCTGAAGTTCTTCTAAACACATGTCTTGATCAAAAGAGAATCTAGGATTTGTAATATCAGTGCTCATATCATTGATATCTAGGGACCTGTGGGGTACGAAAGAATGTACAAAGAATAAATGAATTTACAGAACGTTTTTTTTATGTTATGAATGGAATGAAAGAATGTAAAGGTTAAAAGAATATTGAATGATATAGAATATTTACTTGAATTGATAACAAAAGTTACGTTTTATTGAAATGTAAATATCTGAACATGAGCCTATTTTACAAATGAAATCTTACTGCTCCTAGGCTTTAGAGCAATAAGAGCGTTCTGGAAATTACTCTGAAGAATCTTTAAAAACTACAGGAAGTTCCTTTGCAACCTAATTATTCAAAGAGCTTCCCAGTTCGTAAGGGCAAATGCCCTCAAGGTTTCCTCGTTCAGACTCTTCATTATACACAGCATTGATGTAACAACCTCCTTCTTCAAGCAACCCTCCTTTAGGGTGAATTATCCCTCCTGATACAAAGGTTTGGAATATATGGGGAAATGTCATCGATTCCCACTCTACTTCTTTTCCGCTTAAATGTGCCCTTCTCCTTTCTTGATGCTTCTCCATTTCCCTCCTCCTTTGCTTTTGATTTGGCCCGAAACCCAAACCAAAATGGTCTCTCTTCTCCTTTAACTCTGGAATTTGAATCCCTCCTTGAAGATATCTTCCCAATCCTTTTTCTGGCAAGGCTCCTCTTCCCATTGTCATTTGCAAACCCATCCTTGTAGTTCTAGATATATTGAGCACCGGCACCTCATTCCCCTCTAAAATGAATGTTGCGTTGACGAATTCTAATGAACGGAAAGAGCATTCAATTGCCTCCTCGTTTGCTTCTACATAGGGTGCACTACTAGTAACTGTCGCTATAATGTCCTCCTCCGCATTTATTGTGACCAACCGTCCATCAGCTACTAACTTCAATTTTTGGTGCAGAGATGAGGGCACCGCTGCTGCCGCAACAGGCAATTGTAAGAGGGCTTGATGTCCATCACTAAAAAGTCCACCTCATACGTGTTTGGTCCAATCATCAAAGGAATGCCGATTCTTCCCATGACCTTCCTTTCTGTGCCATCAAAGGCTCTCACTACATTATGGCATGTTTTCATATGAGAACAATCTATGGGCAATCTATTCAATGTCGATAATGGCAAGACATTTAAGGCTGATCCATTATCAATAAGCACACTTGGCAGTGTATATCCCTTACAACTAGTGGTGATGTGTAAAGCTTTAGTTGATCCCATGCCACCAGGTGGGATTTCATCATCATTCAAATAGATGAAATTGTCAGCACTTATGTTACTAACCAATTGATCCAACTTATTGACGGATATATCATTAGTAACATAAGTCTCATTGAGCACCTTCATTAATGCTTCCCGATGAGCCTCTGAACTTAGAAGCAAAGCCAACATTGATATACGAGCTGTTTGTTTGCGTAATTGTTCAACCACGCTGTACTCACTGTGTTTTAAGAATTTTAAAAATTATCTGGCTTCTTCTTCCTTCACTGGCTCATTAACCAGTATCTCGGTCCCTTTTCCTTTGTCTAAAGCTTTTGCTTTTGCAGGCTCAACTTTGACGCCTTCTGCATCGTAGCGCTTCTCACTACGTGTGTAAGAAACCTCACCTTGAGCTTCCTTAGAAGCACTAGCTATATCCTCCTTCACCGGCATTGACACATGGCAGTTATAATTCTAGGGTACCCTCTTGTTATCCTTATAAGGAAAGGAAATAGGTTTATGAATAATGACTTTCGGTACCGTTGGTGTTTTAGCTTCATTACTTCCTGGTAAAGAAATAATAATCCTCGGCCGATTTTGATTCTTCGGTGCACCTTCTAATGTGCATATATGTCCCTTATTTGTGCCAGCTTCATAAAATTCTAGCTCGTTGTTGTCCGTAAGGCTTTGTACCAAGGCCTTAAACTCGTCGCATTCCTGGATCTCGTGCCCCTCTTCAGCATGGAACTCACAATAGTCCCTTGGTCCTTTATTCCTCTCTTTAGAGATTATCATCTCTCTTTTCACCATTTCTTTCCAAATTATTTTCATCGACGTTCTCACCTCGGACACATCCTCTTTAATCCTTCTAATACCCGTATCCCCAACTGCATTTACCCTTTGATCCCCATGATTTGGCAACGGGTTTTCTATAACAGGGGTGTCGTCAAATTTTACGACCCTCATCTTGATTAGTCTTTCCACTGCCTTCTTAAAACCAGTGTAATTTTCAATTGAATGCCCCGATATCCTCGCATGGTACTCACATTTGGTGTTTGCATCATACCATTTGGGATATGGGGGTTGTAACGGTTTCAAATGAAAAGGGGCTATTGCATGCGCATTGAATAAACTTTGATAAAGCTCCCGATACGTCACTAGGATAGGCGTAAATGAGACCTTTTCAGAATTCTGTCTCAAACCAGATCCCTACTTTCGAGAATATTGTTGCCCAACCGTAGTTACTTTGGGCTGACTAATCGTAACCGCTTTTGAATTATAGCTACTCGTATTATTCACCTCATTATCCTTCCTTCTTGAGGCAGATCTTTTAGTAGCTTCCCCCTCTATCTTGCCACCTCTTTTGGCGTTCTCAATCATTTCTCCCGCCATAACTATATCAGCAAAACTCTTGGTGGTACTTCCGATCATGTGGGTAATGAATGGGGCCTTTAAAGTGTTGATGAACAGCATAGTAGTTTCCTTCTCCAAGAGCGGTGGTTGAGCTTGCATGGAAACCTCCCTCCACCTCTATACATATTGCCTAAAGCTCTCATTAGGCTTCTTTTCCATATTTTGCAAAGTGATTCTATCAGGAGTCATGTCAGTCACATGATTATATTGCCACATAAAGGCTTGCGCTAAGTCTCTCCAAGAACCGATCCTTGTACGACTCAATTGATTATACCACCTAGCCGCTGCTCCAACCAAACTATCTTGGAAACAATGGATCAATAATTGATCATTGTTTACATAACCAGTCATTCGTTTGCAGAACATAGTGATATGGGCTTCTGGGTAAGTAGTCCCATTGTACTTCTCGAATTCCAGCATTTTAAACTTATGGGGAAGCACCAAATCTGGGACTAAACTCAAGTCCTTAGCATCCATTCCCTGACGATTATCAGCGTTTTCTAGTGCCCTAAATTTCTCCTCTAACCATCTGTAACATTCCTTTAATTACCATGATGATTCAAGTCTCATTTCTTCCCTCTCAGCTGCATCTAGATCGAGGATAACCGGATTGGCAGGATTGTCTCCAAGATTGAATCCCGAACTAGTTTGAAAGTTCATGGGTGTTCCAGCATCGACTTGACCCTGTTGAGGCCTTATTGTGACAGACGGCCCTCGGGGATATGCCTCAGGTTGGGTTTGTACGTGAGGTAGAGTGAAACTAGGAGGATGACCCTCGTTATCCTCTTCAGTGGTAGTCATAGGGGCTTTTCCTTTATCTATTGTTCCCCTCAACAGCTGAGCCATCTCAGCCATTATATTCGTTTGAGCCTCCAACATTTGATCCTTCATCTCTTGTTGGATTTTTACCAATTGCTCCTGTAACTGCTCTTGCATTTCTTTCTGAATCTGCTCAAGTCTTTGATCCATATTCTTTGACTTAGCACGTGTACCGTAGGGATGTGTTGCTTCCATATTTTCTTTCTCTTACTCTCTCTTCTCCCTAATAATTTTAACTAATTAGGGTCTTTCTATAAACTTGAATGCATATGATGTGATGAGGTGCAAATGCATGAATGCTAAAAGATATCGATTCTGATTCAGTTTCTTTTTAGAAAACGTTATTTAAGAAACAAAAATCTTTACACAAAATGGATTACAAATACGCCTTTACCCTTAGGCCCAAGGTTTTAACCCTATCCAACAACAAAGCTAACTCTAGACCTCTATCTGACACTAACTCGTATTTTGTACTCAATACATTAGCCTGTGCTGCTAGGTCTTGTAAATGATCAAAAACCTCTCAAATCTGGACTATAGCTTCTCCCATGAGATAATCCCTATCTCTAACTTGATCCTGAAGATGGTGAAGTTCTCCCTTCCACTATTCTTCTCTTGCCTCGAGCTGCTCAATCCGTAGTTCATTGTCCTATAGTGCTGCTTCCAACCTTCCAATATTGTGCTTCATTTCCCCGATCTTATCCAAGCTTGCCTTTAACTTGACCGCAGAGTTACGACTTCAGTGATGATGAAGAGATCGCCCAAGCTCAACCACCTTAGTTTTTAATCCTTCATTTTCCTTCTCTAGGCCTGATTATGCGACTGCATCTCTTTGAACTTCTTCTCCCAATACTCGGCTTTGGCTTTTTCTTCTTGAACCTCTTGTTTCCACTGCTCTAAAGACTTCCCCAATCCAGCTCTCTTCAATGATAGCTGTGTCTTCTTATACTGCGTCTTCAAGTCATCTCGGTCTTCCTCAATCTTCCTCTTTTCTTTCCTTACTTTTTTGACCTCGATTTTCTAAACGTCAACATCTAAGCCTAGGTACATATTTTCCTCCTCGAGCCTCTCTATCTTTCTTTTAAGATCCAAACTCTTCCTTTCAAACTCTTGCTTTATAACCTCTAACTCTAATGGAATCAGTCGTAACTTCTCCTCCATTGATCAAGCAGCCTCCAAACTTGGTCTAGGGATGTTATCATTGACCCTCTTACTAAACCACCCTTTGTATTCAAAAGTTGTCGTCGGTCTTTTAGTCAGAATCTTCACACAGCAAACCTTCTTCCAAGCCTCAGAGATTTCTCGCATCTTCCTCTTATAATGATCACCTTTATATGAGAAGTCACTCTGAGCTAGCCCTTGTGTTTCCGGTATAAACTGCTCTGCCTTGTATTGCCTTAGGATAACTAATGGTGCATAACCAACAACCCCCCAACTTCCTAGAAGAGGTACCCAATCAAAGTTCCCACAACGATAAAGGATTTCGCTAGGAGTCATCCAAGGGGCTTTCCACATAACATCTTCTTCTCAGAGGTTCTGGAGTATTTCTATCCACCTTTCCTCTGTAATGTCATCCCTCCTCGGTATAGCTGCTGCTTCCTTTAACGGAGAATAGTCTTTAAAGAACACCCAATGAATCTACCTTCACCAGCTCTCTGACATACACTCAAGGATCTAAACGTCTCGGCTAGGATTGCAGGCACAGGCATGTTCTGCTTACTAATTCGATCGAATAAACCTGCAACTGCCTCATCTATGTACCCCATAGCCTTTGGGAAAATCATCAATTCATACATACTTAAAGACAGGACATCAACCTTTTTTTCACATCTGGGTGTGCCAATATCAAATCCCTCAAACTTGACCACAGAATGCATTTGCTATCACCCTTTCGTTGGATTCGAGTTGCGGCCTACTGTTCACTCACCCCTGTAATCGTCATTAATTTCTTTACGAAAGTTGGGGGATTAGCAGCCCTAACATAAGCTTTGTTACCTTGAATTTTTGGGCAGCGAAGCAAGGTCGTATACTCCTCCAAAGTAGGTACTAAGTCTACCTCTCCAAATGTAAAACAACTATAAGTAGGGTTCTAGAACTGTACCATAGCTCGAAACAGATGCTTATCTACCTTGATGTCTAGCAAATAGGGAAGATCTCCATAATTCTGATAGAAAAGCTGTTTAGTCTTGTCATCCCATTGATCCCAAATGTCTCTCAACTCTTGAAACTCATTCAGTGTCGAATTAATACGAGTGAAGTCCCATAACTCTGAGGTATACCACTCAGTAATACTATCTCCTTTCTCTAACTGGGTTTTCTCTGACCAGGTACAAACAGAGGCATTGTCCTCCACTTTATCAAGATATTCGTTCCCCATTACAAAACTTTCTAACCAAGAAATCGAACCGTGAATCGATACCTTTGAATGTTGAATGACATGCAATGATAGCAAAACAAAATAAATTAGTATCGTATAAAAGTATAACAAACAAACACTTATAAGGGTAGTTTACTAAAAGCTATCACCATAATCCCTAGGGTAAGCGCTTAAAGTTCACTATATGAGTTTCAGTTCTAAAGTGAGGGTACTGAACCAGCCGATTCCTAGGTCCTCACCCATTACAGGCTCATATAGACCAAGTTCAGTTCAGGGGGACACATTTCCCCATGGCCATGCGGAGATGAAAATCTCATGAAGACATAGGTACAATATCCTAAAAGCAATCCACTAGCTCATACGGAGGTAAAAACCTCACGAAAGCGTAGCTTCTCACTCCCACTTAAAGGTGCGACCACAGCGGTCATGCAAATACGATGTGCGAAATCAAAGTAACAAACATAAGCGGTGAACACATGAAAAATGATCAATATTTTAAAATTTTCCAAACTTTTGACATTAAGACACAAAAATCAATTTCTTGGCTTGACTCTCTTATAAGTCCCCAGTGGAGTCGCCAAGATGTCAAAGCCTCCCTTTTTAAAAGCGAGAATTTTGAAAAGACGGGAGTTGCCACCAACCTTTTAAAGTGTGATTGGATCATCTTATAAAACATTTTGGTCTACGAAATTATGAGAAAATGGGCTCGGGAGTCGGTTACGTACGAGGAAGGGTTAGCACCCTCGTAACGCCCAAAATTGGTACCAAATTGAATATTTTTATCTTAATGTCAAAAGCTTGAAATAATTTAGCAATAAGATCTCTTTTAAACCCGTAATAATTTGAGTTGAAAATCGAAATTCTTTTGTCCCAAAAGAATGCGAACATCACATCCAGCGTGATTGGACACGATATTCTTAAACCTTCATAACTAAAGATCATTTCGTAATTTGTAAAATCTATTAAAAATGATACTTTAGATATTTAGACAAACGGGAAATCGCAACCCAGCATGTTAGGGCACTATTCCCCGAATTCCTAAATACAAAAGACATTGCCTTGTTTTTTAAGATTCCTTTGGATTAAATGAAAAATTTAATAAAAACGATGATGCATTTAACCTATTACCAAAGATCAATATTGATTAATTAAACTACGTGCTTTAACATTTCATGCAAATATAATGTAGAAAATGGTAAATACGACATAAATCATACAATACTTTAACATTTCATGCATATATGATCACAAATAACATGTATATACACATTATCATTTCATGCAAAAATACAAAATGGCAAAAATAATAAATATATCAAGACAAATTAAACATATATAATAATATTTCATGTGAATATATTTTTAAAATAACAACATAAAATGACCAATTTGCATGCGAATATATAACAATAAATGAATAACATGAAAATAACAAATAATTTATGAGATGAAATTAGTGTGTTAAAACAATACCTAATAAATACAAAAAAAGGATAAAAACAAAATAAAACAATAAAAATAAAAAATATTAAGCAATATATAAGTAATAATAAAAGTTTTTTTAAAAAATATATTATGTAATATAGTAGCTTGATATACTTATAGAAAAAATAATATGTTAAATTGGAGTAAAATTTTGCAGTAAATTTTAAACATACACATATAATAACAATATATATATTGGTTTATAATAATTTACAAATTTAACTTTTATATACTAATAAATAATAAATAATGAAATAATATATATAATAAAAGGAAGATAATATAGGAATAATATATAAATATATATGATATGTAATAAAATATATAAATAAAATATAATGAAATATAAATAATATGATCAATATCATATAAATAAGGATAATATATATACTATTATTTAATAATATTTTTAAAATATTTAAAATTTTAAACAATTAATGAATAATAAAATAATACATAATTTATAGTAAAATAAAATACAAGGAATAATATATATAGTAAAATATAGTATATAATAAAATTTATAAATAAAATGTATAATAATAGTATAAATAATATAATGGATAATGTATATAAATAAAAATAATATATACTATTTTATATAACTAGTATTTATAAAAATTAAATAATATATAAAGTATTTAAAATAAATTAAATATATAAAAAGGATTAAAATTGAATTTAATTAAAGAATTTGGGGTTAATTACAAATAAATAAAAAAATCTGGGCTTAATTGAAACACACGTTAAAAGCCGCGGGACTCATTGGGTAATTCGACCCTAATCCCGAAACAACGTAGTCCCAAAAAAGGCTTTATAATGGCCATTAGGACTAAATTGACACAAAAATGAAAGGTTAGGGCCAAATTTTAATAAAAATAAAATGAAAATGTAAATATTAAAAAAATCAGAAGGATCAATTGGGCAATTAGCCCTTTTACTAAAAACGCGCGGATCCTCCTCGAGTCACGGGTCAACGAGTGGATCCTGGGCTCTAAAACGACGTCGTTTTGAAGCTATTTGTTTTAAGCAAAACGGTACCGTTTTCATAAGGCTATATAAGCCAAATTTTGACCTAAAAATCATTTTTGAAATCTGATTTAAAAAAAAAAGAAAGAAACCCTCTGAAAGAGAGTTGGGGGGGTTCTCGGAGCTCTATCGAGACTCCGTCCAGTGGTCTTCACGCACTCACGTGCCATTGTCAATGCCGCCTTATACGGCGGTCGAAAACTGAAAAACCTTCACCTTTTACCCTGCATCGAAAGGTAATCCGTTTTTTATTTATTTTTAATATTTTACATGCATGAAATGCAGTTATTTAAGAGAAAAATAAAAAATAAAAAAAAACAAATCACCTTTGCTTTCTGGTAAAAGAAAAATCTGTAATCTGTAATCTGTGAATCTGTAATCTATTTCTCTTGTGCTATTTTTTTATTTTCTCTCGTGTCCTTACAGATTAAAAAAGAAAGGCTTTTATAGCCCTTTCTAAATCATTACAATTTGGGAACATATTTTGCTCCTATTTTTCTACTGTCGTTCTTTCCATTTTGCAGATACCAGCGAGAATATCACAGCGGTGAGTGCACTGTCGTTGATTCGTGCATCGATTGCGATGTGGTACAGGGCTGGAGTCACGGCGTTAGTGGAGACTGGAACGACACGAGACGAAAAGGCACAGCTCTTGGGATACTTGTAGCGTGAAGTATCTGGAAAACCTTGGATTTCCAGATTCGGTTTAGGCATTGGGCCTCGCTAGTTTGGGTCTCCTTGGGCTGTCCATTTTTGGGTTGGGTGTAACCGGGTATTGGGTAGTTTTAGGTATTTTGGTTTAGACCAGTTGGGCTACAAGTGTAATGGTCTACTAGCATGATTTGTACATGGACTATAAAACACTTTTTACTATTTTTATTTATTTTTCTATTTTTTTTGGGTCGGGCAAATTTGGGTTATTACAAGTCTTATTAAGGCCTTATGATTTCTATCTGATAAAGGTGACTCAGTATAATTTAGAGCTTTGATGATTAATATATGAGACAGCTTTATTATAAACTCTTTCTAGTTTTTGTGAAAGGTTCGACATTGGTAAAAGTGAAAATGATAGAAGATCAAGATCAAATATTTAAAATGATATGTTTGGGGCTATCCTTTTAACGAGAAGAAAAGATTTCTTCGAAAAGATCGATTCAATAGTTTAGTCTAATCTGAATTATTTGATTGAAAAGTTAATTGGGTCATATGTGTTTCAAGAATTTGTATTCTTGAAGACTTGATACAGAATTATATCTATCCGAACAACTCTAACTAAGAAATGTTGTGATAAATTAATGTTAGTTCGATTGTTGAAGTTTCTTTTGCATGAAGATACTGTCAACCGAAACATCAGCTCTGGTTCAGCATAAGTTGAAGAAAAATTTTATGATTTTTAGTCATGTGTCAATGAATGGTTTGAAATGTATTCTAATAATAAAGTGTATAGAGATATCTTGTGATTCCATACAGTTAAATCTGCATGAAAAGTGTTATGTGACATATTGGATGATTACAAGATTTTAAAATGTTTGATGTTGCAGATCGAGATTCGAACTTGGCACAACAAAGCTAGCTTGAATCGTCAAAAAACTTCTTAGTCTGTAAGTAATTATTACTATCTGAGGGAAATGATTATAGTTTCAAATGATCTGAATAAGAAACTTTTGTGTGCTTTACGAGTGATGAATACATGATTGATCTTATCAAATGATGATTATATGTTAGCTAGATTAGAAGTTAAATTGATGCTTACTGAGTGAATTCGTGAAACTTAAAAATGTGTTATCAAATTATAAGTTAAAAAGGGGTCCAACATAAATTGATTTCTGATTCAGAACTTCAGATGTGGAATTGATGATTGTTTGTTGCTTTGAAATAGAGTGTGTATACCGAAAAGCTCTGAGATTGTATAACCATTATTGCAGGTGGCTCACAGTGTTAGCTAGTTTGCTCATACAGGAGTAACAAGATGCATGGTAATCTGAGAATGTGGTATTGATAAATGAGTATAAAACGTAATATTTTTTACCTTGCGTTTAAATGTCTGATCTATCAACAGGTTAAAGTTAATTATTAAGCGTCTTCAGGACTATTTTAGCATGTTTTGATATCTGAGTAATGACGAAATAGAATTTTGATGAATTTTGTATCGGGATTATCTTTTATCATTGAAAAATATAAATGTTATCTGAAATATTGTTAACTGTCTGAATAAGTGTAACACCCCAAATCCAGCCTAGACGTTAGGGTCGATTCTGGCAATGTCACATTGAAGTGTTTTTCAAAAGGATATATTTTCGTTGGAAAGCTTGTTCTATGTTAAACCTCTTGGTGATCTTAACGAAAATTTAGGTTGTCTTGTTCATTGTAAAAACTCATGTTGTTTAGCAAAAGGGGTAAATCATATCAATTTGTTATTACATTTCAAAACATTGTTAATTGCGGAAGCTTTTAAATTATGTTGTATAAACGTGATGTTTTGAAAAGCATTTATCTTTTGAAAACCCGCATCCTGCTACTAGCAAATATGGATTAAAATAAATAAAAACCCAAGTTAAATGTTAAAAATTTAAAGAGGCCTTATTACATAAAAATACCAAAATTTAAATTACTATTAAATTAAAAGTCCAACTTATAGGCACGAGCAGATGTGTGGCCTCCTTCGAGTCCTTCGCAGCGCCAATCCACTTAAGGATTACCTGCGCAAATAAGCAGAAGGGTGAGTTTATGAAAATCAGTGTGTAATCCCTTAACAACAGTTAGTCATACAGTAGGCAATCATAATCTGGGCCTAAGCTCGTTACAGTAACAGTCCAGTAACAGTTAGGGTCTTAGCCCATTACAATATCAGAATCAGTGAGGGCCTTAGCCCATTTCAATAATAGTAACAGAAATGCAGTTAGAAGTCCTACCCATCCATCCGCTACACTCCCGTCCGTCTAGCCCTACACTCTATGTGGGGATAAAATCAACCCACCCATCCCTACACTCCAAAATATAGCACTGGTAATGGCACTAAAGAGTATTTATAGCAGAGCTGCCAGTACAGGACACTTCCTCCAAATATAATAGCCCATTCCCATGCAATATGTCATGTCATAATATCATTCGTGTATGCAAATCGTGTCATGCTCGATTACAGTCATACATATCACAGGGGTATATCTATCATTTTACCTCATAGGGTATAATGACCATTTCATCAAAATAGGGTCTAGGTATACTTACAAACCCAACAGTAGGTCTACAGTCGTCTCAGGCGACCCGTGCAACCTTAACAGTCAAATAGTGAAAATGGGCCCAAAGCTCACAATGCGTCCCATGTGGGCCCACACGCCCGTGTGGCCTATAAAGCCCGAAAATGTCCTTGGTCGTGTGAACTACACAGCCTGACCCAATAATCTCTACACGTCCGTGTGGTTTACCTGTGTGGAGACCACGAGCTCGGGGGACCCACATGGTCTGTTTCAGCCCAACGTTGCCCAGAACGGCCTAAGTCCTAGAAATCGCTCATGGTGGCCCTTACTATCAAACGCCCACGTTTTATACGTTAGGATTACCACACAAGCGAATGCACGCTCATGTAGCGTCAGTAGTCATTTTTTTTGGCTTTTGTCGATTTACAAATATAACTTTATGGTTACACACCTGATGCGATTTGGAGTTAACCTGCGCTTTGAACACTCTTATACCTGAAGAACAATTAATATATCATCTCATCAGTTATTTATCCCATGATCCAATTGGAAACTAACGAAGTCCAAAACAATAACAATCTTCATACCAAAAGCCCACAATAATTGCACCCTTGATTGTCAGGGGATGTGCCAATCAACTTCGACCACCACCTACACAAAAGACGCCACCTTTCTATATTAGGCTCGCACTTAAAGTATAATACCATCACAACCGCACCATACTTACCAACAACGACTGAGTAGATTGTAGACCAATGATGTAACGCACACAGAACCAATAATAAGGATTGATCTAAAAGGTAAACAGAAGGGTAATCGGCAAGAAGAGACAAAGTAAAAAGATGGTTTAACAAGGTGAAAAGTCGAAAGGGGAAGAAGTGGAGCTGAGGCTTACCTATCAATATTCGGCCAACATAAAAGCACTAGAGTGACAGAAGAGAACCGTGCACCCAAACCCAACTAATAAAAACACACTTGCTAACTAAAAGCAAAATAGAAAGGTGAGGTGGGGTGTTCGGCCAAGGTACCAACATGAAAAGGGAAAGGAATAGGGAGAAGGAAAAGAGGGAATGAGCAGAAAAGAAGGTGCACTCGGTCAAGAGGGAATCATTGGAGTAAGGAAGAGAAAGAAAAGAGTCGGCTAACAACCAAGGCAGAGGTATTCGGCTAATAAGAGACTTGATTACAAGAGGGGAAAAGAGTCGAGGCAATCGATCATCAAAGACTTTAGAGGAGAACAAACCTGAAAAAGACCAAAATGAGAAAAACCCCGGATGATCACTACTAATCCGCCCTACAAAGGAAAAATACAAAACAACCAAAACCAAAAGATAGGAATTTGGCACCAAGGAAAAAAGAACCGAAAAAATGACCAAACCCACAGTGATAGGTCAAAAACTGAAAATTACAAGGAGTGAGAGTCCCAATTCGGCACACCCTCTTCCACTCCCTTCAAATCTCCTAATTTCTCTCCCCATATCGCTCCTAAGATCACTCAACCATATCCCACCTATCCACAACCCTACCAGCTGAAATTCCCTCCAATAAGTCCCTAGAATTCAGCCACAACTCCCCACACTCCTCAAACACCCCAATTTCAGTCCAACTACAACACTTCCCCAGTGTCAGTAGGAAAATAAAATACTCTTCTACATTTCCAAGCCTCGAACCTCAAATCCCCTAGAACACTCCACATGCCCTCATCCCCTAGATCAGTAGGCTTTTTATGACATAAACTACCCATATCTATCAAAAAAGCCTACTGACTAGAGACAAGGTTTATTCAAGTAAAAACAAATTTTGTACAAGCTAAGGCTTGAACTTAGGACTTCTCCAACACTACTCAGGACACTCAACCACTGAAGCAGACATGTATTTATGCACACAACATACAAAAATAATTACTTAGATTTTGGGGCGATACAACTCTACCCCCTAAAAGAAAATTTCAGCCTCAAAATTTACTTGATCAAAATAGAGGATATTGTTATCGCACTGCCTCCTCGGGTTCCCACGTGGCCTCCTCTTAGCTATGATTACACAAAAGTACCTTAACCAGTGGGATAGACTTCTTCCTTAACACTTTTACATCATACTCCAAAATCTAAACCAGTTCCTCCTTGAAATTTCAATCTCACCTAACCTCAATCTCCTCAGTCGAGACAATATGCGTGGGATCAGAGTGATAATGCCTCATCATAGAGACGTGGAACACATCGTGAATCTAGTCTAGCTCTGGAGGTAACTCAAGTTGATAGGAAACCAGTCCCACACGCTTCAATATGCGGTAAGGCCCAACGAACCTAAGGCTTAGCTTGCCCTTTCGTCCAAACCTCAGTACATTCTTCCATGGCGAGACATTAGGAAAAGCTAAGTCCCCCACAGCATACTCAATCTCCTTATGCTTCAGATCCGTATATGATTTCTGCCTGTCAGATGCTGCTTTCAGTCGATCCCAAATCAATCTAACTTTATCCTCGGTATCAAAAATCAGTTCAGGGCCCAAAACACGCCGCTCGCCCAACTCAGTCCAACACGAAGGAGTTCAACACCTACGACCATATAGTGCCTCGTATAGTGCCATCTGTGTGCTAGACTGGTAACTATTGTTATACGCAAACTCTACTAACGGAAAATAGTGCTCCCAACTACCTCGGAAGTCAATCACATAACACCTTAACATGTCCTTCATTATTTGAATCACCCTCTCCGATTGACTATCTGTCTGAGGATGGAACGTAGTACTGAGTCCAACCTTGTACCCAAAGCCTCGTGCAACTTTTCCAGAATCAAGACGTGAAGCGAGGATCTCTATCAGATATTATGGGAACCGATACCCCACGCAGTCTCACTATCTCCGACACATACAGCTTAGCCAGCTTCTGCAATGAGTAATCAGTACAAACAGGTATAAAATGGGCAGACTTGGTCAATACCCATACTGAATTTTTAGAAGGCGTTAGGGATAGCCCAGTAACAAAGTCCATAGTTACTCTCTCCCACTTCCACAGCGGGATCTTAACTGGCTGAAGCAACCCTGAAGGTAACTGGTGTTCAGCCTTAACCTGTTGACAAGTAAGGTATTTACCCACAAATTCGGTAACTTCACGTTTAAGAACTGGCTACCAATTCAACTCACGAAGGTTTTGATACATCTTATTCCCGCCGGTATGCATAGCATAAGGACCACTATGTGCCTCTTGCAGTATAGGCTACCTCAAATCAGTATCCTTTGGTACACAGACTCTCCTACAGAAATAGATTACCCTTTCGCTATTCAGTCTAAAATCTGATGTTTCCCCACTCTCTATCTATCAGAATCGAGGACCCAGTGACTCATCCTCCAACTGTTTACCCTTAATTTGTTCAATCCATTTCAGTTTAACTTAGAGTTTTTCCAACAAGCTACCATCATCAAATAAGCTGAGACGAGCAAACATCGGCCTCAGATCAGTCATAGCCCTACGGCTCAGTGCGTCGGCCACTACATTGGCCTTACCAGGATGGTATTCAAATGAATAGTCATAATCCTTAAGTAGCTCGATCCATCTACGCTGCTTAAGATTTAGCTATTTCTGAGTGAGGGGATACTTGAGGCTCTTGTGATCCGTGTAAATGATACACTTCTCATCGTACAGGTAATGCCTCCAAATTTTTAGTACGAATACCACTACGGCCAATTCCAAATCATGCGTCAGATAATTTGCCTCATGAGTCTTAAGCTGACGAGATGCGTATGCCACCACCTTGCCCTCTTGCATCCACACACATCTTAAACCGACATGTCATGCATCGCTACAGACAATGAATTCTTTCCCAGACTCTGGTTGTATTAAAACAGGGGCCTCAGTTAGAACCTTTTTAAGTTTCTTAAAACTTTCTTGTTGCTTATCAGTCTAGTTAAACAGTACACCCTTACGCAACAATTTAGTCAGAGGTGTAGCAATCAACGAAAACCCCTCCACAAAACGTCTATAATACCTTACCAGACCCAGAAAACTTCAAATCTCAGATACCGACTTAGGCTACTTCTAATCCAGAACAACTTTAATTTTTCAAGGATCAACCCTAATCCCCTCAGCAGACACCACATGACCCAGAAAAGTTACCTCTCGTAACCAGAATTCACACTTGCTGAATTTAGCGTACAGTTTTTTCTCCCTCATAATTTGTAGAACAACTCGGAGATGTGCATCATGTTCATCTTTAGTTCCTGAATGCACCAGAATATCATCTATAAAAACCACTACAAACCGATCCAGATAGGGCTGGAACACTCAGTTCATCAAATCCATAAAAGTCTTGGTGAATTCGTCAGACAAAACGGCATCACTAGGAACTCGTAATGACCATAACGAGTCCTGAATGCTGTCTTGTAAACATCAGTCTCCTTGACCCTTAGTTGATGGTACCCTGATCAAAGATCAATCTTAAAGAAGATCGAAGCTCCTCGGAACTGGTCAAATAGATCGTCTATCCTCGATAGGGGTTACTTATTCTTAATGGTCAATTTATTCAGTTACCGATAATCGATGCACATATGTATGGTTCCACCCTTCTTTTTCACAAATAAGACCGGTGCTCCTCATGGAGACACACTAGGTCGAATGAATCCTCGATCCAGTAACTCTTGAATTTGAGCTTTAAGCTCCACAAGCTCCTTTGGCGCCATTCAGTAAGGGGAAATGGACACCGGAGCTGTACCAGGAAGGAGCTCAATCCCAAACTCAACTTCACGGTTTGGAGGTAACCTCAGTAGCTCATCAGGAAAGACATCCGAAAATTCCTTAACTGTTATGATATCTTTAACAGACAAAACATCAAAATCAGGAACACTAACATAGGCTAGATACGCCTCACAACCTTTACAAACCAATTTCTCAGCCCTAAGTGTAAAAATCACATTTGACAAATAATTTCGATGTTCCCCGACTACCACTACCTCATCGCCCTCCACAGTTTTCAGTACCGCCCGTTTAGCAGCACAATCCAACTTCACTTGGTGCTTAACCAGCCAGTCCATTCCTAGTATTAAGTCAAATTCCCCGAAAGGGAGTTCCATTAAATCTGCCAAAAAGATCATTCCTTGGACCTCCAAAGGTACATTCTTAAATAGTTTATTCACCCTTATAGACTACCCTAATGAACTCAACACCATAACCTAACTCACAATGTTCTTAACCATTATACCTAAAGTCTCAGACACAATACATGATATATAAGAATGCATAGACCCAACATCAATCAATGCAATATAAGGTACATTATGGATAAAGAACTTACCCGTAATAACATCTGGGGTGTCTTCTTCCTCTCGACGATGTGCAGCATAAACCAATACTGGCTGCCTCGCCTCAGTATGACCAGCACCTCTGCCCGGTGCTCCACGACCACTTCTCATACCATTTCCACCTCTGGCCTAACCACGACCTCCCGGTGGCTGCTGAACACCTCTTGGTGGCTGAATAGTACCCATACCAGTAGCTTGCATCTGATTGAGCATCGTGGATAATCTCTGATACAGTGCTTTATAGATTCGCACCTCAAGCATGCCCTAATCCTTTTCTAGCATTCACCCTGATGGCATCTCCCACAATCCACACAGGGCTGCGGTCTAGAAGCAGCAATAGGGGGCCCAACTCTGACTGGCCCATCAAATCTGGCCTTTTTCTTAGGCCTTTGAAATGAACTTGAGTGTAATACCCCGAAAATTTTTACATTAAAATATTATCCGTGATATAGTAAAATAAGGAAATAAAGTGACAAAAAGGGAATTTTTGAGTTATGTCAATATTGGGAAGTATATTATGATATATTAATTCAAGAAAGGACTAAATTGCAAAGATGAGAAAAGTCTTGTTGCACAAGAGTAAATACTCAAAATTTAAGGGGTTAAAGTGTAAATATAAAAAAGTTAAAGGACTAATGGTGCAAATATTTTATGGGTGGAATGATCTAGAAACCAAGAAAAATTGATGAATTAGGACCAAATTGAATAGGTGAAAAATTATGAGGGACTAAATCGTAATTTTACCAAATTAAGTGATGGCTCAAGGATGGAATTCTAAAAGATCATGAAGGGCAAAATGGTCAATTAGTAAGAGAGAGAATTCTAGAATGTAATGATTACGTTTATGATATTTTAAATTAATTAATTAGATAAATATTATTTTATTAATATTTTTATGAGATGTTTATTATTATTATATTATTATTTATTTAGTATAAAAGGAAGGAAAGATGAAGAATTAACATCACATTTCCTTTCCCATGCAACCAACGTTAGAAGAGAAGGAAAAGAAAGAAATTTTGTTTTCTTTACAATTAGGTCCTTCCACCAAAAATTCACCATTTTCACCTAGAAATCAAAAGAATTTCCATAGCTACTAAGAGAGAAAAATGTTAAGGAGACCATGGGGAGTTAGAATATCAAGTTGGATTCAAGAAATAGAAGCTGGAGGAGAGAAAAAATCAAGTTAAAGATTAGCATCAATAGAACAAGGTAAGTATATCAAGATTTCAATATGTTTTTAAGTTTGTTATTATTGACAAAGCATGGAAATAATGTTATAGTAGAGTTTTCTTACATAAGGTCCTATGTTCTTGATATGTTAGTGAAGATAAAATAAGAGAAAGTGATGAGAAATGGTGTAGAAAAGAAAATAAGGGTGTTATAACATGGTAATTAATATCTTGTACTAAAATAGTTTTGGACAGCAGCAGTAGTCTAACTTTGAAAATCATCAAAATTGTAGAAATCTAATTATAGGATGAATAAAATATGAAATTAAATATTATTAAGTCTAGTTTCTTATAGAAGAAATTATTTGAGCAATGGAATTGTAAATCATGAGATATGATGAATTTTGTGAGACAAGGTCAGAATGATTTCGGGTTCCCCTGTTCTGACTTTGTAAAATCATAAAAAATTGGATAGAAATAATTATGGGCTTAAATTTATATTTTTAGAATCCTTAATGAGTATACTTTCAATAGAAACAAACATGAACATCATTCGAATTATGTACGAGGAGATAATTAATTTTTAGTGAAGAAGGGCCAGAACTATCAGACAGCAGAATAGGGGTAAATTTAAAGCATAAACTGTACTTATTGGCTAAACCAAAATTCTTAAAATTTTATTGTAAGAAGATATATGAGTTTAGTTTCAGGAAAAATTAGAGGATCTTAATTTTGAGTTCTATAGCTCCAGATATAAATAATTTAGTGACTATGACGCAGATAGACAACTTGAATTTTCATAAAAGTAAATAATAAAATTATGGATAATGTTACTTACAAGTGTGTTATCTACATTAAGGATGTGGGATGGAGAGGAGGAGGAGGAAAATATGTAAGAATATTCATCTAGCATAGCTAATTTTTATATTTTAGGCTCGAGGACTAAATCGAATAAAAGTAAAACCTTATGGGCAATTTTGTAAAATGTCGAAATGACCAAATTGCATGAAATGGATTATTTTATTATTTAAATTACAAAATTGAATGAAATTATTAATTTAGTTCAAGATCGGGGAAAACATGTTTTAGGGATTAAATTGAAAAGTGTTGAAATTATGGAAATTTCGATATTTTACGTAATTCATGAACTGTTATCAATACATATGAGAATAATAGCTGGAAATAAGGATTAAATTGCAAGAATTTTATTTTCCTAACCCTAAGGATGAAATCGTCATTAATTAAAGTTTAGGGCAAAATGGTAATTTTGCCTAGAACATTAATTAAATGCATTAGAATATGAAATGAATGATAATGATGATCAAATTTATTTATAAAGATTCGAACGACTCAAATATGAGACTTGATCGTAGAAAAGAAAAGATATCGATTAATGAAATTATAAACACAAACAAGCAATGAGGTAAGTTCGTGTAACTTGAATTATGTTCTTAAATGCTTGAAATGTATGTTATTGATGTGAAAATAATTTGAATGTTCATTGTATGAAAATTGATGGAACAATGATATATTTGATAAAAAGGGGAAGAAATCCTGGTTGAATAAAAGGAAATTTCGATGGATCTCTGAAAAGGAATTGACGGTAAAAAGGATCTAGCCCGAACGGGTGATCCTATCCTGATATAGCCCTCCCGAAGAATACATGTAAATGGATTTAGCCCGGACGGGTAATCCAAATTAGGGTCTGAATTTAGCCTGGACTGGTAATTCAGATTCAAGCTCAATAGAGTAATTATCGTTGCAGGGGATTTAGCCTGGACTGGTAATCCCGACAATACTCTATGAGTTTATATTACAGGATTTAGCCCGACCGTAATCCCACTGTAAGGATGAGGTTCGCGGGAGTGTGCTCTCTGATATGAAATGTGTAAGACCATGGTTGAAAGATACCATGGCAACCTGATATGAAATGTGTAAGACCATGGTTGAAAGATACCATGGCAGCGTGACATGAAATAAATAAGACCATGGTTGAAAGATACCATGGCAACATGACAGAAAATGAGTAAGACCATAGTTGAAAGACACTATGGCATCATGTCAAAGATAAATAAGACCGTGGATGGGAGACACGATGACATTTATTGAACAATTGATATTCAGGTAATATGTATCAGATGATGAATGGTTATATGAAATAGTTGTGTGAAATGTTTACAAGAACTAGTCATATGGAAATATATGCACAAAATAGTTGTATGAAATAATTATGACGATAGATAAACAAAATAAGAATAAGTACATGGAATATAATTTATGTTAAGTTTGATATAAACTTTACCGAAATAAATATACATAAAATATATGGAAATGATGGTGCATGAAATATTGATATAACAAAATGATTGATATATACTTATGAAGATGTGACACCCCGAATGTGACCCTAGTCGGAGAGTGGTTTCGGGACCACGAAACCGAGTCACAAGAATAATTAAGTGTTATATTCCGTACTTATTGTATGTGGAATTGGTATGCGTAAATATTTCGTGTCTCGATTTTTATTAATTAGGTGCTAAATTATAAGAAAGGACTTAGTAGTGAACTTTGAAAGTACGATAGGGAAATAGGTGATGACTAATTAAAGCATGCATGCAAAATAATGGACTTGCATGTCAAATTCCCCTTTCTACAAGTAATGGCCGCCATGACAAAGAATATGGGTCAAACATGTCATGAAACATGTTTTGTTGGGCATTAGGGAGAAATAGTAAACAAATAAGCATGGGTAAGAAAAGAATGAAAAAAAAATGTGTGTGAGAGAGTGGCATACCCCATTGCCGTGAGTTGTAGAGAAGGAAAGAAAAAATTTTGTTCATCCTTTCTTTGAGCCAAAACTAAGGAAGAAGGAGGATTTTTGCTTCATGCTTGGTTTGGAAGAGATCTAGAAGGAGATTTGGCTAAGTTTGCATCAAGATTAAGGTATGTATGAGGTTGTGTTGGGAGTTTCATGCATGTTTTGGTTGCTAACTTGATGTGCATGTTAGCCATGGCTCAAATCTTTGGTATGCCATGGAAATGGTATTTGGCCAAAGTTGTTATAGTGATAAAGCCATTGCATGCTAAGTGTGAAGCTTGATGATGATGCATGCAATGATGGATTTTCTACTCATGAGTAAGATTTTGAGTTTTCTCTTTGTTTTATCATGATTAAAGTTGAAAAGGAGCATGATTGTCATACTTGGCCATGATGCATTCTTGAGCATGATTCATGCTTCTTGCATGTTAGTTAAAAGTTTGTGTTTTGGATGGCTATGGACACCTTGAAAATTCGCCATGCTCATATATGCATATATATGATTGCACATTATGTTTGGTTATGAACTAAGTGCTGAATATATTGATTTAAAGAAGAAAATGTGGAAGAATGCTTGTGAAATTGCAAGCACAATTCGGCCTAGCACACATATAAGTGCTTGATGCTATATTATAAGTTTTGGGCCACAATGTGCAAAGCATAAATTAGTAGATTGCATGCTGTTTTTGTGAGGTATTAAGTGCAAATTGACCTCAACATGTACATGAATATTCGCCTTGGGTAGCCTATTGAAGGCCTTAGCATTTCCTTGATGCTCAAATAAATTGTATTGAATTGCTTGATGTAGTATAAAATGTGCATGACCATTGTGTATTCAAGCTAAAGAGTGGCCATATGACCATTTAAAATCCTTGTCATATTCGGCCATAAGCAAGCACAATGAGGTTTTAATAAATTGAATTTGTTTGAATTAGCTCAAGAGCTAAGAGGGCCACAATTGGACAAGGGGAAGGAAAAGGTGATCGAATAGCCGAAAAAGCCGTTCGACAACATCCGAGGTAAGTCCTCAAGAAGTGACCTTACTTGAATTATGTGAGATGAAATATGGATGTGTATGATTATTGATTATGTGTGTATGAGTATTTGAATTCCACCCGGCTAAGTCCCAAGGCGAATATGCTAATGATATTAATTGTGTTTGAGCCTTAGTAACGAAAATGAAATATGTATGTCCAATGATTATTGATGTATGTGTGCATGAGAAATTGAATGATATCGGGCTAAGCCCAAGACAATTATGTTGAAATTATATCCGGTTAAGACCAAGGCAATTGTGCTAGTGGTTATATCCGGCTAAGGCCCAAGGCATTCGTATGAAGTTATTCTATCCGGCTAAGACCAAGGCATTTGTGCACGTGATTATATCCGGTTATATTCCGAAGAATCTTGGGCTGGAGGTGAGTGTTGGTTGCTGAAATGAATTTAATTAGTACACTCGGACAGCCCAAAGGATAAGGTACGTTATATGTGCATTGGAAAGTCGACGTGTTTGAGCAACATTCGCTCAATCGACTAATGAATTTCAGTTATTGAATTGATTGATGCTTTGCGAACTTATACAATGATGAAGTATGAAGTAAGAATGTGTATTAATGAAATGATGCATTTGGCTATGTGAATGTATTGCTGTAAATTATAGTTCATTATATTCCTTGAGACTTACTAAGCATAAAAATGCTTACCCCGTTGCTTTGGCTCTTAGTTTTCTAGATTTCGCCGAGGCAATCGGATTTGGGATCGTTGAAGTCAAGTCATCCACACTATCAAGCCTCCATTTTGGTATAAATTTTGGTTGAACTTGAGATGGCATGTATAGGACTACCTCTTGTTTGTTAAATACGTTGTAATGTAAGTATGTATGGCCATGCGAAAATGGCTCGAAAAGGGAGCATGAACTTAGACTTATTGTGGGTTGTATGTATATATATTTGGGGTCATGATGTGGCTATGGTTTGGAAATGGGAATGTTGGTCATATGATCAGCCATTGGCATGGTTAAAATGATCATATATGAACCTATGTATGGCAAGATTAGTTGAATCATGGAGACTACCAAATAGGTAAGTCCTACCTTAAAACAGATGCTGCCAGCTGCAGTGGCGTGAATGTGAAAAATCACCATAATTCATAGGAATGGAATCAAATAGTGAATAAGCTATGTAAATGAACCTTGATGAGTCTATTTTCATATGGAAGAAACGAAACGGTCATAGGAGTTACAGGTTAAGAGATATTAAAGCTATTGTGAGACAGGGCCAGAATGGTTTCTGGGTTCCCTGTCGCAACTTTAAAAATTCACTATAAATTATCCAAAAGAATTAGGAGATATACCTTATATGTACAGATTCCATTTTGAGTCTAGTTTCATTAGAAACAAACGACACCAGCATTAAAGCCCTGTGCAGAGAGATATTCAAGTTATACCGCGCGAAGGTCAGAGCAGTCGATCCCTGTAACTTGGGTAACTTTAACTAATAAACTGTACCAATTGGCCCGACCAAAAATCCTAGAAATAAATCCATGGATATATATATGAGTCTAAATTCAGGGAAAATTTACGAAACCAGTTTCCGAGTTTTGAAACTCGAGATATGATTTTAAGGCGACAGTGACGCAGTTTTCCAGCCTGACTGGAAATGTCAAATTGGTGGGCAAAAACATGTGAACTTGGTTTGTTAACCCTCGGGTCCGACACGGCGATGGTCTCGGGTTTGGGGTGTTACAATTTTATTGGTATCGAGCCACGGTTTAGTCGATTCTAGGACTACCGTGATGTGTTTGGGGTCTAGCTATACATGCCATTAAATGATGAATCGATAGTGTGATGAATTCGACAATTTGACTTCATGTTTGTTTATAGCAATGGATCCCGATCCCAACCGAAGCGATAGCTGATGATGTGGAGAGTGTGGCGCTGCTCCGCGCAAGAAGGGACAACGCCATGGACTCTCAACCTATGGCCAGCAATCCTAATGACGAGGCTAAGCAAGCCTTTTATAGTGTGATGAACGAATGGTTTAATCAATACATTCGAACCAACACTACTGTTCCACCACCTCCATTCCCGACGAATGCAACCCCGCACCTACAATACCTCCGTTGATCGACCCAATAAGGTCGTAAGCCCCAATCGATAGGATTCGAAAACATGGGGCCACTGAATTTAAGGCTACGGATGATGATGATGCCGAGCGAGCTGAATTATGGTTAGATAACACTATCCGGTGCTTGATGAGCTATCCTGTACACCGATGAGTGCTTAAAGTGTACCATCTCCTTGCTACGCGAGTCCGCCTACTATTGGTGGAGTACTCGACTTCGTGGTGCCTAGAGAGCAAGTGACTTGGGAATTCTTTCTAACCGAGTTCAAAAAGTATATCGACCGAGATTCATCGACCAAAAGCGGAGGGAGTTCCTTGATCTTAAGCAAGGTTCTATGTCCGTTATCGACTACGAACGAAAGTTTGTGAGGCTTAGCCAGACGCGAGAATGCATTTCGTCCAAGCTATTATGTGCAAACGCTTGAGGATGGGCTGAACGATGATATAAGGATGTTTGTTGGCATTCTCGAGATACGAGAGTTCGTAGTACTTGTTGAGCGAGCTTGTAAAGTCAAGAGCTTAGAAAGGAGAAACAAAAGCGATGTGGGATTGGAGAATTCGAAAGAGGTCCTCGGAAAGTCTCTTCAACAAGCATCGAAGAGATTTCGAGATGATGCGAGCCGGTCTAGAGGCGTTTGGGATTTTCTAGACGAGGACGCGATCGACCCCGTGACCACACGAGTCACCTCGATTGCGGTGGCGGAAATGATCGCCGAGAGAGGACGGAGTGTCCACATTGTGGCAAATGGCATTCGGGAGCTGTTGGTTTCGTGATCGCTCCTGCTATAAGTGTGGATCGGCCGACCATTTTATGAAGGATTGCCCGAGGATGCATGAATGTAGAATGCAAGTCGAGTGCAAACCCGGTGCTACCATCGCCGAGGTAGGCCACCTAGAAATATGGGCAATGTCGTTGGCGGTCGAGAGGATCTAGAGATGCTACCATCGATCCGAGGCTCGTGCTCTGCTAGGACTTATGCCATACGCGCACGCCGAGGATGCCGCCTCTCCGATGTTATTACCGGTACTTTCACTCTTTTCAATACAAATGTAATTGCTTTGATTGACCCTGGTTCTACTCATTCTTATATATGTGAAACCTTAGCATCCAAGAAGACTTTGCCCATTGAGTCTCATCGAGTTTGTAATTCGGTGTCAAACCCTTGGGTCATTACGTGCTTGTTAACAAAGTGTGCAAGAAAAGTCCCCTAGTGTTCCGAGGTTCTTGTTTTCCCGGACTTAATGCTTTTGCCATTCGATGAGTTCGATGTTATTCTTGGTTTGGATTGGTTGACCATGCACGATGCGGTTGTAAATTGCAAGAGCAAGACTATCGATTTGAGGTGCGCGAATAATGAAATAATTCGGGTTGAGTCCACGGACTTAAAGGGGTTGCCACCGTAATATCGCCGATGTTGGCCCGAAAATATGTAAGAAAAGGGTGCGGCGTACCTTGCGTCACGTACTCGATGACAAGGAATCGAGAAGAAACCCGAACTGCGTCCGTGGTTTGTGAATACCGGATGTTTTCCCGAAGAATTGCCGGGTTTACCACCGCTCGAGAAATAGAATTTGGCATCGAATTGGTACCGGTACCACCCCAATTTCGATAGCTCCGTATCGTATGGCACCAACGAATTGAAGGAGTTGAAAACTCGGTTGCAAGAATTGGTGGATAGAGGTTTTGCTCGCCTCGAGTTTTTTCGCCTTGGGGTGCGCCTTGTCGTTCGTGAAGAAGAAGGATGGAACCATGCGACTATGCATCGACTATCGTCAGCTTAACAAAGCGACGATAAAGAACAAATATCCGTTGCCACGTATTGATGACTTGTTCGATCAACTGAAGGGAGCCTCGGTGTTCTCGAAAATAGATTTGAGATCGGGCTACTATCAATTGCGAATCCGAGATTCAGACGTGCCCAAGACTGCCTTCAGAACGAGATATGGTCACTATGAGTTCCTGGTGATGCCGTTTGGGCTCACTAATGCCCCTGCGGTATTTATGGATTTAATGAATCGAATCTTTAGACCATATTTGGATCGATTCGTAGTCGTGTTCATTGATGACATCTTGGTCTATTCAAGAAATGAGACCGAACATGCTGAACACCTGCGGTTAGTGCTACAAATTTTACGGGACAAGCAATTATATGCTAAGTTCAGCAAGTGTGAGTTCTGGTTAAGAGAGGTAAGCTTCTTGGGTCATGTGGTATCTGATCGGTATTCGAGTCGACCAATAAAATTTCAGCCATACTAAATTGGAAGCCTCCTAGAAATATTACGAGGTTCAAGCTTTTTGGGGCTTGCTTACACTACCGACGATTTGTAAAGGCTTCTCAACGATAGCCACGCCGATGACGGCTTACTCCAAAAGGATGTTAAGTTCGAATGGACGGAGAAATGCCAAAAAGCTTCGATCAACTGAAAACTTATTTGACCGAAGCCCCAATTCTAGTGCAACCCGAGTCCCAAAGGAGTTTGTCATCTATAGCGACGCCTCTACTTGGGTTAGGTTGCGTATTAATGCAAGAAGGTCGAGTTGTGGCCTATGCGTCGAGGCAATTAAAGCCACATGAGAAAAATTATCCGACTCATGATCTCGAATTGGCAGCCATCGTATTCGCCTTTAAAGATTTGGCGACATTACTTATTTGGTGAAAGGTGCCATGTATACTCGGATCACAAAAGTCTCAGTATTTGATGACCCAACGAGACTTAAATCATGACAAAGACGTTGGCTCGAGTGTTAAAGGATTATGAGTGATCATTGACTATCACCCGGAAAGGCGAATGTAGTTGCGGATGCCTTGAGTCGTAAATCGTTATTCACTTTACGAGCGATGAATGTGCACTTGTCTATCCGATCCGACAAGGTGTTAGTGGCTGAAATGAAAGCCAAACCATTATTGACACACCAAATTCGAGAAGCTCGAAAGTCGATGACGAGTTGGTTGCAAAGCGGGCTGCGTGTGTTCAACAAGGACTCGGAGTTTCAAATCGACGATGACGATTGTTTGAGGTTCAAAAGTCGTCTGTGTCCCAAAGAATTGAACTCATTTCGATAATTCGAATGAAGCCCATTGTAGCCGAATGGCAATCCACCCGGAGTACGAAGATGTACAATGATTTGAAACGCCGATTTTGGTGGCATGGTATGAAGCGAGACATCTCGACTTTGTTTCAAGATGTTTAATATGTCAACAAGTGAAAGCGGAACATCGTGCCTTCGTGATTACTTCACCAATCACGATACCCGAGTGGAAATGGGATCGAGTCACAATGGACTTTGTATCCGGACCGCCATTGTCGCAAGTAAGAAGGATGCGGTTTGGGTCGTGGTAGATCGATTGACTAAGTCGGCCCACTTTGTCCCCGTCGCACGGATTTTCAATGGACAAATTAGCGGAATTGTACGCTTCTCGATTGTGAAATTACACGGGTGCCTATTTCTATCGTGTTTGGATAGAGATCCGAGATTTACCTCGCGGTTTTGGAAAAAGTTGCAAGAAGCTTTGGGTACCAAGTTGCATTTCAAAGACGCCTTCCACCCCAAACCGATGGTCAATCCGAGGGTAATTCGAGATACTTGAGGATATGTTAAGATGTTGCGTCCTCGAGTTTAGTGGTTCATGGGAACGGTATTTGCCGTTGATTGAATTCGCCACAACAACAACTTTCAATCGAGTATTAAGATGGCACCCTACGAGGCTTTGTACGGGCGTAAATGCCGTACACCATTGTTTTGGACCGAGCTTGGTGAAAGCAAGATTTTCGGTGGATTTGATTAGGATGCCGAATGAAAGTGAAAGTAATCCGTGAAAGTTTGAAGATAGCCTTCGATCGTCGAAGTCGTGCGCGGATATGAAGCGTAAGGATATCGAGTATCGTGGGTGATAAAGTGTTCCTCAAGGTATCGCCTTGGAAAAAATACTCGTGTTCGGCCGTAGGGCAAGTTGAGCCCGAGGTTCATTGGGCCATATGAGATATCGAGCGAGTCGGTCCAAAGGCATATCGCTTGATTTTGCCCCGAACTCAAAAGGTTCACGATGTCTTCCACGCTTCGATGCTTGACGTTATAGATCCGATCCATCGCACGTGATTAGTCCATCGAAATTGAAATTCAAGCTAATATGAGTTATGAGGAAGAACCAATTCGTATCCTATCACGAGAAGTGAAAGAGTTGCAAACAAGCGGGTTCCGCTAGTGAAAGTGTTATGGCTCAAGCACGGGATAGAAGAAGCTACTTGGGAGACCGAGAACTCAATGAGAGAGCGATATCCGAACCTATTTACCGGTAAGCTTTTCGGGACGAAAATCTCTTGAGTGGGGAGAGTTGTGACACCCGAATGTGACCCTAGTCGGAGAGTGGTTTGGGACCACGAAACCGAGTCACAAGAATAATTAAGTGTTATATTCCGTACTTATTGTATGTGGAATTGGTATGCGTAAATATTTCGTGTCTCGATTTTTATTAATTAGGTGCTAAATTATAAGAAAGGACTTAGTAGTGAACTTTGAAAGTACGATAGGGAAATAGGTGATGACTAATTAAAGCATGCATGCAAAATAATGGACTTGCATGTCAAATTCCCCTTTCTACAAGTAATGGCCGCCATGACAAAGAATATGGGTCAAACATGTCATGAAACATGTTTTGTTGGGCATTAGGAGAAATAGTAAACAAATAAGCATGGGTAAGAAAAGAATGAAAAAAAATGTGTGTGAGAGAGTGGCATACCCCATTGCCGTGAGTTGTAGAGAAGGAAAGAAAAAATTTTGTTCATCCTTTCTTTGAGCCAAAACTAAGGAAGAAGGAGGATTTTTGCTTCATGCTTGGTTTGGAAGAGATCTAGAAGGAGATTTGGCTAAGTTTGCATCAAGATTAAGGTATGTATGAGGTTGTGTTGGGAGTTTCATGCATGTTTTGGTTGCTAACTTGATGTGCATGTTAGCCATGGCTCAAATCTTTGGTATGCCATGGAAATGGTATTTGGCCAAAGTTGTTATAGTGATAAAGCCATTGCATGCTAAGTGTGAAGCTTGATGATGATGCATGCAATGATGGATTTTCTACTCATGAGTAAGATTTTGAGTTTTCTTTGTTTTATCATGATTAAAGTTGAAAAGGAGCATGATTGTCATACTTGGCCATGATGCATTCTTGAGCATGATTCATGCTTCTTGCATGTTAGTTAAAAGTTTGTGTTTTGGATGGCTATGGACACCTTGAAAATTCGCCATGCTCATATATGCATATATATGATTGCACATTATGTTTGGTTATGAACTAAGTGCTGAATATATTGATTTAAAGAAGAAAATGTGGAAGAATGCTTGTGAAATTGCAAGCACAATTCGCCTAGCACACATATAAGTGCTTGATGCTATATTATAAGTTTTGGGCCACAATGTGCAAAGCATAAATTAGTAGATTGCATGCTGTTTTGTGAGGTATTAAGTGCAAAATTGACCTCAACATGTACATGAATATTCGCCTTGGGTAGCCTATTGAAGGCCTTAGCATTTCCTTGATGCTCAAATAAATTGTATTGAATTGCTTGATGTAGTATAAAATGTGCATGACCATTGTGTATTCAAGCTAAAGAGTGGCCATATGACCATTTAAAATCCTTGTCATATTCGCCATAAGCAAGCACAATGAGGTTTTAATAAATTGAATTTGTTTGAATTAGCTCAAGAGCTAAGAGGGCCACAATTGGACAAGGGAAGGAAAAGGTGATCGAATAGCCGAAAAAGCCGCTCGACAACATCCGAGGTAAGTCCTCAAGAAGTGACCTTACTTGAATTATGTGAGATGAAATATGGATGTGTATGATTATTGATTATGTGTGTATGAGTATTTGAATTCCACCCGGCTAAGTCCCAAGGCGAATATGCTAATGATATTAATTGTGTTTGAGCCTTAGTAACGAAAATGAAATATGTATGTCCAATGATTATTGATGTATGTGTGCATGAGAAATTGAATGATATCGGGCTAAGCCCAAGACAATTATGTTGAAATTATATCCGGTTAAGACCAAGGCAATTGTGCTAGTGGTTATATCCGGCTAAGGCCGAAGGCATTCGTATGAAGTTATTCTATCCGGCTAAGACCAAGGCATTTGTGCACGTGATTATATCCGGTTATATTCGAAGAATCTTGGGCTGGAGGTGAGTGTTGGTTGCTGAAATGAATTTAATTAGTACACTCGGACAGCCCAAAGGATAAGGTACGTTATATGTGCATTGGAAAGTCGACGTGTTTGAGCAACATTCGCTCAATCGACTAATGAATTTCAGTTATTGAATTGATTGATGCTTTGCGAACTTATACAATGATGAAGTATGAAGTAAGAATGTGTATTAATGAAATGATGCATTTGGCTATGTGAATGTATTGCTGTAAATTATAGTTCATTATATTCCTTGAGACTTACTAAGCATAAAATGCTTACCCCGTTGCTTTGGCTCTTAGTTTTCTAGATTTCGCCGAGGCAATCGGATTTGGGATCGTTGAAGTCAAGTCATCCACACTATCAAGCCTCCATTTTGGTATAAATTTTGGTTGAACTTGAGATGGCATGTATAGGACTACCTCTTGTTTGTTAAATACGTTGTAATGTAAGTATGTATGGCCATGCGAAAATGGCTCGAAAAGGGAGCATGAACTTAGACTTATTGTGGGTTGTATGTATATATATTTGGGGTCATGATGTGGCTATGGTTTGGAAATGGGAATGTTGGTCATATGATCAGCCATTGGCATGGTTAAAATGATCATATATGAACCTATGTATGGCAAGATTAGTTGAATCATGGAGACTACCAAATAGGTAAGTCCTACCTTAAAACAGATGCTGCCAGCTGCAGTGGCGTGAATGTGAAAATCACCATAATTCATAGGAATGGAATCAAATAGTGAATAAGCTATGTAAATGAACCTTGATGAGTCTATTTTCATATGGAAGAAACGAAACGGTCATAGGAGTTACAGGTTAAGAGATATTAAAGCTATTGTGAGACAGGGCCAGAATGGTTTCTGGGTTCCCTGTCGCAACTTTAAAAATTCACTATAAATTATCCAAAAGAATTAGGAGATATACCTTATATGTACAGATTCCATTTTGAGTCTAGTTTCATTAGAAACAAACGACACCAGCATTAAAGCCCTGTGCAGAGAGATATTCAAGTTATACCGCGCGAAGGTCAGAGCAGTCGATCCCTGTAACTTGGGTAACTTTAACTAATAAACTGTACCAATTGGCCCGACCAAAATCCTAGAAATAAATCCATGGATATATATATGAGTCTAAATTCAGGGAAAATTTACGAAACCAGTTTCCGAGTTTTGAAACTCGAGATATGATTTTTAAGGCGACAGTGACGCAGTTTTCCAGCCTGACTGGAAATGTCAAATTGGTGGGCAAAAACATGTGAACTTGGTTTGTTAACCCTCGGGTCCGACACCGGCGATGGTCTCGGGTTTGGGGTGTTACAGAAGAAATGGTAAGAGAATGATATGTTTCATGACATGTACATATATGATTATCTTTGATATGTTGATACAAGGAAATTATGTAAGTAAAGACAATTATTAAACTCAAGTGTAACATGTCGAGAAAATAAGTATATAAATGTTGAGTTTATATGAAATATATGCAAGTATACTAACAATGATGTTGTTTGACGTTTAGACAAGTGTCAAGCTATTGATTGAATGGTAACATGTTTAATTATAAGAAGTATTTGTAACACCCCGTACCCGAGACCATTGCCGGAGTCGAACACGAGGTATTTACGGACTTATTTCATTGACTTACACAGTTCATTTTAAAAATTTCCAGACACGCTGGCTAACTGCATCACAGTCACTTTAAAAATCATATCTCGAGTTATGAAGCTCGAAAACTGATTCCGTAAATTTTCCCTGAAACTAGACTCATATATCCATCTAAAAAATTTTTTCTAGAATTTTTGACTGGGCCAATTAGTACAGTTTATTAGTTAACGTCTCCCCTGTTTCAGGGTTCATCTGCTCTGACCTTCATGTATTAAAACTTAGATATCTCCCTTTACAGGGCTTCAATACTTATGCCGTTTGTTTCTAATGAAGCTAGACTCAAAAAGGAATCTATACATATATGGCATGAATTCTAATTATCTCTGGTTAATTTATAGTGAATTTCCAAAGTCAGATCAGGGAATCCAGAAATCGCTCTGGCCCTGTTCCACGAAAACTTAAATATCTCTTAAAATACGACTCATATGATCGTTTCGTTTCTTCCATATGAAAGTAGATTAATCAAGGTTCGATTACATAATTTATTCACTATTTAATTCCATTCCTAATATTTTTAGGTATTTTTCAAATTTACATCACTGCTGCTGTCAGCATCTGCCTTTAAGGTAGACTTTACCTATTTCATAGTTTCCATGATTCAACTAGCCCTTTAGCATATATATAGCACAAAATATGATCATGATTAACCATTTCAATGGCCAATCATTGCCAAGCATATCCACACCTCTCAATAACCATATACATACAAAATGATTATACCACAATGCTCAAAATATATAAGCCATTTTCGCATGGCTATCCAAATATATACAACACCAAAGTACTTGACTAATAACAAAAGGGCAGTCCTATACATGCCATTAACAGAGTTCAACTAAAAGAGTACCAAAAGGGCTTTGATAGTGTGGACGAATTCGACTTTGACAATCCCGAGTCCGATAGCTGACGAACCAAAATCTATGAAACAGAGAATCAAAGAAACGGAATAAGCATTTAATGCTTAGTAAGTTTTGAGCAATGAAATTAGGCACAATTGAAGTATAGCATTCATATGACTAAACGGATAATTTCATATACACACATTCTCAAAATCATACCTACTTCACATTACCAACCCTTATACTCATACATAAGAGATCAACTTAACCAAAAGCCGGAAGCTCATTAATCGACTGAGCGAATACCATTTAATAGGAACCAACTAATCCAATGCATATACGAAACATACCTCATCGTTGGGATTTTACGAGCATATTAATTGAAATTATTACAGCAAGATCGCTCATTCCCAAACCAAGTACCTTCGGGATTTAACCGGATATAGCTACTCGCTCAAATGCCTTCGGGACTTAGCCCGGTTATAGTAACTCGCAGAAATGCCTTCGGGACTTAGCCCGGTTAAAGTAACTCGCACAAATGCCTTCGGGACTTAGCCCGGTTATAGTAACTCGCACAATTGCCTTCGGGACTTAGCCCGGAATTGGTCATTAGCACAAATGCCTTCGGGACTTAGCCCAGTTATCATCCGAATATCCATGCACATATCAATAAATCATGACACATCTATATTTCATTTTCATAACTAGAATTCAAACACAAGTCACTTATCAAGCATTATCATTTTCGGCTCAATAGTTACATACAAAGAGCATGATTTTAATTTACTTAAAACATGATCTAATCGAATCATAATCTAAGATCCATTACTCAAAAACTTACTTCGGATGCTGTTGAATGATTCCAACGGCTACTCGATCACCTTTTCCTTTCCTTTATCGGATTTAGTTCCCCTTTGCTCTTGAGCTTAATGTTAACAAATAAATTGATTTAATCATTTGAACATCATAAAGACAAACTCAAGGTACTTAACCCATATATACATTAGACATTAGAGTCACATATATATGAAATCATGAATCAACTCAACATATTAGCCCACACTCTCTTTTAGCCGATTATCTAAGCCAAGATAAAAGCATCAATATGCTTGCCTCTAACCGAATACATGCAACACCCATCTACCTCATGTGCCCGAATATGCATGTCTATGTTGAGGCCGATTATAAGCTTAATACTTCCTACAAATATGGTTACTTGTATTGACTACATACCATTTTGTTTCAAGTTCAAAACTCGGCTAATACACATATATACACTAGTAATCAAATACTAACATTTGCACTTCACCTTACTACCAATTTTCATCTACTTCCTACCATGGCCGAATGTATCAAGACACCATACCATTTCAATTTTGGTCATGGGTTAAACAAAGAACTTAATGTCTAACTCAAAAATGCTAAAAAGAAAATCCAAGAGTCATCAATCACCATCACATGTATCTTTACAAAGCTTCACACTTAGCATGCAAATGACATCAACACAAGTCCACCTTAGCCGAAACTTAACCCATCTTCATGCCTCATCACCACAACATCAAACACCAACCAAGAAGACAACACCCATGGCCGAATATCATCTCCATCTCATAGCAAAGATTTAAACCATGGGCTAGGTAGAACTCAAGCTAACAACTAAAAATATGCATGAATCTCATGGAACAACATCAACATACCTTAGCCTAGTTACATGCATGGCCGAACCTCTTCAACTTTTCTCCCTTTCTTTTCCTTTGATTTTTCGGTCAAAGATGTTAAAGGATGAACATTTTTTTTTCTTTTCTTTGTTTTCATCACCCTTCATCCCCTTATTTTTTTACTAACCCTTTTATTTTATTATTTCTAACATAAAGCATTAACACAACATGTTTATGACATGTTTTACCCATAACATTTTGTCCACCCTCATTGTCATGGCCGGCCACTACTAATTAAGTGGGGAAATTGACATGCAAGTCCACCCTTTTGATTACATGCATTAATAGATCCTTATAGATTAACCTATCACATTTCAAAAGTGTCACACATAAGTCCTATTAACTAAATTCACATGCAATTAACTAAATCGAAGCTTAAAACTTTCACACATTCATATTCACATATTTTAGACAATAATTATCATATTCAAATAATTTGGTGACTCGGTTTAGCGGTCCCAAACCGCTTCCGACTAGGGTCACTTTAGGGCTGTCACAACTCTCCCCCACTTAAGAAATTTTCGTCCCCGAAAATCTTACCGGTAAATAGGTTTGGGTATCGTTCTTTCATAGAGTTCTCGGGTTCCCAAGTAGCTTCTTCCATCCCGTGTTTGAGCCATAACACTTTTACTAAAGGAACCTTTTTGTTTCGCAACTCTTTCACTTCACGAGCTAGGATACGAATTGGTTCTTCTTCATAACTCATATTGGCTTGAATTTCAACCTCGGAGGGACTTATTATGTGCGAAGCATCGAAACATGAAAAACGTTGTGGATCCTTTCAAGTTCAGGGGGTAAAAGCAACCTATATGCAACTGGACCAACTCATTCGGAGATTTCATACGGCCCAATGAATCTCGGACTCAATTTGCCCTTACGGCCAAATCTGAGTATCTTTTTCCAAGGTGATACTTAATGTCTTTTTGTTTCAAATCCGCGTACGACTTCTGACGATCTGATGCTGGCTTCAGACTTTCATGAATTATTTTTACTTTCTGCTCAGCATCTTTAATCAAATCAACTCCGAAAATTTTACTTTCATCGAGCTCGGTCCAAAACAATAGTGTACGGCATTTGCGACCGTACAAAGCCTCGTAAGGCGCCATCTTAATGCTTGACTAAAAACTATTGTTGTAAGCGAACTCAATCAAAGGTAGATACCGTTCCCATGAACCACTAAACTCAAGGATGCAACATCTCAACATATCCTCGAGTATCTGAATTATCCGCCGGATTGACCATCGGTTTGGGGTGAAAAGCGGTGCTAAATGCAACTTGGTACCCAAAGCTTCTTGCAATTTCTTCCAAAATCGTGAGGTGAATCTCGGATCTCTATCCGACACAATAGAAATAGGTACCCGTGTAATCTCACAATCGAGAAACATACAATTCAGCTAGTTTGTCCAATGAAAAATCAGACGTCGGGGATAAAGTGAGCCGACTTAGTCGATCTATCAACAACAACCCAAATCGCATCTTTCTTACTTGTCGACACCGCAACCCGGATACAAAATCCATCGTGACTCGATCCCATTTCCATTCGGTATCATGATCGGTCAAGTAAACCAAGAGGGCACTTGATGTTCGCCTTCACTTGCGACATACTAAGCACTTCAAACAAAATCGAAATGTCTCGCTTCATACCATGCCACCAAAACGACGCCTCGGATCATTGTACATTTTGTACTCCCGGTGAATTGACATTCGGCTACAATGAGCTTCGCTCGTAATCATCAAAATAAGTTCAATTTCTTGGAACACACAAACGACTTCGAACCTCAAACGATCGTCATCATCAATTTGAAACTCGATTCCATATTCGAAACACATTCAGCCCGTTTTGCAACCAGTTCATCATCGACTTTCTAAGCTTCACGAATTTGATGAATCAACAATGGTTTGGCCTTTAATTCTGCCACTAACACATTGTCGGATAGAATAGACAAGTGTACATTCATCGTCAGAAAGCAAACAAAGGATTTACAACTTAAGGCATCCGCAACCACATTAGCCTTTCCCGGTGATAGTCAATGACAAGCTCATAATCTTTCAACAACTCGAGCCAACGTCTTTGTCGCAGATTCAAGTCTTTTTGAGTCATCAAATATTTGAGACTTTTGTGATCCGAATATACATGGCACTTCTCACCAAATAAGTAATGTCGCCATATTTTCAAAGTGAATACGATGGCAGCCAGTTCGAGATCATGGGTTGCATAATTTTTCTCATGTGGCTTCAGTTGCCTCGACGCATAAGCTACAACTCGACCTTCTTGTATCAATACACAACCCAACCCAAGTAAGGATGCATCACTGTAAATGACGAACTCCTTGCCTGATTCGGGCTGCACTAGTACTGGAGCTTCCGTCAAATGAGTTTTCAATTGATCGAAACTTTTCTGACACTTTTCTGTCCATTCAAACTTAACATCTTTCTGAAGCAGTTTCATCATTGGTGTGGCTATCATCGAGAAACCTTTTACAAGCCGTCGGTAGTAACCGGCAAGTCCCAAAAAGCTCTGAACCTCAGTAATATTTCTCGGAGGCTTCCAGTTAAGTATGGCTAAAATTTTGCTCGGATCAACTCGAATACCCGTCGGATACCACATCACCCAAGAAGCTCACCTCTCTAACCGTAACTCACACTTCATCGAACTTAGCATATAACCGCTTATCTCGTAAAATCGCAACACCAATCTCGGTGCTCAAGATGCTCGATTTCATCTCTTGAGTAGACCAAGATGTCATCAATAAACACAACTACAAACCGGTCCAGACATCGTTCAAGACCCGATTCATCGATCCATAAATACCGCAGGACATTAGTGAGCCCAAACAAGATCACTAAGACCTCGTAGTGACCGTATCTCGCTCGAAAGTCTTTTGGGTATATCCGAATCTCGAATTCATGAATCGATAATAACCCGATCTCAAATCTATCTTTGAAAACACCGAGGCTCCCTTTAGTTGATCAAACAAACCGTCAATGCGCGGTATCAGATATTTATTCTTTATTGTCACCTTATTCAGCTGACGATAGTCGATGCACAACCTCATGGTTCCGTCCTTCTTTTTCACAAACAATATCGGTGCACCCCAAGGTGAGAAACTTGGTCGAGCGAAACCTCTATCCGTCAACTCTTGCAACTAAGCTTTCAATTCCTTTAATTCTGTTGGTGCCATATGATACGGAGCTATCGAGATCGGTGTAGTCCCAGGTACAAGCTCAATACCAAACTCTACCTCCCGAACAGGTGGTAAACCCGGTAATTCTACGGGAAAAACATCCAGATATTCACAAACCACCGGCACAGATTCAGGCTTCTTGTCTAACTCTTTGTCATCAAATACATACGCAAGGTATGCTTCGCACCCCTTTCTTACATATTTTTGAGCCAACATCGATGATATTACAGCTGGCGACCCATTCAAGTCAGTAGACTCAACTCGAATCATCTCATTATTTGCACACCTCAAATCGATAGTTTTTCTTTTGCAATTTACAATTGCATCATGTACGGTCAACCAATCCATACCGAGGATAACATCAAATTCATCAAACGGTAAAAGCATCAGGTCAGCCGGAAAACAGGAGCCTCGGATTGTTAAGGGGCATTTCTTACACACCTTGTCGACAAGCACATAATGACCCAAGGGATTTGACACCCGAATTACGAACTCAGTAGACTCAACAGGTAAAGTCTTACTGGATGCTAAGGTTTCACATATATAAGAATGAGTAGAACCAGGGTCAATCAAAGCAATCACATTAGTATCAAAGAGAGTAAAAGTACCGGTAATAACATCTCGGCGAGGAAGCATCCTCGCATGCGCCAGATAGCATAAGCTCTAGCAGAGCACGAGCCTCGAGATCTGGTTGTAGCATCTCTAGATCCTCTCTGACCGCCACTAGCATTGCCCGTATTTCTAGATGGTCTACCCCGAGCAGTAGTAGCACCCGGTTTCCCACTCTGATCTACATTCTGTTCAGACAATCTCAAGCAGTCTTTAATAAAGTGGTCAGCTAATCCGAACTTGTAACAGGAGCGGTCATGGAATCTACAACTCCCCGAATGCCATTTACCACAATACTGGCATTCCGTTCTGTCTCGACGATCATTTCTAACACTAGCGACCGAAGTGACTCGTGCACTCACAGGGGGTCGATAACGATCTCGTCTAGAAAAGCCCGAAGTGTCTCTAGATCGGCCTAAATCATCTCTAAATTTCTTCGATGTCTGTTGAAAGGGCTTTCCCGAAGATCTCTTACGAAACTCCTTTGCTCCCATATCAGCTTTTCTTTTCTCCATACTGAGCTCCTCGGCTTTGCAAGCTCGCTCGACAAGTACCACAAATTCTCGAATTTCTAAAATGCCAACATACAGCTTTATATCATCGTTCAGTCCATCCTCGAAACGTTTACACATCATGGCTTCTGAAGAAATGTATTCTCGCATGCATCTGCTAAGCCTCACAAATTTTCGTTCATAGTCAGAACCGACATAGAACCTTGTTTAAGTTCAAGAAATTCCTTCCGTTTTTGATCCATGAATCTCGATCGATATACTTTTTCCAAACTCGGTTTGGAAAAACTCCCAAGTTACTTGCTCTCTGGGCAATGAAGTCAACGATTCCACCAATAGTAGGCGTAATCACGTAGCAAGGAGATAGTACACTTTAAGCATTCATCGGGTGTGCAAGATAGTTCATCAAGTACCCGAATAGTGTTATCCAACCAAAATTCAGCTTGCTCGGCGTCGTCTCTGTCCGTAGCTTTAAATTCAAGAGCCTGTGTTTCGATTCATCAACTGGGGCTTATTTGACCTTATTTGGTCAGTGACCGGAGGCATTGCAGGTGCAGGGGTTGTATTAGTCGGGAATGGGGGTTGTGGAACAACCGTATTAGTTCGAATGTATTGGTTGAACCAATCATTCATCACGCTATAAAAAGCTTGTCTAGCTTCATCGTTCGGATTACTAGCAATAGGTTGAGAGTCCGCCGGCGCTGTCCCTTGCGCTGGAGCAGGCGCTACACTCTCAAGATCATCAGCTACCACTCGGTTGGGATTGGTATCCATTACTAAAAATAAACACATTTTCAATTGTCAGAAATCACCACACTATCAAATAATCGCAAAATGGCATGTATAGCTAGACCCAAACGTATTACGGTAGTCCTAGAATCGACTAAACCGTAGCTCTGATACCAATAAAATTGTAACACCTTGTACCCGAGACCGTTGCCGGAGTCGAACACGAGGTATTTACGGACTTATTTCATTGACTTACACAGTTCATTTTAAAAATTTCCAGACACACTGGCTAACTGCATCAGAGTCACTTTAAAAATCATATCTCGAGTTCTGAAGCTCGAAAACTGATTCCGTAAATTTTCCCTGAAACTAGACTCATATATCCATCTACAAATATTTTTATAGAAGTTTTGATCAGGCCAATTAGTACAGTTTATTAGTTAAAGTCTCCCCTATTTCAGGGTTCATCTGCTCTGACCTTCATGCATTAAAACTTATACATCTCCCTGTACAGGGCTTCAATACTTATGCCGTTTCTTTCTAATAAAACTAGACTCAAAAAGGAATCTATACATATATGGCATGACTTCTAATTATCTCTGGTTAATTTATAGTGAATTTCCAAAGTCAGATCAGGGAATCCAGAAATCGCTCTGGCCCTGTTCCACGAAAACTTAAATATCTCTTAAAATACGACTCATATGATCGTTTTTCTTCCATATGAAAGTAGATTCATCAAGGTTCTATTACATAATTTATTCACTATTTAATTCCATTCCTACTATTTTTAGTGATTTTTAAATTTACATCATCTTCTTTCACAAGATCCGCTTTAAGGTAGACTTTACCTATTTCATAGTTTCCATGATTCAACTAGCCCTTTAGCATATATATAGCACAAAATATGATCATGATTAACCATTTCAATGGCCAATCATTGCCAAGCATATCCACACCTCTCAATAACCATATACATACAAAATGATTATACCACAATGCTCAAAATATATAAGCCATTTTCGCATGGCTATCCAAATATATACAACACCAAAGTACTTGACTAATAACAAAAGGGCAGTCCTATACATGCCATTAACAGAGTTCAACTAAAAGAGTACCAAAAGGGCTTTGATAGTGTGGACGAATTCGACTTTGACAATCCCGAGTCCGATAGTGATTTAACCAAAATCCATGAAACAGAGAATCAAAGAAACGGAATAAGCATTTAATGCTTAGTAAGTTTTGAGCAATGAAATTAGGCACAATTGAAGTATAGCATTCATATGACTAAACGGATAATTTCATATACACACATTCTCAAAATCATACCTACTTCACATTACCAACCCTTATACTCATACATAAGAGATCAACTTAACCAAAAGCCGGAAGCTCATTAATCGACTGAGCGAATACCATTTAATAGGAATCAACTAATCCAATGCATATACGAAACATACCTCATCGTTGGGATTTTACGAGCATATTAATTGAAATTATTACAGCAAGATCGCTCATTCCCAAACCAAGTACCTTCGGGATTTAACCGGATATAGCTACTCACTCAAATGCCTTCGGGACTTAGCCCGGTTATAGTAACTCGCACAAATGCCTTCGGGACTTAGCCCGGTTGAAGTAACTAGCACAAATGCCTTCGGGACTTAGCCCGGTTATCATCCGAATATCCATGCACATATCAATAAATCATGACACATCTATATTTCATTTTCATAACTAGAATTCAAACACAAGTCACTTATCAAGCATGATCATTTTCGGCTCAATAGTTACATACAAAGAGCATGATTTTAATTTACTTAAAACATGATCTAATCGAATCATAATCTAAGATCCATTACTCAAAAACTTACTTCGGATGCTGTTGAACTATTCCAATGGCTACTCGATCACCTTTTCCTTTCCTTTATCGGATTTAGTTCCCCTTTGCTCTTGAGCTTAATGTTAACAAATAAATTGATTTAATCATTTGAACATCATAAAGAGAAACTCAAGGTACTTAACCCATATATACATTAGACATTAGAGTCACATATATATGAAATCATGAATCAACTCAACATATTAGCCCACACTCTCTTTTAGCCGATTATCTAAGCCAAGATAAAAGCATCAATATGCTTGTCTCTAACCGAATACACGCAACACCCATCTACCTCATGTGCCCGAATATGCATGTCTATGTTGAGGCCGATTATAAGATTAATACTTCCTACAAATATGGTTACTTGTATTGACTACATACCATTTTGTTTCAAGTTCAAAACTCGGCTAATACACATATATACACTAGTAATCAAAACTAACATTTGCACTTCACCTTACTACCAATTTTCATCTACTTCCTACCATGGCCGAATGCATCAAGACACCATACCCTTTCAATTTTGGTCATGGGCTAAACAAAGAACTTAATGTCTAACTCAAAAATGCTAAAAAGAAAATCCAAGAGTCATCAATCACCATCACATGTATCTTTACAAAGCTTCACACTTAGCATGCAAATGACATCAACACAAGTCCACCTTAGCCGAAACTTAACCCATCTTCATGCCTTATCACCACAACATCAAACACCAACCAAGAAGACAACACCCATGGCCGAATATCATCTCCATCTCATAGCAAAGATTTAAACCATGGGCTAGGTAGAACTCAAGCTAACAACTAAAAATATGCATGAATCTCATGGAACAACATCAACATACCTTAGCCTAGTTACATGCATGGCCGAACCTCTTCAACTTTTCTCTCTTTCTTTTCCTTTGATTTTTCGGTCAAAGATGTTAAAGGATGAACAGTTTTTTTTTCTTTTCTTTGTTTTCATCACCCTTCATCCCCTTATTTTTTTAGTAACCCTTTTATTTTATTATTTCTAACATAAAGAATTAACACAACATGTTTATGACATGTTTTACCCATAACATTTTGTCCACCCTCATTGTCATGGCCGGCCACTACTAATTAAGTGGGGAAATTGACATGCAAGTCCACTCTTTTGATTACATGCACTAATAGATCCTATAGATTAACCTATCACATTTCAAAAGTGTCACACATAAGTCCTATTAACTAAATTCACATGAAATTAACTAAATCGAAGCTTAAAACTTTCACACATTCATATTCACATATTTTAGACAATAATTATCATATTCAAATAATTTGGTGACTCGGTTTAGCGGTCCTGAAACCACTTTCCGACTAGGGTCACTTTAGGGCTGTCACAGTATTGAAATGGTAAGTACTTAGATGAAAATAAAATTTATGATTTTGAGAATTTTTTTTTATGATCCCGATTTAATTCTGGTTGATTTTTAATGTACGTTTGGGGCTTCGAGGGCCCAATAGAGAGACGTTATGATTATTTTCAAAATATGAATAATAAATGACTCAGAATTATTTGAAAATATTCAGTAAACTCCGATAATGCCTCATACCTATTCCTGCAATGGATACGGGTAGGGGGTCTTACATTGAGGGCTCCAAATCCCCCTTTTCCTACCCTTTTTCTTCTCACAGTTCTGGTGCTCAGCGTGCTTCATATCCTTGGAGATCTTTTCCTTATCGACCAAAGCAGAAAAATCTCACTCCCTCTATGGAGCTATCAGAATCCTTAAACTATCCCCGAGGCCATCCTCAAAATGAACACAACGCTCATATTCAGTTGCCACCATCCCACGTGCATAGCGGCTTAATTGTAGAAATTCAGACTCATATTCAGCCACAGATTTATCCCCCCGGGTCAAATTCAAAAACTCTCTCTTTCGAGCATCCACATAACTAGCGCCCACATCTTTTTCTTAGAATGCAGTCTTGAAAAATTCCCAAGTCAACCAGTCAGGCTGAGTACCCTCTTTCACTGTAAGCCACCACTGATAGGGTTCACCTCGTAGAAATGACACTGCACCTTTTAGTTTTTTCTCAAGGGTTCAGTCGAGGTTATCCATGATCCTCTATGTGGCCCCAATCCAATATTCAACCACATTAGGGGCAACTCTAGCAATGCCCCTAAAGTCTCAAATTTCCATTAGACCGAGTCTTTCCAGAATCGACCCTCGGCCCACAAAGACGAGATGTAGGCCTAGTGACCCTTTCCAAAATTCGCAACATAGCTTGGGATAGTGCGTCGTCCCCAGCTGCACGATCGTGTAACCAAGTCTCAGTCACAGGTGAAGCCGGTGCCTCTCTAGCTTCATTATTAGCCTGAGCACCTCCACGGCCTCTGTTGCGGCCTCTTGTACCCCTTCCACGAGTACCTCTGGTGCTCATTATCGGATTACACTTTATCTGTATTAACAGTTTATGCATAAGTTTACAGTTCCAGTGTTTATTAATGGATGTTTTATGCAAAACAATATCAGTAATTCAGAGTTTTTGTTTTCACAGATCTCAATTTCACTACAGTTTTAGTTTACCCTAAACAGAGTATTTCAGTACAGTCTAGTACCTATAATAGTCTCAGTGTTTCAATTTAAACAAGCAGTAGTTTCAGAGAACTTACAAGATCGGCATCGGAGACTCAGTGTACCACATATTTTGTAAAACATTTCCAGATATTTCGAATCATTTGAAACAGTTCTTTTTTCAAAATTTAATTTTAAAAGAAACCCAAATCCACAATAGAGTTTTACAACCAGACTCTGATACCATTAAATGTAAGACCCCAAACCCGGCCTAGACATTATGGTCGATTCTGGCAATGTCACATTGAAGTGTTCTTCAAAAGGATATAGTTTCGTTGGAAAGCCCGTTCTATACTAAACCTCTTGGTGATCTTAACGAAAATTTAGGTTGTCTTGTTCATTGTAAAAACTCATGTCGTTTAGCAAAAAGGGTAAATCATATCAATTTGTTATTACATTTCAAAACATTGTTAATTGCGGAAGCTTTTAAATTATGTAGTATAAACGTGGTGTTTTGAAAAGCATTTATCTTTTGAAAACTCGCATCCTGCTACTAGCAGATATGGATCAAAATAAATAAAAACCCAAGTTAAATGTTAAAAATTTAAAGAGGCCTTATGACATGAAAATACCAAAATTTAAATTACTATGAAATTAAAAGTCCAACTTATAGGCACGAGCAGATGTGTGGCCACCTTCGAGTCCCTCGCAGTGCCAATCTGCCTAAGGATTACCTGCGCAAATAATCAGAAGAGTGAGTTTATGAAACTCAGTGTGTAATCCCTTAACAGTCATATAGTAGGCAATCACAATCTCGGCCTAAGCCCGTTACAATAATAGTCCAGTAACAGTTAGGGCCTTAGCCCATTACAGTATCAATATCAGTATGGGCCTTAGCCCATTTCAATAACAATAATTGAAATGCAGTCAGAAGTCCTACCCATCCATCCTCTATACTCCACTCCGTCCAGTCCTACACTCCATGTGGGGATAAAATCGACCCATCCATCCCTACACTCTAAAATATAGCATTGGTTGTGGCACTGAAGATTATTTGCAACATAGCTACCAGTACAGTACACTTCCTCCAAATATAATAGCCAATCCCCATGGAATATGTCATGTCATAATATCATCCGTGTATGCAAATCATGTCATGCTTGATTATTGTCATAGATATCATAGGGGTATTCCAGTCATTTTACCTTCCAGGGGTATAATCGTCATTCCATCAAAATAGGGTCTAGGTATACTTACCGACCCAACAGGAGGTCCACAGTCGTCTCAAGTGACCCGTGCAACCTTAACAGTCAAATAGTGAAAATGGGCCTAAAGCCCATAATGCGACCCATGTGGGCCCACACGCCCGTGTGGCCCGTAAAGCCCAAAAATGACCTTGGCCATGTGAACTTCCCAGCCTGGCCCAGTAATCTCCACACATCTGTGTGGTTTACCCGTGTGGGTCCTACGAGCCCATAGAGCCCACACGATCCGTTTCGGCCCAACGTGGCCCAGAACGATCTAAGCCCATGAAATCGCTCATGGTGGCCTTTACTATTAAACATCCATGTTTTATGCTTTCGGATTACCACACGAACGAACACACACTCGTGTAGCGTCAATAGTCATATTTTCTGGCTTTTTTCGATTTACGAATATAACTGTGTGGTTACACACCTAATGCGATTTGGAGTTAACTCGTGCTCTGAACACTCTTATACTTGAAGAACAATTATTATATCATCTAATCAGTTATTTAACCCTTGATCCGATTGGAAATTAATGAAGTCCAAAACAATCACAATCTTTTTACCAAAAGCCCATAATAATCGCACCCTTGATTCTCAAGGGATGTGCCAATCAACTTCGACCACCACCTACACAAAATACACCACCTTTCTATATTAGACTCGCACTTGAAGTATAATACCATCACAACCGCACCACACTTACCAAAAATGAGTGAGTAGATTGTAGACCAATGATGTAACGTACACAGAACCAATAATAATGATTGATCTGAAAGGTGAACAGAGGGGTAATCGGCAAGAAGAGACAAAGTAAAAAGATGGCTTAACAAGGTGAAAAGTCGAAAGGGGAAGAACTGAAGTTGAGGCTTACCTATCAATATTTGGTCAACGCAAAAACACTAGAGTGAGAGAAGAGAACAGTGCGCCCAAACCCAACTGATCAAAACACACTTGCTAACTGAAAGCAAAATAGAAAGGTGAGATTGGGTGTTCGGCCAAGGTACCAAAATGAAAAGGGAAAGGAATAGGGAGAAGGAAAAGAGGGAAGGAGAAGAAAAGAAGGTGCACTCGGTCAAGAGGGAATCGTTAGAGTAACGAAAAGGTAGAAAAGAGTCGGCTAACAACCAAGGCAGAGGTATTCGGCCAACGAGAGACTTGATTACGAGAGGGGAGAGGAGCAGTGGCAATCGATCATCAAAAACTTTAGAGGAGAACAAACCTAAAAAAGACCAAAATGAGAAAAACCCCGAATGATCACTACCAATCCGTCCCACAAAGAAAAATACGAAACATTCAAAACCAAAAGGTAGGAATTCGACACCAAGGAGAAAAGAATTGAAAAAATGACTAAACCCAAAGTGATTGCTCAAAAACTGAAAATTGCAAGGAGTGAGAGTTCTAATTCAGCACAGCCTCTTCCACTCCCTTCAAATCTCCTAATTTCTCTCCCCATATTGCTCCTATGATCACTCAACCATATCCTACCTATCCACATCCCTACCAGCTAAAATTCCCTCTAACAAGTCCCTAGATTTCGACCACAACTCCCGACACTCTTCAAATACCCCAATTTCAGTCCAACTACAACACTTCCCCAGTGTCAGTAGCAAAATAAAATTTGCATTGCCAAGCCTTGAACCTTATATCCCCTAGAACACTCTGCAAGCCCTCATCCCCTAGATCAATAGGCTTTTTATGACATAAACTACCCATATCTATTAAAGAAGCCTACTGACTAGAGATAGGGTTTATTCACGTAAAAACAAAATTTTGTACAAGCCAAGGCTTGAACTGAGGACTTCTCCAACAACCTCAGGACACTCAACCACTGAAGCAGACATGTATTTATGCACACAACATAAAAAAATAATTACTTAGATTTTGGGGCGTTACAGTAAGTCTTTCTGCACGCATAGATTTTTCTTTTGATATATCAACTGAGTTATTCATTTCAGAGACTGTCAGTTTGTACATGGTGCCATTTATCATTGTTTCAAATTGAAAACTAAAATTTATAAAGTAATTCGGGGAGAAACTACAGTAAGCTATGAGTTCGAGGTTGTTTTGAAAATTCTCGAAATATTTATTTGTCCCTATGTTTAGAGTTTGAAAGCAACTAAGAAAGATTATTGTTGTTTGATAAGCTGTAATGTGATTATAAAAATGTCATTGTATGACATATCATATGGTTGCAGTTATCCAACTTCGTTGTTTCAAGACTAAGCTTTATGAGAAAATGATTCATGGGATTAATATCATCAGACAAATTAAGCAGAAAATGAAAGTAATTCAGTATAGTTATAAGCAGTTTCAACTTGATATGATGTATAGTGGAAGACAGATCAGAATCTTAGTTGTGAGATTAAAGAGATATGAAATCCAAAGCCATGTGTGAATTTGAAATGTATTATGTGGAATCAAATCCTTAATCTATTTTCTGGTAAAATTTTCGAAGATGAAAATCCCTAATGGGGGAGAGTTGTAACAGCTCGGATTAGACCCTAGTCAGAACAGTGGTTTTGGAACCACAAACCTGAGGTCATAAAATTATATTAATAATATTTTTGGTAATTACAGCATGTTATTCGATATGTGTGAAAATTTCATGATCTAATTTTACTGATTGGTTGTCTAATTTGATAAAATGACTTAATCGCGTAAAATGTAAAAGTTATGGTTTAATTGATTATGTGTTGAATTGATATGCTCTTTTAATGTGGGGTCCTTATGTTGATAATATACCATTGAAATTATGGATGGACATAAAAAAACCTAAGGTTAGCGGATTTTAATTGAAATTAAAAAGGCTATCATGGTAATTATGTTAATATATGAAAATAAAATAAAACATAAAGTAAAAACACATGTTTTGTTCATCCTTTTGTGGCCAAAAAGTGAGAAGAAAGAAACCATAGTTGAGCTTTGAATATTCAGAGCCTTTGAAAGCTTGAATTAGGTATGTGTTTTGCTCAGTTTTTGATATTTTTTATATTTTTGAGATCGTTGCTTCGTATGTTAGCTAGCCCATGCTTTAATTTTCAGAATTGGTGATGAATTTGTGATTTTCCATTGTTTAAAGCTTGATGTTTTTTTTTTGTTTGATGATGAAAAATAAATCTGGGTCAATAGATTATTATGTTTAATGAAGTGATTTTTAGTAAAAATGCCTATTTGGGATTAAATTGTGAATTTTGTAAATTGAGGGTCAAAATGTGAAATAAATGAAAGAAATGGGTTGTTAGGGACCTCACTGAAATTCGACCAAGCATTGGTGTGGTAAAATTTTGAATATTTTGTGTTTTGTGAAATAGAAACTAAATTGTGAAAAATGTGAAATGTTAGGGGCAAAAGTGTAATTTGCCCATTTATGTGTTGTTGGATGAATTTACATGAATATATAATTAAATAAGTCAAGTTTGTTTTAATTTAGATAAATAAAAGAGGAAATCGAATTTGGATAGGGGAAAGTCAAAAGTTATCGGATAGTCGTTTCGGTCCGTTCGTGTCCGTACGAGGTAAATTTATAAGAAAATAAATGTCGTTAAATTCAATTGTATATATATTAATAGTGCCTAATTGAATTATTATTTGTGTATATGTATATGCCAAATTGAATTAAGCATGGGAGCAATATTTACGAGCTTGAATCAATCGAGTTACAAAGTTTGAAAGCCCCGTACGAACCTTAGGAATAGTTAGGATACATATGTCATGACATAGGATTCCGATATGTGATTTCGTGTAAGACTACGTCTGGGATGTTGGCATTGATTTGTGATTTATGTGTAAGACCATGTTTGCGACAGTGGCATCAATATGTGATTTCATGTAAGACCACGTCTAGGACGTTGGCGTTGAACGAGCTTTTCGACTATCCGAGTATCCTTATTAATTCCAAATGGTTCAACGGGAAATATTGAGTTAAGATCAAATGTGAAATCGAGCTAAAAGGTTAGGTATGTGTGAATTGTTTATGTAATTTAGAAATGAAAAGTGAGTATGTTTCAAATGACTATATGTGAAATACATGACAATGAATGATGAATGTAACCCCCAAATTTGGGCCTGGAAGTATTACGTCTTGAGCGTAGGAGTAGTTGGGAAACTGCTCATAAATATTTAATTGTGCAAGGAAGTGACACAAACGCATGTTCGTTTCAGTGGTTAAGTGCTTTGGGGAAGTTTCTGAGAAGTCTTAAGTTCAAACCTGGACTTTAGCAAAATTTTTGGTTTTCCCTTAAATGAATCTGGACATTAGCAAGTAGACTTTGTAAATAATTGTAGTTGGAATGTGAAACAAATGAGCTTGTGGTCCTGTGGTGAGTGGCGTGTTTCTAATGCCAAAGGACTGGAGTTCGAGTCGTGTTGCACGCAGGAGTGTCCCTTTTTGCATTTCGCTGTGTGGGTAGTTTGATGGCATTAGGACTCTAGTGGTTGGATGGCTGAGGAGTTGTTGAAGGAGTTTGAATTGGTCAAGTGAGGGAAAAGGGGAGAGATTCAAGGAGAGATAAGGGGACTAGATCAAGGAGTGGGGAAAGAGGTAGTTGTTGGCCGATTGTAGGAGTCTCCCTTGTATCATTTCGGTCATAGAAGCATGCACTTTTGATGCCAAATATTTTTAGTTTTCCTCTAGGCTGCCTTTACTTTTCTTTTACTTCTCTTCTAAGTATTTCTGGTAACCGAGTTTTTGACCATTCAGGTTTATTGAAGGTTTGGTGTCGATTAGGCAACTTTCATACTTTTCTCTCCTTTTTGTTAATCATTTGTTTTCTTCTCTCAACTATTTTCCTTTTGACAGAGTGCTTTCTCTTATCTTCATAGCCTTGGCGAATCTCTGCTAGCCCTTTCTCTTTTGGTTTCTAGCCGAACACTCTTCTCTTGGTAGTTGAACATCCTTACGTTGATTTAGGTAAATGGATTCTTTTCGGCTTATACCCGAACCTTGTGCTTGCTATCATTGCTGCTCTGGATTCTCGATTATTCTTTCCCTTCTCTTCTCTCTGTCTTAATAACATTATTCTCTAATCCATCTTTTTCTGCCATCTCTATCAGGGGAGTGATCGTCCATCTCGTGTCTCGATTGTGGGGGTGTTATTGTAGGCCGAATTCTGCTACCTACCTTTTTGGTTCCAAGTTTCGGTAAGTTGTCTCTCTTGGTTCAATATATTAGCATATTTGGCTTTGGTTAACATGATGCGGTTGTAATGCAGAGTTCATCAAGGATCTGGAAGTTTATCCTATCTAACGGTTTAAGGTAGATAAACCACACTCATTCAATCTAGTCAAATATCGGTGTGTCTTGGTGATAAGTGTTTAAGAAGGTGTTTAACCTTGTTGATTATAGGACTAATTTGAGAATCTTGTTTGAATATAGGTTGACGGTCGTGGACTTCATTGCGTTCTCGTAAACAGGTGTGTATTCACACACTAAATAGACTATAGAATGGAAAAAGCCGAAAAGCTTAGAAGAATGGCCTTTTGGCTACATGGGTGTGCGAACGCACATGTGGTAAACCAAGCCCACAGAACATGGGTACTCGACTGTAGAGGCCACCATGACCATTCTCATAGGTTTGGACCGTTCTGGGCCACGATGGGCTGAAATGGGCCGTGTGGGTCCCACACAGATAAATTCCACAACATATGGTAATTACTAAACTAGGCTGTGTAGTTCACATAGCCGTGGTAAATTTTGGGCTTGATGGGCCACACGAGCATGCGGGCCTACTTGGGCTGCATAATGGGCCTTGGGCCCATTTACACTGTTAGGACCGTTAAGGTTACACGAGTCATTCGAGGCGACTGTAGACCTTCTGATGGGTCGGTATGAGTACCTAGACCCCAAGGCAGGTAAAATGACCAAAATACCCCTATAGGGTAAAATGACTATTTTATCCCTCGAGGGTAAAAGACAGATTTGTGCTACGATTTGACTGTACTGAGCATGACATCCTGCATACTTGCATGATTTATGACATGACATTCTGCATGGGGTTGGGATACTGTTATGGAAGAAGTGTATTGTACTGGTGGCTTGGCCATATATCGATATTGGCGCTTTCTTTGCGATATCACATCGGCGCCTTTGTTTGCATCGATCTTGGCGGGTTTGTTTGTGATATTGGTGTGTTGGCTGGGTGGGTCGCCTTTGTCCCCACATGGTGTGTTGGTTGGTACGGAGTGGTGTGTTGGCTGGTTTGTGTTGGGTTGCATCATTGTACTGAACTGATACTATATTAGGCTAAGGCCCACCCTGTATTTTTTCTGAACAGGACTCAGGCCCAGGTTGTGTTGCTCACAGTTTTTTTATTATTGAGATTACACACTAAGTTTTCGTAAACTCACCCAACAGTTTTTACTGTACAGGTAATCCTTAGGCTGATCGGTGCTGTGAGGGACTCGGAGATGGCCACACTTGTGACAGCCTTAAAACGACCCTAGTCGAAATCTGGTTTCGGGACCACAAAATCGAGGCATAAAAATAATTTAATATTTATTTTATTGCCTATAATGTGTGTTAACTCATGTGTGACATTTTTTATGCTTTGATTTAGAGTTATAAATGTGAATTTCACTAGAAAGGACCTAGTAGTAAACTTTGAAAGTATGATGGGGAAATGTGTGATGACTAATTAAAGCATGCATGCAAAACAATGGACTTGCATGTCAAATTCCCCCAATAGCTAGTGGCCGCCATGACAAGGAATTATGGGCAAAAATCATGTCATGAAACATGTTTGGCAAGTGGATTATGTTGCAATGAATAAAATAAGGAGTAAGGAATAAAAAAAATGTGTGTGAAGGCTTCTCCCCCATTGCCGTGAGTAGAGGAGAAGAGAAGAAAAAAATTGTTGTTCATCGTTTTTCACTTTCTTTGAGGTGAAATTCTAAGGAGAAGGAAGGGTCTTGCTTCATGCTTGGTTTGGAGGGGGATTAGAAGGAGGTTTAGCCATACTTGTGTTGAGATTAAGGTAAGTTTGATGTTTTGCCATGAGATTCATGTATATTTTAGTAGTTAGCTTGAGTTCTAACTAGCCATGGTTCAAATCCTTACTATGTCATGGAGATGATATTCGGCTAAGGTGAGATTGTGTTGACATCATTTGCATGCTAAAAGTGAAACTTTGTAATGGTGCATGTGATGGTGGATTGATGATTCTTGAATATTCTTTTAACACTTTTGAGTGAAAGTTTGATAGATACTATGAGATTAAACTTCATGACATTGTAAGCTTGTAAGTTGGATGATGAAATCCATGCTTTGTGATGGTAAATGGTGTGAAAGGAACATTCGCCATGATGAAAATATATGGGATAGTTATAATCCATTTGAGATTCGGTCCTTGCACCTACATGCATATATGTTGCACATGATGTATTGGTATGACATATATGCTATTTCAAGGTGTATAGTTGCTTGTGATGATGTCTCGATTATGAAGTAAATGAGAGATGTGCAATGAGTTACGATATGTAATGCGTTAGTAGTAAAATGTATGCTGTTTTGTGTGGTATTAAGTGTATAATTGGCCTCAAATTGGACATGTATATTCGGCCACATGAGGGAAATTAGTGTGCATGCATTCGGTTAGAGGCAAGCATATTGATGCCTATTCTTGGCTTAGAAAATTCGCTAAGAGGAATATTAACTAATGTGTTGAGTTCGATCCATGATTTTGTACATATGCGACTTGGATGCCTAATGAGTATATATATTGGCTAAGTATCTTGAATTCCTCTTCGATGCTCACATGATAAAACCAATTTATTTGTTAAATTAAGCTCAAGAGCAAAGGGAGCTAAATCCGATAAGGGAAGGAAAAGTCGTGGAATAGCCGTCAAATCGTTCGACCACGTCCGAGGTAAGTTCTTGAGTAATAGAGCTTAAATTCGAATTGATTAGATCATGTTTAAAGCAAATTAAAATCATGTTCTTTGTGTGTGGCTATTGAGCGAAATGTGCAAATGTGATAACTGACTTGTGTTTGAATTTTGCTAATGAAAATGAAATATGAATGTGTTATGATTTATTGATAAATGTACATGGTTATTCGAATGATATCCGGCTAAGTCCCAAGGCTTTGTGCTAAGTGACTAAATCCGGACTAAGATCCGACGGCATACGTGCGAGTTACTAAATCCGGACTAAGATCCAAGGCTTTCGAGCAAGCTACTAAATCCGGGTTAAGTCCCAAGGCATTCGTATGAAGTTCAGAATCGGGCTATGTCCCAAGGCATTTGAATGTGTAGCCATATCCGGTTAAACTCAAGATACGTGATTCAAGAATGAATGAACTCGCTGTAAAATTTCAGCTAATACGCTTGAAAATTCCAGCAACGAGGTATGTTTGTATGTGCTTTGGAATAGTTAATTTCCTTCAATAATATTCGCTCAATCGAGAAATGAGCTTTGGCATTTGGCTAAGATGAACCCTTATGTATAAATGTAGGGGTTGGAATGTGAAATAAGTATGATATTGAGAATTTGTGCATATGAAATTATCCGTTAGCTATATGAATGTTATGCTTTTGTTGTGCTGGAATCCCTTGCTCTAACTTACTAAGCATAAATTTGCTTACTCCGTTTCTCTGTTTCTCTATCTATAGATTTTGGCTCGTCACCATCGGACTCGGGATTTCAGGAAGTCAAGTCTCCCACACTATCAAAGTCCCTTTCGGTATATATTTTGGTTGGATTTTGAAATGGCATGTATAGGACTACCCTTTTGTTGCGTTTTAAGTACTTTTGTGTTGTATGTGAGTACGACCATGCGAAAATGGCTCGTAAAGGTGGAGTATGGCATTAGACCATTTGTGCTTATGTATATATGTATGGTTTTATGATGTGACTACGGACTGAATGGAAGTGTGAGCAAATGATCAGCCATTGGAATGGCTAAAAATGATTATATGTGGACCTATGTATGACAAAACCTTAGTTGGTCCATAGAAACCACGAAATAGGTAAGGTTTACCTGAAAACAGATGCTGACAGCAGCAGTGGTGTGGATTTGAAAAATCACTAAAAATTGTAGGAATGGAATTAAATAGTGAATAAATTATGTAAATGAACCTTGATGAATCTAAGTTCATATGGAAGAAACGAAATGGTCATATAAGTTATTTGTTAACAGATATTAAAGTTCTTGTGAAACAGGGCCAGAACGGGTTCTGGATCCCCTGTTCCGACTTTGAAAAATCATTGTAAATTAACCAGAGATAATTAGGAGTCATGCCATATATGTCTAGATTCCTCTCTGAGTCTAGTTTCTATAGAAACAAACGGCATCAGTATTGAAGCCCTGTACAGGGAGATATCCAATTCCTAACGCACAAAGGTCAGTGTAGTCGATCCCTGCAACAGGGGAGACTTTAACTAATAAACTGTACTAATTGGCCCGACCAAAAATTCTATAAAAAAATATGTTGATGGACTTATGAGTCGAGTTTCAAGGAAAAATTACGAAACTGATTTTCGAGCTTTAAAACTCAAGATATGATTTTTGAAGCGACAGTGACACAGTAACCAGCTAGTCTGGAAAAATTTTTTTTTGGACTGTGAAAACAATTTAGCTAAGTTTGTGTGCACCTTGTGTTCGACTCCGGTAACGGGCTCGGGTACGGGGTGTTACAACACTACTGCTCCTGTTTTCTTTTATTTGGCATTTATTTGATATTAGATTTCGTTTTTTGTTTTGAATTATGTAATAAGGCCTCTTTAAATTTCTAGCTTTTAATTTGGGATTTTCTCTTATCATGAATTATATCTGTTAAAAGTAGAATGTGATTTTCCAAAATGATAACTATTTTCTAAATACTGTGTTACTGTAATACTTTTAAAATGCTTCCGCAACAAACAAGGTTTTACAAGTAATGACGATTTAAAGTGAAAAAACGAATAGCTAGAATGGTTTGAGTTCTAACAAAGAGGCTTTAAATTTCCAAACGGGTTTTCATAAGCTAGAGAAAGTTTTCGAAAAGCACTCCAATGTGACACACCAGATTCGGCCATAATGTCTAGGCCGGGTTTGTGGTGTTACAATGAATATATGCAAATGAATTATGAGTAAGTGAAATAGATGTAATGTATGAGATTGAGATATGCTTTTGTGCAAGTGAGTATGAACAAATGTGCTAGATGAATCAAGTATGTATGAGATTTATATGTTCATTGAGAAATGTGGTAAATGAGGTTACTTAATGTAATCATATGAATTTATAAGTATGTATGAGAGTTATTAAATTCAGCCTAGTTAAATTGGATTATACATATCATTGGGTTGATTTTGCTTATGGCTTACTAAGCTTTTAAAGCTTACTCTGTGTGTTTTTCCTATGTTTATAGATTTTCTGAGACTTGCTCGGGTTGGAACTCGTAGGAGACCTCATCACACTATCCAGTTTTCATTTCAGTAAATAAGTGCTTTGAGATTTGGTTATGTGGCATGTATAGGATAGTTTTGATATATTTGGTTTTGAAATTTGTGTATATATATAGCCATGCGAAAATGGCTTGATCATGAGGCTAATGTTGGTATATATATTCGGTCATGTTATAAACTTAAATTAGGAGGTATATTTCATGGTAAATATGTCGTGATGGTGGTTATATGATTCGACATTGAGGAATGGTAAGTAGCATATTTATTCGACTGATTAGTTAGCTCATTTTAGAAGCATGAGAAGTGGTATAATTTGGATTGGTAATATGGTAAAATGATGATTATATTTTGGGTGTGTTTGATGGCCATTTTAGTAACTATAAGTGACATATTGTTTTGATGTTAAGATATGAGATAGCATGTTTAGTTTAAAATTTGAGTGATGGAAATGTTATGACTTGTTGAGGTTAAATTTGATAACTGAATGATTGTCTATTTGATTTGTTGAACATATGGGATATGAATACATATGCCTATGACATGTTTGCTTGTAGTTCGGTTTAAACAAGTCAAATTGTTGGTTCAATGGGTGATTATAAAATGTGATATTTATGTAGTAGTAAATTCGGCTTCAATATGTGGTTCATGTGTGTGGTTGAATATAACATGGTTAAATATGTTATTTAGCTTGCAACTTAGGTATGGTATGGCTTAACATTTGTGTTAAAAAATGGTTAAATTTGATTTGGTATAATGCACATAAGGTAATAATGTTTAGATTGCTATGATTTGTAATTGTGTTTAGAAATGGCTTTTGTCTTTTGGGTGTTATGTGCATGATATGATAATGTTAAAAGTATAGTTGGTTATGTTATAAAGTTACCTAATGTTTTATGTGCAAATAAGTTTTAAGCCGTGAGATATGGCCAGCATGTATAATGTTTATTAAATGTTATGTTTGCTATTTAGCTAATGATATGGGTTAAAATGGCTTAGTATGCGTTTGTTCTTAGGTTTATAGTTAATTTGTATGAAATAGATGTAAACAAATGGATGTTTTATTATATGCTTGGTTTATGAAATGAAATATGTTTGATTATGACTTGAGTAATCGAATGTTATGGAAATGATGGCCATATGGTTTGAAATTTGTAATTATGAAATATGTTCAATTTAGTTTTGATATTTGATAGCTTGGTACGAAATTTTGTATAGGCAAAAGGAATTGAAATGGTTAAATATTGAAACATAGTTCATATAAGAGAATGTTCGATAAATCATGATTTGTGTGGTTGGCTATGTGATTCAAATATATGAATTTGATTTTATGAATAAGAGGTTGCTTTATTAATTTATTTTAGAAAAATTTTATAAAGGAGAATACTTTACTAGGTCCATGAATTGTAAGGAATTTCAGTTCTGAACTGTGTTTCAATATGTCTGGTAATGCCTCTTAACCCTAGTCTAGTGACGTATACGGGTTAGGGGTGTTACATTTAGTTGGTATCAGAGCTATGGTTTAGTCGGTTATAGGACTAACATAACGTATGTGAGTCTAGCTATACATGCCACATTTAACCTATGATAGTTTGATATCTCCCGACTCTGACGAAAACTTGTTTTGATGAGACATATAAGTTTTCCAACCGAGCTAATTCTGATAGTACGGAATGTGTACTCAAATATTTGAATGGAAATGTGTTGATGGTGAGTTGAAACTCATAAAGGTATGAATAAGAATACAAGATATTTTGTTGTTGATAACTGTTGTAATGATATGAGTATATGAGTTGTGATATGTGGCCTATGATTGCTATATGAATGCTTTGATTGTGAATTAGTGATTTGAGTTGGCATATGAACTATATGTTAAGAACAAAAGTGATTATAAACAAATGTTTATTAAATGTTTTGAGAATGTGAAATTAGTAATAAACTGATTATTTGTAATAGTATGTGTTATGCACATTTATGTGCCAGTTAAATTTGAGACTTTACTACCCTCACCTCCTTATCAGTAAAATGTCACAATGAAATCTATAAGATTTAGGTTGAATAAGCTCATGAGTATGGAGTTACAAAAGTCTGTGTTTGAAAGATTAATAATGTGGTCAGAAAAGAGAATGGGTCAGCAAATTGAGACAGTGTTATAAGAGATATTGAATCATTTTAATGGCTATTCGTATTCTGCAAGGTCATTGTTAACGAAGAAGTTGAAATTGATGAAACAATTCAGGTATGATATCTAAAGAGAGGTATTAACTGAAAGTTCTTTTGAATTGATTTTTGTTATTGATGGGATAATATGGACTTAATGATGATAGAATTAGATAGTTGAATAATGTTTGAACTGTATTGATGGTTAAGTGTAGTGGTTATAGTCGGGCAGTTACTATGATTTCTTCTGAGCATTCTACGTGTACATTTATCTTCAGAAGTATACGTGATTGTTTAGTTTCAGAAAGAATTTTTATTGTATGAGAACATTAGCTAAACATATTAATAGATGAAAGTATCGTTGGTCTATTTGGGTTATGTTCGACATTGCTATGTCTTACTTTGGTATTTATTCCCTTGCGTGGATATGAAAATTGACAGTAAAATCTGTATAATGCTAATACTCTATTTATACTGGTTATTGTTCTGTTGAATATACGTGAAGAATATATATTGCTTCTGTTACTGTGGATTCCAGTATTTATGAGTGATATTGTTCTTTCTGGACATTTTTTAGGATATCATCGTGGCGGACATCATTCTATATGGATTGTAATATTTCAATATTCTGTGTAGCTTCAGATGTTGAAAATTTTTCTATTCTGGTTTACTTCTAATTCTATGTGATTATCTACAAGAGATATCCAATTGACAGAGATGATTATATCTATTACGATTATAATTTCTGGCTTGAAATGTGGGAGTACAGTGGTACCATCATTAGATTTATAGAGATTGTATTTCTGCATTGGTTGCTACTGAAACCATATTCGATTTTCTTCTGTGTTTAAAGTATTATTAATAGCAGGGTTAATATCTATTTATGAGATTGAGACATCAGTCTCATTAAGGCCTTATGATTTCTATCTGATAAAGGTGACTCAGTATAATTCAGAGCTTCGATAATTAAATTATGAGACAGCTTTATTATAAACTTTTTCTAGTTCTTGTGAAAGGTTCGACATTGGTAAAAGTGAAAATTATAGAAGATTAAGATCAAATCTGTAAAATGATATGTTTCGGGCTATCCTTTTAATGAGAAGAAAAGATTTCTTCGAAAAGACCGATTCAGTAGTTTAGTCTAATCTGAATTATTTGATTGAAAAGTTAATTGGGTTATATGTGCTTGAATCTACCCACTGGACTGGAAATAAACTTTAAACGTACACGTGTGAATTGAGGGATGGTCTGGAAGAAGAATTCGTATTCTTGAAGACTTGATACAGAATTATATCTATCGGAACACACTCTAACTGAGAAATATTGCGATAAATTAAAGTTAGTTCGATTGTTGAAGTTTCTTTTGCACAAAGATATTGTCAACCGAAACATCAACTTTGGTTCGGCCTAAGTTGAAGAAAAATTTTATAATTTTTAGTCATGTGTCAATGAACAGTTTGAAGTGTATTCTAACAATAGAGTGTACAGAGATATCTTGTGATTCCATACAGTTAAAGCTGCATGAAAGGAGTTATGTGACATATTTGATGATTACAAAAGTTTAAAATGTTTGATGTTGCAGAGTGAGATCCGAACTTGGCACAGCAAAGCTAGCTTGAATCGTCGAAAAACTTTTGAGTCTGTAAGTAAATATTATTATCCGAGGGAAATAATTATAGTTTCAAATGATCTGAATAAGAAACTTTTGTGTGCTTTACAAGTGATGAATACATGATTGATCTTATCAGATGATGATTATATCTTAGCTGGATTAGAAGTTAAATTGATGCTTACTAAGTGAATTTGTGAAACTTAGAAATGTGTTATCAAATTATAAGTTAAAAAGGGGTTCAACATAAATTGATTTCCGATTCAGAACTTCAGATGTGGAATTGATGATTGTTTGTTGCCTTGAGATAGAGTGTGTATACCAAGAAGCTCTGAGATTGTATAACCATTGTTGTAGGTGGCTCACAGTGTTAGTTAGTATGTTCATATAGGAGTAACAAGATGCATGATAATCTGAGAAAGTGGTCTTGATAAATGAGTATAAAACATAATATTTTTGATCTTGCGTTTAAATGCTTGAGCTATCAACAGGTTAAAGTTAATTATTAAGCGTCTTTAGGACTATTTCAGCATGTTTTGATATCTGAGTAATGATGAAATAGAATTTTGATGAATTTTGTATCGGGATTATCTTTTATCATTGAAAAAGATAGATGTTATCTGAATTATTGTTAACCGTCTGAATAAGTCTCTCCATATGCATAGATTTCTCTTTTGATAGATCAACTGAATTATTCGTTTCAGAGACTGTCAATTTGCACATGGTGCCAGTTATCATTGTTTCAGATTAAAATCTAAAATTTATATGGTAATTTTGGTAGAAACTACAGTAAGCTATGAGTACGAGGTTGTTTTGAAAATTCTTGAAATATTTATATGTCCATATGTTTTAGAGTTTAAAAGCAACTAAGAAAGGTAATTGTTGTTTGATAAGCTATCATGTGATTATAAAAACGACATTGCATGAGGTATCATATGGTTGCATTTATCGAACTTCGTTCTTTCGAAATAGAAATTTATGAGAAAATAATTCATGAGATTAATATCATCGAAGAAATTAACCAGAAAATGAAAGTAATTCAATACAGTTATAAGCAGTTTCAGCTTGATATGATGTATAATGAAAGACAGATCAGAATCTTAGTTGTGAGATTAAAGAGATATGAAATCCGAAGCCATGTGTGAATATGAAATGTACTATGTGGAAGCAAATCTTTAATCCACTTTCTAGTAAAATTTACAGGGACGAAAATCCCTAAGGGGGGAGAGTTGTAATAGCCCGATTTAGACCCTAGTCAGAACAGTGGTTTTGGAACCACAAATCTGAGGTCGTAAAATTATTTTAACATTATTTTTGGTAATTACAGCATGTTATTTGATATGTGTGAAAATTTCGTGATTTAATTTTACCAATTGGTTGTCTAATTTGATAAAAGAACTTAATCGCGTAAAATGTAGAAGTTATGGTTTAAACGGTTATGTGCTGAATTGATGTGCTCTTTTAATGTGGGGTCCTTATGTTGATAATATACCATTGAAATTATGGATGGACATAAAAACCTAAGGTTAGTGGACTTTAAATGAAATTAAAAGGCTAACATGATAATTATGTTAATATATAATAATAAAATAAAACATAAAGTAAAAACACATGTTTTGTTCATCTTTTTGTTGTCAAAAGTGAGAAGAAAGAAACCATAGTTGAGCTTTGAATATTCTGCACCTTTGAAAGCTTGAATTAGGTATGTGTTTTGCTCAGTTTTTGATAATTTTTATGTTTTTTGAAATCGTTGCTTCGTATGTTAGCTAGCCCATACTTCAATTTTTGAAATTGATGATGTGTTTATTATTTGCCATTTTTGAAAGCTTGATGTTTTTGTTATTTGATGATGAAAAATAAATCTTTGTTAATAGATTACTATGTTTAATTAAGTGGTTTTTAGTAAAAATGCCTATTTAGGATTAAATTGTAAATTTTGTAAATTGAGGGGTCAAAATGTGAAACAAATGAAAGAAATGGGCTGCTAGGGACCTTACTGAAATTTGGCCAACCATGGGTGTGGTGAAATTTTGAATTTTTTGTGTTTTGTGAAATAGGGACTAAATTGTGAAAAATGTGAAATGTTAGGGGCAAAAGTGTAATTTTCCCATTTATGTGTTTTTGGATGAATTTGCATGAATATATGATTAAATAATTCAAATTTTTACTAATTTAGATCAAGAAAAGAGGAAATCAAATTTGGGTCTGGGAAAGTCGAAAGTTGTCGAATAGTTGTTCCGGTCCGTTCGTGTCCGTACGAGGTAAGTTCATAAGTAAATAAATATCATTAAATTCGATTGTATATATATTAATAGTGTCAATTGAATTATTATTTGTGTATATGTAGATGCCGAATTGAATTAAGCATGGGAGAAATATTTACGAGCTTGAATCAATCGAGTTACGAAGTCTGAAAGCCCTGTACGAACCTTAGGAATAGTTAGGATACATATGTCATGACATAGGATTCCGATATGTGATTTCATGTAAGACCACATCTAGGACGTTGGCATCGATTTGTGATTTACGTGTAAAACCATGTCTTGAACATTGGCATCGTATAGTGGCATCGATATGTGATTACACGTAAGACCACGTCTGGGAAGTTTGCATTGTACAAGCTTTTCGACTATCCGAGTATCCTTATTAATTCCAAATGGTTCAACGGGCAATATCGAGTTAAGAGCTAATGTGAAATCGAGCTAAAAGGTCAGGTATGTGTGGATTGTTTATGTAATTCAGAAATGAAAAGTGAGTATGTTTCAAATGACTATATGTGAAATACACGACAATGAATGATGAATGTATCCAAATGAATTATGAGTAAGTGAAATAGATGTAATGTATGAGATTGAGATTTGCTTTGGTGCAAGTGAGTATGAACAGATGAGCTAGATGAATCAAGTATGTATGAGATTTATATGTTGATTGAGAAATGAGGTAAATGAGGTTGCTTAATGTAATTATATGAATTTATGAGTATGATAAATGTATATGTGGTTAAGATTTGTTAAATTCAGCCTAGTTAAATTGAATTATACATATCATTGAGTTGATTTTATTTGTTTATGGCTTACTAAGCTTTTAAAGCTTACTCTGTGTGTTTTTCTTATGTTTATAGAGTTTCAGAGACTTGCTCGGTTTGGAGGTCATAGGAGACCTCATCACACTATCCAGTTTTTGTTTTGGTAAATAAATGATTTGAGATTCGGTTATATGGCATGTATAGGCTAGTTTTGATATATTTGGTTTTGAAATTTGTGTGTATATATAGCCATGCGGAAAATGGCTTGATCATGAGGCTAATGTTGGTATATATATTTGGTCATGTTGTAAACTTAAATTGGGAGGTATATTTCATGGTAAATATGTCGCGATGATGATTATATGATTCGGCATTGAGGAATGGTAAGTAGGATATTTATTCGACTTATTAGTTAGCTCATTTTAGAAGCATGAGAAGTATAATTTGGATTGTTAATATGGTAAAATGCTGATTATATTTTGGGTGTGTTTGATGGTCATTTGAGTAACTATAAGTGACATATTGTTTTGATGTTAAGATATGAGATAGCATGTTTAGTTTAAAATTTGAGTGATGGAAATATTATGACTTATTGAGGTTAAATTTAACCGGATGATTGTCTATTTGATTTGTTGAACATGTGAGATATGAATACATATGCCTATGACATGTTTGCTTGTAGTTCGGTTTAAAAAAGTCAAATTTTTGGTTCAATGAGTGATTATAAAATGTGATATATATGTGGTAGTAAATTCGACTTTGGTATGGGGTTCATGTGTGTGGTTGCATATAACATGGTTAAATATGTTATTTAGCTTGCGAATTAGGTATGGTATGACTAAACATTTGTGTTCAAAAATGGTTAAATTTGATTTGGTATAATGCACATAAGGTAATAATGTTTAAAATGCTATGATTTGTAATTGTATTAGTAACATCCCTTACCCATGTCCGACACCGGAATAGGGTATGAGGCATTGTCGGACTTAAACATACACATTCATGCAAAAACTGGGCCATAAAATCTATTTTAATTTAAAACCTTTCAAACACATGCATGTCATCCCTAATTTGGGTCTACGAAGCCCAAATCATTCATCGGGATCGATTCAGGACTAAACCTAGAACTTTTAGAAGTTTCAGGAAAACTTAGAAAGTTTTCCCATGAAACAAGGTCACACGCTCGTGTCCTCAGGCTGTGTAACTCTCTGTTTATGATGTCAGCATGCACATCGAACCACATGGCTAGGCCACATGACAGTGTCTCCAGGCCGTGTCCCTCACACACTTGAGACACATGGCCGTGTCTCAGCCCGTGTGGCCAACACTTAGGCTATTTTCCAAGCCTTCATGTTACCCATAATCTCTTACAACCTTATGCACATCAAAATCGCAAATCATGGCATCATTTTAGTGATTAAGCACTCTTTATTAAGACATATCCTTAACATTAATATGTCCTCTTACAAGTAATGCATCTACTAATGCAATACCAAGTCCAAATTCCTTATTTCACATTCATAAGACTTTTCATTTTGATGATCACTTTTACCATTATACTATGGTTACCAACTTATCCATCAAGCACTCAAGTTCAATCATTATAACGTTGTGTTTAGAATGTGCGATTACTACATGGCTATGACCACCTCAACTTGTCATAGAGCATACATCCAACACACGTGTCATATTACTAACCGTGCATGGAAAACAAACACAATCACCTTATAAACATTAGACATGACATGAATAGCTACGCTTACAAGCCAAAATCAATATAAGCCATATCTCATGGCCATATACAAATAACTCAATATAAGCCAACACATTTGGCCAAAGCAAAATAATACATGTCAATCAACTAGATCCCTATACATGCCACTCATTTGAAATTTCTAATATATACTTCATTATTCCAAAGGTAGCGACTTGATAGTGTGATGCTGCCTCCGACGATCTCTAACCCTGAGCTAACCTGAAAACACTAAAGGAAAGGAAAGGAAGGGAGTAAGTTTTACAGCTAGTAAGACCATATGAAAATAATAAGCAATTTATCAACCTGCTTCTCATGGTAATACAACCCTATTTGCATTTTTACTCATGTTCCAGTCAAGCTATTTTCTCAAGTTATAGTCACTAAATTATTTATATCTGGAGATACGGAACTCCAAATTAAGTTCTAATAGTTTTCCCTAAAACTAGACTTGCATATCCTCTTACCATAAAATTTTTAGAATTTTTGGTTCATTCAATTAATACAATTTATTCCTTAAAGTTACCCTCTTCACTAAAATTAATTATCTCATAATACGGGACTCGAATATGTTTCATCTATTTAGCTTAAAAATATACTCATTAATAATTCTAATCATATAAATTATAACTCATAACTATTTTTTACAATTTTCAATGATTTTCTCAAATTAGAACATGGGATTTTGAAGTCATTTTGACTCTTTCTCACCAAAATTAAAATATTTCATAATATGAAACTGTTTTGCTTACACCATTTCTTCAATGTGAAATTAGACTCAGTAGGATTTAATTTCATATTTTATTCAACCTCTAGCTCAATTTCCAAAAATTTTTGTGGATTTTTTAATTCGGACTATGGCTGCTGTCCAAAACTGTTTTAGTGTAAATTAACGATACTACGTTTATCACACCATATTAATTCATTTTCACCACATTGGTAAGGTTATGTAACACCCCTTACTCGTGTTCGACGCCGGAACAGGGTATAAGGCATTACCGGACTTAATCACTAATCATCGTATAAAGACTGATTCATAATCTCACTCTAATTTAAAACTTTTTCAAACACATTCAAGCTGTCCCTTAAAAAGAGCTTACAAGGCCCATATCATGCTTTAATTCAACCACACACATAGGCAAGCATGCACATTCATAAATTTCATCATTTAATTAATAACATAATCAAGACTATCTACATTAAATGACTTTATACAATAGAGACCTTCAAACAACATAGGTCAATATTTTAAGCCAATTCCTAGCAACTTAATAATAATTAAACGAGTCTCCATACATGGAAAAGACTTAAAATACTTTAAAACCTTTATATATCTATCAATAGTTTGATAGTATGATTTAACCTCCGGCGACCTCCAACTCGAGCTAACATCTTCGACACTATAGGAAAAAGGAAAGGAAAGGAGTAAGCATTATAGCTTAGTAAGTAAGTATGTAAATATTATTAAATAATACATTATCATACTTTAAACAAAGTCACCATAAGTTCCCGGAATATTACCATCACAAACACACATACTTTCACTATTACAATCATAAACAGGTTCAAAATAAGCTGTCTAGCAGAGTACCAGCAACTAAATTATTTATTTCTGGAGCTACAGAACTCCAAATTACAAACCATTAATTTTACTTGAAACTAGATTCACATATATTATTACCATAAAATTTTCAGAATTTTTGGTCTAGCCAATTAGTACATTTTATTCATTGAATTTACCCCTATTTCACTGCTCAACTGTTCTGACCACTCTTCACTATGAATCAATTTTCTCCACATACAGAATTCAAAGGATGTTCTAGTTTATTTAATTTGAAACTATACTCATTAAGGATTTCAATCATATAAATTATATCCCCTAATTATATTTTTACAGTTTTTAATGATTTTTCCAAGTTAGAACAGAGGATCACGTAGTCATTCTGAACCAGTCTCTCAAAAACTTAAATATCTCATAATATAGAATTCCTTTGCTTGCTCTGTTTTTGTTATATGAAAATAGACTCATTAAGCTCTAATTTGATATCTCAGTCCGTCTCTGATTCAATTTCTACTATTTTTAATGTCACTGTAACTATTCAGAACAATTTTATTGTCAATTTTGATCTTTCACACTTCAATTGTATTCATCTGTAATATCCCGAATTAGGGCCTAATCAGAATAGTGGTTTTGTGACCACAAATACGAGATATAAATAATTGTTTTATGATTATTTTGAGGTCTATGATATGATTGCATGATTGTGTGAAAATTTCGTGAAGAAATTCTATGCATAAAGTGCTTAATTTGAAGTTAGGGACTAAATTGAATAAGTTGCAAAACTTGCATTCTAGAAGTTTCTAGTATGAAATTGCTTTAAAATATTAATTAGGAGGTCTTAAATAGAAATTTTACCAATTTCAAAGTTTATGGACAAATATTGGACATGAATGGAATTTTTGGAAAGTTTAGTAGTAAGGGTATTTTGGTCATTTAAGGGTAAAATGAATTAAAATACAAAATTAAAAGCCAATTTTGCTCATCTTCTTCACCATGGACGTGTATACCAAGGGAGACTCCATGGATAGGGTTTCCAAGCTTCCAAGCTCGATTATAAGTCCGTTCTAGCCTCGTTTTTAATGATTTTTACGTTTTTGGAGTCCCGGTAACTTGATTTAGCTTATGCTAGCAATAATTCAACCTAGGGTTCATATTTGGAAAAATACTCATAGGTGAAATTTGTGTATTTTGGTGTTCTATGATAGAATATAAGGTTTTAAATTATGTTAGACAACTTGTGCTACTCGGTTTTAAGTGAAAACGAGCAAAATGGCTTAATCGGTAAAAATATCTAATAGTCATAAGTACATGTTAGAGTGAGAATTTGATGTTGCCATAGAAGGGAAAAATGATCAGCATGTCATAAAACATAAGAAAATAGGATGAAGTTTAATTTCTGAACCTTGGGGAAAAAGTGCAAATATGCAAAAGTTTAGGGGTCAAAATGAAAATTTTTAAAAATATGATTTTTGGACCCGTATGAATAGTGTGACTAATTATTAGGCTAAATGTGATATTATAGATGAAGGAAATCAAGATTCGGGCTTAAATCGGTAAAATACAAGGTTATGGACTAAAATGGTAAATTGTTGTTTCTAGATCGAGGTAAGTTCGTATGATAATAATAATGCAATGTTATGTTTGAATTATATTTCTTACTATTATTGCATAAATTTTATGATTTAATATATTGGAAAAGTTGATGGAATGGTGTTTATGATGTGGAAATATGACATGAAAGAATGTTACATGAAATGCAAGAAAATGAAGATACATGGCAAGTGATATATGAAATATGTGATATATGTTATGTAAATTCTTAAAAGTGATTTGATATTTGAGTTGTGTCTTATTATACTATGAATGGACAATTGGTACTATGGATAGTGAGATCGACACTTGAGTAAATTCGTACATAAATAATTTATCGATTCTTTTTATGTTATTATATTTTGATATTATATGAAATGTGCCTGCCTATCAAATGGTTATTTGATGTAAATTATGAATTTAAATTGATTACGAACAATTTAGTAAAATGTTGAAAAGTGAGGAATTTCCCGATTGAACCTTCGGAATAAAAACGATACGAATGATCTATTGTGAGGTCGCATGTGTAGTACTAAGTGCAGGCTACTATGCGTACCCGAAAACTGTGATCACGTGTGTAGTACTAAGTGCAGGCTACTACGTGTATCAGATGGTTAGGTCACATGTGTAGTACTAAGTGCAGGCTACTACGTATACTGGATAATTGGTCACGTGTGTAGTACTAAGTGCAGGCTAGTACGTGTACCGGATAATTGGTGACATGTGTAGTACTATGTGCAGGCTACTATGTGTACCAGATAGCTTTGGCTACAAGTGTGAAAATATGTGCAGGCAATTGAGTATCAGTTATTATTCCGAAGAGTTCAACGGGAAAATCGATTAAGTAAAAATACAATTGAACATGATTATATAATGAATAAGTGTAGGTATATGTTTATGAAAAATTATGAGCAATGTGCTCCATAATTGAGTGAATTTCGATAAGACAAAATGGATTAAGTGGAATTATGTAAGAATGAATTTTAGTGGTAAAACGGTATTGGACAGCAGCAGTTGCATGACTTTGAAAATTCACTAAAAATTGTGGAAATTGAATAAAAATGCAAATGATATATGAAAATAAATATTAATGAGCCTATTTTCACATGAAAGAAACAGGGGAAGCAAAAGAATTCTATATTGTGTGATATATGAATTCTTGTGAAACAGGATCTGAATGAATTCGAGATACCCTGTTTTGACTTTATAAATTCCCCATAAATTGTACAAAACTTATTGAGAGTCATACCTTACATGCATGGATTCCTTTTGAATCTAATTTTAAGGGAAAGAAACGGTATGGTCGTTGGAATTCTATACAGGGAGAAATTTGGTTCGTAGTGCACAGGGGTCAGAGTAGTCATACCCTGAAACAGGGGAGACTTTAACTAATAAACTGTACTAAATGGCCTGACCAAAAATTTTAGAAAACAATTAGTAAGTAGAAATATGAGTCTAGTTTCATAGAAAATTTACGGGATTGGATTTCGAGTTTTGTAACTTGAGATATGATTTTTTTTAACACCGGACTCGAAAACAGCACATCTGAATATGTGTAATTGTACAATTATAGTGTTTTATCTTGAAAAGCATGGTAGTAATTGCTTATTATTTTCATATGAACTTACTAAGCGTAAAGCTTACCCATCCTCTCCATTTCTTTAGTATTGGCAGGTCGGCTCGGGGTTGGAGATCGTCGGAGGCAAAATCACACTATCAAACTATCATTTTTGGGAAAATTAATTCAAAAATATTAGAAATATCAAGTGAGTGGCATGTATAGGAAGTTGGTTTGTGATATGTTTTTTTATTATGATTTTGACCATACGTATCAGTGTACATTGAGTTATCGTATAAAATTATGAGATGTGGTCCTTATCCATTATGGTTTATAAGTTTAATTAATCGTGCCATGTCCTATGTTTTGATGTGATGATATAGTTAGCTTTGTTTGTTATGCATGTGTTTGAAAAGTTTTGAATTAAATGAAATTTTATGGCCTGGTTTTCGTCTATGTGTATTGTTAAGTCTGGTAATGCCTCGTACTCTGTTCCGGCCTTAGATACGGGTAAGGGGTGTTACATCATCACTTTCCCATAACAATCTTTCCAATTTCCAATCACATATCGAGCATATTGCTCATAAGTTACACATGTATATACTTACACTTATCATCACAAAGTCATACACAATTTCATTTAATCAATTTCCCAGTTAAACGCTTCGGAATAATAACAGACACGTGATGGAATCGCACACAACCCACCTTTAAAATCGAAGCTCTCTTGTACACATAGTGGCCTTCACTTAGCACCACTCATGTGACCTAGCTCGATTGTACACATAATTTTGGCTCTCTTGTACACATGGTGAACACTTGGTACCACCCATGTGACCTAGCCAGTTTATCTCGTTGCTCTCTTGTCTACATAGTGTCCTTCACCTAGAACCACGCATGCGACCTAGCTACATCATAATGTCTCGTAGCTCTCTTGTACACATGATGTGCACTCAGCACCATACATGTGGCCTAGCTATATACCATCTGTATCATCCAATCTTTCCGAAGGTTCAACCGAGATTTCTCTCTCTTTCTAATACTGGATTCCATACTTCCAATAGTCAATTATGATTCAAAAACCAGCTACAATACATAAAATATGCTGAAATACAAAAACATAATAAAGATAATGTATTATTTACAAACAAACTTATATACTTTCTCATTTCCATGTTGAATTAATATTGAACATTTAAATCATCATAATTATACTTACTATCAACACCTCGACAATCATAGTAAATATATCAATTTTACATTGAAACATGCATAAATTAATGCTTATTATACATATGAACTTACCTCGATACTAAAACAGCCATTTTACCAACTTTTTCGATTTTCGATTTTTCTCCCATTCTAAATTCAAATCTCGTTTTCCGGGATCTAAAACATCATATTTTACTTATTTAATTAATGTAATATTCAAAATAGTTCTTAACTCAAACTTTGGAAAAATTACAATTTTGCCCCTAAGCTTTTGCATATTTACACTTTTGCTCCTAGGCTCGGGAATTAAACTTCATCCCTTATTATTATGTTTTATGACATGCTGATCATTTTTCCCTTCTATGGAAACATCAAATTCTCAGTCTAACACATAGTTATGAACAATAACAACTTTTACCGATTAAGCCATTTTACTCATTTTTGCTTAAAACCGCTTAGCAAAAGTTGTTTGACATAATTTCAGCCTTCACATTCTACCATAAAACATCAAAATAAACATATTTAACCTATGGGTATTTTTCCAAATATGAACCCTAGCTTAAATTATTGCTAGAATAAGCTTAATCAAGTTACCGGGATTCCAAAATCGTAAAGAACTTGAAAAACGGGGCTAGAACAGACTTACTATTGAGCTTGAAAAGCTTGAAAACTCTAGCCATGCCTTCCTCCATGCTAATTTAGGCCTCCATGAAAAAGATGAGTCAAATTTGGCTTTATTTTCCCTTTTTATTTCTTTTAGTTACCAAATGACTAAAATGCCCTTAAGGACTTTCTTTAAAATTTTGTCCTATTCATGCCCATTTTTGTCCAAACGAAATATAATGGTCTAATTGCCATTTAAGGACCTCCTCTTTAAACCCCTATTTCAATCAAGTACTTATGAGTTAGAACACATATTTTGCAACTTTTGCAATTTAGTCCTAAGAATCCAATTAAGCACTTTATCAGTAAAATTACTTAACGATATTTTTACACAATATTTTAATCAATAAATAAACCTTAAAACTTAATCGGAATAAATTTTTCGACTCTGAATTCGTGGTTCCAAAACCATTTTTCCGTTTAGGCCCTAAATCGGGCTATTACAGCAACTTCTGCAAATAAGCCCTAATAGGCAAATTAAACATGCAATCTATAAAATTTCTTATCAATACTCTAACACATGCATCTAAACACTCGGTAAATCATAAAAATTAATCGAAATAAACTTTTCAATCTCAGATTTGTGGTTTCGCAACCACTATTCCATTAGGCCCTATCTCGAGGCCTATGCATGTCCCAGACATGTCTTATACTAGCTCTTGTCTCAATGCTGATGCCATGTCCCAGACATGGTCTTACACTAGCACACAAATAACTCAAATGTCATGGCATGAATATCCGAATTGTTTCTTAAGGTTCAAACGGGAATTCTACTATCTCAATATTCATCATACATAATCATTTCCACAACCAAGCAATTCATGTTATATTAATTTAAACACATATAATAACAATGTAGTTGTATTATTTACATACAACTTACTCGTTTCCATGGAATATCATATTCCATCAAATCTCCAAGTATTCAATCAACACATAAATGTTATTTACATTTGACATCACTTTCTTATATACAATATCATCAACATAAACTTTAACACAATCATGGAAAGATAGATTTTCAAGTACAATAACAATGGCATAAATATCATGCTCATTTAATCACATGGACTTACCTCAAATGCAATTTCGGCTAATTATTCTCTTTTTGTCTTTAACCACGCACTTTCTCTATTTAAGCCCAAATCTCGATTTTCTTATCTAACATGATAAAATTCACTCATTTAATCTCTAAATAAATTTAGACAATCAAAATTCACATTTTAAAAAAATGACCATTTTGCCCCTAGACTTTCACAAAATGACCATTTTACCCTTAGGCCCGAAAATAGATTTTTATCGAATTTCCTTATGAGCCAAGCCTAACCAACCAGTTATTACTCTTATAGAAACCCCAAATTTCCACTATTTCACACAATTACAACCTATTTTATAACCTTTACAAAATGGCCCTTTTAGGTGTTTTCCATGAAAATCCTTTCACAAAAGTTGTTTATTACACAACCAAGACTCATTTTCTTCCATAAAAATTCAGAAAACAACATAAATCCTTTCATGGAAAATATATAGACTATCAACCATTTCACAGAATAGTCCCCCCATTAGCTAGTTCATGCTACAAGGGTTCCAAAAGTACAAAAATTATCAAAAATAGGCATCTAAATCACTTACTTGTAAGGGCTATAAGTTGCTGAAATTTTTGAGCTATCAAAACCCCCTCTTTTCTGGTATTTTCGGTGGGGAAGAAGGAAGATGAAAAGATGACAACAATTTTTTTCTTTTTGTTTTATTTTATTACCAAAAAAGTCACCTAATGCACATCAACTTTGACTTTTCAACCTTTTTTTGTCTCCTTGATCAACCACTAACATATTTATGGTCTATTTACTCAATAAAGATTCTAATTTAATGTTCTATAGCTATTTGACACCTTTAGCTAGCAAAACAAAACTTTTGCCCTTTACGTGATTTAGTCATTTTTCGCAATTAAGCATGAAATCGCTAAAATTATTTCACCAAACTTTTCATGCACTCATATGATCATGCTATAACGCATAAAATATCATTAAAAATAATTTCTTCGGCCCCAGAATAGTGGTTCTGAAACCACTGTTCCGACTAGGCCCAAAATCAGGCTGTTACAGTATTGAGAAATGGCTTTTAGCTTTTGGGTGTTATGCGCATGATATGATAATGTTAAAAGTATTGTTGGTTATGTTATAAAGTTACCTAATGTTTTATGTGAAAATGAATATTAAGCTGTGAGATATGGCCAAATTGATTTAACAAGCGCATGTATAATGTTTATTAAATGTTTTGTTTGCTAATTAGCTAAAGATATGGGTTGAAATAGCTTAGTATGCGTTTGTACTTAGGTTTATAAAATGGTATGATCGTTAATTTGTTATCAAATAGATGTAAACAAATGGATGTTTTGATATATGCTCGGTATATGAAATGAAATATGCTTGATTATGACTTGGGTAATCGAATGTTATGGAAATGATGGCCATATGGTTTCAATTTTGTAATTATGAAATATGTTCAATTTGGTTTTGATATTTGATAGCTTGGTTCGAAATTTTTGTATAGGCAAACGGAATTGAAATGGTTAAATATAGAAACATAGTTCATATAAGAGAATGTTCGATAAAGCATGATTTGTGTGGTTGGCTATGTGATTCAAATATACAAATTTGATTTTATGAATAAGAGGTTGCTTTATTAATTTATTTCAAAAAAAATTATAAAGGAGAATACATTATTGGGTGCATGAATTGTAAGGAATGTCAGTTCTGAACTATGTTTCGATATGTCCGGTAATGCCTCTTAACCCTAGTCCGGCGACGGATACGGGTTAGGGGTGTTACATGTTGAGGATGGGGGTAGGACTTTGCATATCTGCATGTATCTAATAGTCTATTTCTGATAAGGACTCTTGTCCATTTCTGTTCTGGTATACTGAAAATCTAAATATCATGCTTTTATGTTTCTGTTAAGTTAGACACTAAGTTTTCGAAAACTCACATGTATTTTTTTGTTTTGTTCAGGTAATCCTCGGACATAAGTGGATCGGTGCGACGGAGTCTCTACGGTGACCACAAGTTCTTAAATTGTCTTAAATAATGATTTTTATTTAAATTAAGGATTTTTTCTGAGAGTTTAGTAATTATTGGACTCTCTGGGCTGTTTGATTTTTATTTTGGTTTTGGGTGCGTTTTTCACTCTTTAATTGCAACGTTTGACTAGAATCACAGTTTTATGAAAACAAATGTTTTTCTAAAAATACAAAATTCGATTTTCAATTATAACGATTTGCAAGCTTCTACCGTAAAATAATGTTTTGCTTAAAACGACAATAAATGACAGATTCATTTAAAGAGAACAATAAGTTTCCTGAAAATGTGAACTCTTTTAGTAGCAATTAGTACAATAAATTTTAAACACGAAATTTGGTTTCAAAACCCTTCTTCATAAAATTTCCATATTCGGCCATAATGTCTAGGCCGGGTTTGGGGTGTTACATTTTCCCCTCTTTCTAGGTGTACATTGTTGTAAGCTTGTAGAAGGGACTCAGCCAAAAAAAGCGACCTCTATAATAAGTTTGCCTGTGTTAGTTTTATAACATGCATATGATCTTTGGGGGTGGCATGTAATTCTGTTTTGAATCTGAATTTGTAACAAAGTACTTTCTTAATTAATTAAAATTTTATAATAATGTTACTTTTTAATAAATTGGTTAAAGTTTATTGAATTATTATTTGTGAAGTTATTTCTATTTATATATGCCAAACTGTTTTATATGATATTGATACTATAAATACATTTATTTTAAAGATTTGAATTGATAGTTTTAATCTCAACTATGTTTGTTCTATGGCGTATACTTGTTGGATTTCTTTATCGCTTAAAACTCTTTCTAAGTTAATGCCAATTCAGTTTGTTATGCACCTCACCTAAATTAAATTTGAACTATGTATAAATTTGTTTTCTTTTTGTGTAGCGCTTGATCGATCTTTGGGGATTGGTGTTACATAGTATTTTTAAAAAGTATAAAAGAGATTTTGTGAGGTAATAATAATATTTCTATCGAAACAATTTAATCATATAAATACTAGGGTTCTGCAAGGTAATAAGGTTCTTTTGAGTTATTACAAATTTCAACCTAATTTTCTCAAATATAGATCAAACACGCACCATTCGGATATTGTGTCAATTTATTACAATCATGTTCGATTTAATAATTAATTCAATTGCATCCCTACATTTATAATGTACTAATAACATATTCATGATTTTATCTCGAATGAATAAGCAACCAAGGCACATAACATCATTAACAACATTATATAATCTAAGATATGGAATTTAAATTATTCTAACACTGAAAGAATTAAACAACCATGATTATTTTAAAAACATAAAGCTCAATTACAATCATGTTTCTTGAATTGAACAAAAGAATAAAAGAGTACACAAAAAATAGATTCAAGCTGTTTCCGGTGGTTCTCTAAGGCACAGCTTACTTTGCTCCTCCTTTTTTCTTCACTTCTTATCGTGGCAACCAAGTTCAATTGCTTCTAAAATGGTCGAACGGGCTTACTCTCAAAACCTTGCAAATTCTTTGAAGGAAATGGAAATGGAGAAGAGAGAAAAAGAGATAAGAGATGATGAATGAGGGATGAGCGATAGCTTGAGTTTGTTAAAAATAGCATGTTAATCCCCCTTCTATGGTCGACAATCTTGAGAAAAGGAAGGGAGGTGGGTGACTACTAAAAATAGCTAGTCCAAGCTTGATTCAAGGGAGGGAATTGAACAGTCACTTGAAGAAATTATTGGGGTTGTTTTCTTTTTTGTTTCTTAGCAAGTCTAGTGAGCCTTAATTAATTTCATGGGCAGTTGGGCTACCCATAGCCGTACTTGGAGCTCTTTCCTCCCTAATGGACGATTTGGCTTCATAATTAAACAACAGGTTTGCTAACTTTAGTGATCCAATTATGAGTTTGTAACAGCTCGGTTTAGACCTTAGTCAGAATGGTGGTTTCGGGACCATAAATCTAAGTTAGATAAATACTTTTAATATTATTTTTTTGTGCTTAAAGTATGTGAATTGATATGTGTGAAATTTTCGTATGAAAATTTTATCATTTGAGTGTTGATTTGTGAAAAAGGGATTAATCTTGTAAAATGTAGAAGTGACCTTCTAATTGTTAAAGCACTAAATTGATATGGTTTATTAAGTGCTAAGTCCTTAAAATGGAATTATGCCACTATTGTGGTTGATGGACAGTAATGGGCATAACTTATAATGATTTCATATTAAATTACAAAGGTTAAAATTGTAAATGGTTTATTAACATGAAATAATTAAAAACAAACATTAAAAGACATGCATTATCATCTATTGTTGGCCGGATATAGAAAAGAAAAGAAGCCATGGATGTTGTTTAACTTTTGGCACTAGACAGTTTAACTCGGGTATGTTCTTTGTTCGATTTTTGATAATTTTTACGTTTTTGAAATCATTGCTTCGAATACTAGTAAACCTATGCTTCAATTTTCAGAATTGATGATGAATTTGAGATTTGCCATTATTGATAGTGTGATGAAATTGTTCTTTGGTGATGAATAATAAATCTTTGATGTTTGGTTTTCATGTTTAATTAAGTAATTTTTAGAAAATGTGTATTAAAGACTAAATTGAGAAATTTGTAAATTGAGGGTCAAAATATGAAATAAATGAAAGAAATGGGTTGCTAGAGACCTAAGGTATATGCGTTTGTTGAGATCTTGTGTATTTTGTGTTATTTTGAAATAGAGACTAAATTGTGAAAATGTGAAATGTTAGGGCTAAAATGCAAAATGTTCAAATTATGTGCTTTTGGATAAAATTTAATGAAATGTTGAATAAGTAAGTTAATTTTGATATTAGTTAGATTGCAAAAAGCGGAATTCGAATCTAGATCAAGGGAAAATTAAAGTATCGGATTAGTCGACTTAATTTGTCATTACTGTGAATGAGGTAAGTTCGTATTTTAATATATGTTATAAAATCATATTATAAATGCTTACTATTTTCATGATTGAATTCAATGCCGAATAATAATACAAATATATGTATTTTGAATAAGTTATATATGCTATTATGATATTGAATTGTTCAAGAAGTAGAATATATTGATACGAGAAAGTTTCCGTAATGTGACGACGTTTGAAAAGCCTCGTACAAACCATATGAATAGTTAGGATACATATGTCATGACACAGGATTTTGATATGTGTTATCGTGTAAGGCCACATCTGGGACGTTGGCATCGATTTGTGATTTACGTGTAAGACCATGTTTGGGACATTAGCATCGTATATGATTTCGTGTAAAAACCTGTTTGGGATAGTGGCATCGATATTTGATTACATGTAAGACCACATTTGGGATTGTGGCATTGTACGAGCTTATGAGTTATCCTAGTATCCTCATTGATTCTGAATGGTTCAACGACCATTCTGAGAAATAAATGATTAAGTGGAAGACATTCCGATTCAAGTACGTTGAAGTGTATACAATATTTGAAAACGAAAAGTAAGTATATATGTGCAAATAATATTATGCGATGTATATGGAAATGAAATGTGAGTATGTGTAAATGAAACATGAATAAATGAAAATATATGATATATAAAGTAGCATAAGTGAAATTGTCGGATGTTATATGTATGAAAGGTGAAATTGAGTATAAATGATAATATGCGATTTATGTATATATATATGATTAGATGTATTATTTCCATAATGTGCTCATTTGGATATATGAAAGTATGAATTGGATGATATAGGAAAATTGAGTTTGAATAAGCTTGTGAAAGCTAAAGTTTTTGAAGTAAGCAAGAATAACATTGGATGATGATAATACAATATGAGAACATGTTTTATAACTTGGAAAAATTGTATGAGATAGTATATCATGCATATGGTTTTGTAATGAAATTATTTGCTATGTAAAGTTTATTAAGATACGAGCTTACTAAGCTTTAAAGCTTACTCTGTGTGCATTTTTCATATGTTTATAGAGTTTCGGAGACTGACTCAGGTTGGAAGTTGAAGGAGATCTCATCACACTATCCTATTATCGCTTCGGTAAATAAAAGCTTTGAGGTTTTTGATTATGTGGCATGTATAGGCTAGTTTCAATATGGTTCATTTTCATTTGTATATATGTATATATCCATGCAAAAATGGCTTGATCATGGTGTCAATAGTTGTGTGTATTCTGTCATGATTTAAGCTTATATTGAAAGTATATCTCAAGGTATATATGTTTGAGGTGTTGGTTATGTGTTTGATAATGAGAAATGTTAAGTATGATTTTATAATTTGGCTTAGTAAGAGGTAAAATAATGAGTATGTATTCTATGTGAAATCGCTAAATAGATCCGATTGTTAATTGACAATCAATGAATGTGTACAAGTTAATTTTTTCTAGCCGAATAGATAAGAGACAAATTGGTCTTGTGTATGACATTTTGGTATGATGTATAACATGTGAAATTGGCATGTCTTAATTCAGCATTAATACTTATGAAATGACTATTATTAATCAAGTGAGAAGTGCTTAGGTTGGTTATTTTCTTTTATAAATGAAATTTGGTCAATTGGTAATGTTTGTTTGTGTTTATAAATTTGGCTTATTAAGTCGTATAGAAATGGTATGAATCATTTGTATGTTGTATTAGTGACCGGATAGATGATGTTTGAATGGTTGGTAATATGTGTATAAATTTGTCTAATGTGAGAAGTGGTATATTCGGTCATGTGATAATGCTAGCTAATTTCATTATTGTTAATGGATATTTAGTCGTGTAATATGGCCAAATTGGTTTAATATGCAAATGTGCAAGGCTTATAATTTGATATGTTAGTTTCGGCATTTGAGCTTGGAAATGGTTATTGATACTATGGTTTAGTGCACATGAAGCTATTTTGTAATAAGTTAATTATAATTTGATTAGAGGAATGCCATAAATGAAATGCTTGCATAATTCAAGTAGTGGATTTTTGAAGCATGTGGAATATGATTTTGATGTATGTTAGATAAATTATTTTTTTATTTGATTGATATATGAAATAAAATATGCTTGATCTTTAATTAGGTATTCGAATACCATAGATATTTGATGATCATATGGTTCAATGTTGGTAACTATGGAGCATGTACAATTTGGTTTTTAGTATGCGCATGTGCAGAAGTTATGAAATGTTTTGATATTTAGATAATAAAATAGTTTTTTGACATATGCTCGGTATATGTTAAGCTTAAGTTTGAGAGATGAAAATGGTATGAATTTGGTTGAATCTGGAGGTACAATTCGTGTTTACAATATGATTAATAATGTGTTTCATATTTAATTAACTACATGCTTTATATATATACGATTATGATTTGTGTGAATATTTGAATATTTGAAACTGTGTTTTGTCAAGTAATGCCTCGTAACCTTAATCTGGCAACGGATACGGGTTAGGGGTGTTACAGAGTTGGATCAAATCTATCTCATGGTCCACAAATTAAATTATTTTGGATAGCTTAAGTTGATTAATTATCAGCCCTCCTTTGCATGGTGAGTGTTACAAGAATGCTGCAGTATTTTATCATCAAATAGGTGAGCTTCAAAACTGCATTTTCTCCATTTGCATCAAACTGCTTCAAATTTGGAAAAAAATATGGCTGAATTTAGTGATGTCACATTGAAGTGTTTTTCAAAAAATATAATTTCGTTGAAAAGCCCTTTCTATATTAAACCTCTTTGTGGTCTTAACGAAGATTTAGGATGTCTCGTTCAATGTTAAAACTCAAGTGGTTTAGCAAAATGTTAATCATATTAAATTGTTATTACTTTTTAAAACATTGTTTGTGCGGAAGCTTTTAAAATAGGTTGCATAAACGTGGTGCTCTGAAAAATGTTTACCCTTTTGAAACCCGCGTCCTACTACTAACGGATACGAATCAAAATAAATAAAACCCCAAATTAAAAGATAAAAATTTAAAGAGGCCTTATTACATAACAAATACCCAAATTAAATTACTTATAATTAAAAATCAAATATGGGAGCAAGAGCGGTTGTGTGACCACCTTTGAGTCCCTCGCAGCACCGATCTGCCTAAGACTAGGGATTACCTGTATAGTTAAAGTAGATGGGTGAGTTTACAAAAACTCAGTGTGTAATCCCATATAAGCAAACAATCAGAAAACAAACACAGTCTAGGCTTAAGCCCTTTTCAGAACAGTGAGAATATCAGTTTGGGCTTTAGCCCATCTCAATACAGAAACAGTCATGTGTTTGGGCCTTGGCCCATTACAGTAACAGTAACCAGTGCAGTAACAGTAATAGTACAAATATGCAATTAGAAATTCCTACCCAACCAGCCTCTACACAACACTCCGTCGAACCCTACACAACATGTGGGGATAAAATCAACCCACCCATCCCTACACACCAAAAATAGCATCGGTTGCGGCACTAAACAGAAATTACAGAGAGCTGCCAGTACAGTACACTTCCTCCAATCATAACAACCCATCCCCATGCAACGTATCATAATATCATGCATGTATGCGACATATATAAAATGACATGCTCAATACAGTCATACATCTCATAAGGGGATAATAGTCATTTTACCTCATAGGGCATAACAATCATTTATAAAATTTAGGGTCGAGGTATGCTTATCGACCAAACAGTAGGTCCACAGTCGTCTTAGGCGACCCGTGCAACCTTAACTGTAAAATAGTGAAAATGGGCCCAAGGCCCATAGTGCAGGCTAATGTGGGCCCACTCGCCCGTGTGGCCCACAAGCTTAAAAATGGCCTTGGCCATGTGAACTACACAGCCTGGCCCAATCTTCTCCACACATCCATTTGGTTTACTCGTGTGGGGCCCACATAGTCCATTTCGGCCCAACATGGCCCAAAACAGCCTAAGCCCATGAAATCGCTCATGGTGTCCTCTACGATCCAACGCCCATTTTTTTGCACTCAAACGACCACACAAGCGATCTCACATTCGTGTGGCATCGATGGTCTTTTATTTCTGCTTTTGCTGATTTACGAGTAAAGATAATGTTTTACACACCTTGTCTATGAAAATGTGCGAAAGGACCACAAGCACTCCAAACCTAGATTTAAACACAATACACCATTAGTTCCACTGACAACAAGATTCAACCATCCCTTCTATAACATTCATTAACACAGTTTCTCAACACTTGCCTAGATTGATCGACTGAGGATCACCCACTTAATCCATTACAAGAGGCTGATTCCAAATCCCTTTTTGAGGTATCCTGCCATACAACCAAGGCTTAAAACCCAAACCATGTAATGATCATAATCAACACATTGTACTAACCACACAAAACTTATTAAATGCGCCACACTAGGAAGGGAGTAATCAACTTTTACCGCAACGCCAGCCGAACACAAACATTACTACCAAGATAGAGACTAGTGCCAATACAACCCTTGCCATGAACGGCAGCAAGAAGAATGTTAGTAGGAATATTACAACATAGAGAAAAAGAGAACAGAGAAGAAACATGCACCCACCAATTGGTCAAGAACAATCGCAACAATCAGAATCAAAATGAAAAGAGGGAGAGATACCTTAACTGGCCCAAGTATCAAGATGGAAGGATAATAAGAAGAGAGTTGAGAGAGATGCTGTAAATGGTCAATGTATTAAGATGAAGGAATGTCAAGAGGAGAATGTTGATAGAAAGGAGAAGAGAAAGGTAATCGGCAGTGAACACGAGGAGAAGAGATGGTAAACAAAATGATTGGGAAGGAAAGGGCAGAGAAAGGAAGAGAGGATATTTGGTCATACAACAAAGAAGTGACAAGAAGCCAAAAAAAAGAAAAATTGGCAGAAACCAAAAGAGAAAAATGACCATACCAACCAAAGCTGAACCTGAGAAGCAAGAATCCTATTTCGGCACAAACTCCTCTTCCCTTGATCTATTCCTTGAAAATCTCCTTACATCACTCCACCCGCCAATTTGAATTCCACACAACTTCTATCCAAAATTTCTTCCACAAAACACTTCCCAAATCCCCCTAACAACCAAAATTCCTTAAGAATCTCCTAAAATTCGGCCACAACTCTCCACACTCTCCAAACGCTCAAGTCTCGGTTAAATTAGAACTCTCCCAGGGCCAACAGCAAAATAAAACACTCCACTGCGCTCACCAGGATTTGAACCTCTATGCTCTAGCATAGGTAACACGCCACTTATCCCCTACACCAATAGGCCCTAACAGACATACGGCCCTGTTTCAGCTTAAGAAACTCTTTGCGTTTCTGATCTATGAATCTCTGACTGATATACTTCTTTCCAAACTCAGTCTAAAAAAACTCCCAAGTGACTCGTTCTTTTGGAACAACTAATATTAACATTTTCCACAATGATATGCCGTATCTCTCAGAAGTGAAACAGCACATTTAAGACATTCATTAGGAGTACATGACATTTCATCAAACACTCGTATAGTGTCCTCGATCCAAAACCCAGCTCTCTCAGCATCATCATCAGTAGTAGCATGAAACTCTTCAGCCCCATATTTTCTATTTTTATCAATCGGAGGCTTACATAATTGAATCGAATTCACAGCTTGTGGCATGACAGGGATTGTAACACCCCAAACCCGGCCTAGACGTTATGACCGGATCTGATGCGCCACATCGAAGCGTTCAAATCATTCCGTATTACTTAGTTTGGAAAAAACTTAGTTTGGTGTTGTAAAAGACACTTTTAAAAGTAGGTTAAAGTGAACGAAAGCTGTGCACCAGGTAGGAAACCAGGAAGAAGAGGAGGTGAGTCCGTCGGACTGCTTAAGTACCAAGCTCCCTTCGGATCCAATCCTAGACATGCACACTGCCATTGCCACACTCTAACATCTCGTATAATTTTGAGAAAACTGTTTGATTATGTCCATCTAAAAAAAAATGATTAAGGTTTCAAAACGTTTACTTAAAATATTTATTCTCTTGGAAAACATTTACTTTGCGGAAACTTTGTGCGTCATCGTGATCTTTTAAAATCAAGTAGTTTTATAAAATGAACCCTAGTGCTAACCAGTTTAATAATCCCAAAATAAAATCAATTAAAAGAGCACCTTATTACAACTTAAAGCATAATAAAATAATCCAAATTAAATGCTAAACTTATTTAAAATCGACAATCAATCTTCATGGCCACTCTGAATCCCTTGACTCAAGTCCACCAACTAGGGCTCACAAAGGATGGAAGAAGAAGGGTGAGTTTGGGAAAACTCGGTGTATCTGAAGCCCATCAAAGCCCAAATCAGCTCGAGCCCATTGGGCTAAGCCCTATATAGATAACGATTACACGATGGTCAAGCCTTTTTAGAATCACATAAGGCCTTAGCCCTTTTAACATAACAATATGGCCCATAGGCCCGATTCGATAACATATGTAGCAATATCGATAATGAATGCAAGCCCAAGCTGGGAGACTACTCAACCCACCAACCTACACAGTCCCCGTACCAGCCCTACACTCCATGTGGGGAATATCTCAACCTACCCAGCCCTACACTCCACAGTTGCAACAACGCTGCTCAATTATCAGTCAGTTGAGGCAAAGCCTCCAGTACGTGGATGAACCACATTCAGTACTTCCTCCAGCAATACCCCAATCCCATGCAACAGATATTAATAAAGGCATATCATGTAAAATACAGTATTAATCAATCATGCAGTTTAGCCAATTTAAACCCTAGGGGTATTTCGGTAATTATGCACTTTAGGGGTACTTTCGTACTTACGCAACTACACACGTTATTTCAGTAATTTTAGCAGTTTTAATGCAATTTGGTTCCACCATCTAACTAACAGGCTACTTTGCCCACCTTTTGCCCATATTGGGCCGTAAGCCCATTGGGCCCAGTTTTGGCCCATCGAGGCCCTTTTCCCGAAGTATGCTAAAATGTCACACGAACTTACTTACCACTTTGCGGTGCTAGATCTAACAATTACTCTATGTCTTGAGAGCATTCGCATACTCACAAGCCTATGAAATGCGAATTTGGTATTTGACTTTTGCCAATTAAACTAAGAAAAGGTGTTAGGTACACACGATTCATGACGATCGCTACCGAGATCTCTTTCGATATCCTACAATTGATTAGCAAAGTTCTTATTTACAAACTAAAATCACTAAACCCACAACCTACTTATCCATGATCGAACTATGTCCCTAAAAGCCTTTGAAACCTTACTTTTTTGTCAAAATCGATAGCTAGCTCCGAATCCAATTGCTCCAATGATTCACGCTTTTGATCCAACGCTTAAGAAGGCACTAACCACCGAAAGAAAACAACCGTTAAAACCCTTAGAGCCACATGCCCAAATCGACAGCCTCCCTAATTTTTAGGGACTTCGGCTTTTCTTAACTTTGCAAAATAAGAGCAGATCTGAGATGATAAGTACTTACCCCTTACTCCTACTTGATTTCCACGCAATCCAGTGCAGATTTATCTATCAAACGACGGTAGAACTCGATTCCCAAAGTCTTGAAGTTTCGGCTATAAGCCCCCAAATCTATGGTTTTTCGGCTTTTGGGTGGTGAAGAAGATGATAATGTGGAACTATAACCTTGAAGTAGAATTACCGTCAGGTATCTAAGATTAAGAAAAGATAATTGTAAACTAATAAAAACAAAGCACATAGAAGAACTTGGCTTTGAGGAAAACGGCACAAGCAATGATCACAGGATTTCGGCTTTTGTGATTTCGGCAAAGTGTTGATGAATAGCGGTATGATGAATAGTTTTGAAGAAGAAAATAGAAGAAGAAGAATAGGGAGGTGGTAGTTTGGCTAGAGAGGAAAAAGAGAGGAAAAGGAAAACCCTTGGGTGCAAAAGCGGAAGAAAGCGGCACCGCTCAATACCCTAAGTGCGAAATACTAACCTCATAACCCCCTGATTTTCCCTCTTCAATTCCTATAATTGACCAACTCCTAGCCTCATCCCAATCCTTAAATCTCTCCCTTATCACTCCTTAATCCAAGCATTTAAACTGATCCAACTCTCCTCTAACACAATCCACCTGAACTCCAACACTTACCTTTCCTGCACTTAAAAAATAAATGCATCCATTTGCCAACACAGGGAATCGATCCCTTGCCTTCCCAAAGCTCCACACGCCACTTTTCTAGGAGCCTAGTGGCGTCACCCTAGCCACTTTACCAAGGCTCTTTTTGTGATGCAATTTGCCCACAACTCTACTTAAGGGCCACTTAGCCAGAACCCCTAACTCCTAAGTCTAAAATTCCAAAAAAATTCAACTGGGTTTTGACCAACTCATGGGCCTTCCATAAGCCCATTTACTTACTCAAAATATTAATTCCACATCCACATACAAAAATTTAAAGTCTTTATAAAATATTGAAAACTACGAATAAATCCGAAAATCAGGATGTTACAGGGATTTGTAGAGGATTAGGTGGGGGTGAAGGTTGTGAAGTAGCCAAATTAGTTCTAATATACTAAGTGAACCACTCATTCATCATCTGGAGGAAGGCTTGTTTAGCCTCTCCCTCATGGCTATTCGTAATCGGCCTAGAATCAACCGGTACTACCTCTTGAGCAGGAGCGGGTGCATTATTTTCCACATCATCAGCTACAGGTCGATCGGGATCCATTTACTATACGATAAAGACATTTTAATTGTCAAGAATTCATCACACTATCACAGTTTATATATACGACATGTATAACTAGACTCTAACACGCTACGTTAGTCCTAGAATCGACTAAATCGTAGGTCTGATACCAATTAAATGTAACACCCCTAACCCGTATCCGTCGCAAGAATAGGGTTACAAGGCATTACCAGAAATCACACACAATTCACATTCATTCATACATTTATAATCAAAATCTATTCATATCAGTCTCATTGTCCCTCGTAAGGTCCTATGAGACCTTAAAACATGTTTAGAAGTGGTTCGAGACTAAACTGATAACATTCTAAAACTTTGGGAAACATAGAAAATTTTCGAAGATATAAGGGTCACATACCCGTGTGAACAAGTCATATACCTCACACGGCTACCAAACATGCCCATGTCACAGGCCGTGTGAAAATAGGGGATACATACTGACTTGCACCACGCGGCAGAGGACAAGCCAGTGTGCCAGACAGTGTGAAATCTAAGGGGAGTTACTGACCTAGGTGACAAGGCCAACCACACGCCTATGTGCCGACCCCTGTGCCACACACGACCAATAAACACGCCCGTTTGTTTAGTTCGTGTCAAAACTGTAGGGTATACTAACTTTAATTCGAAGGGTACCCCAGGGGACACACGACCGTGGAACATGACCGTGTGTCACACACTGCGGACACACATATCTGTGTCTCCGTCCGTGTGGACAAAAATTGTAACCTCCTGATTTTCGGATTTATTCGTAGTTTTCAATATTTTATAAAGACTTTAAATTTTTGTATTTGGATGTGGAATTAATATTTTGAGTAAGTAAATGGGCTTATGGAAGGCCCATGAGTTGGCCAAAACCCAGTTGAATTTTTGGAATTTTAGACTTAGGAGTTAGGGGTTACGCTAAGTGGCCCTTAAGTAGAGTTGTGGGTAAATTGCATCACAAAAGAGCCTTGGTAAAGTGGCAAGGGTGACACCACTAGGCTCCTAGAAAAGTGGCGTGTGGAGCGGTGGGGAAGGCATGGGATCAATTCCTGTGTTGGCAAATAGATGCATTTATTTTTAAGTGCGGGGAGGGTAAGTGTTGGAGTTCGTGGATTCGCTAGAGGAGAGTTGGATCAGTTTAAATGCTTGGATTAAGGAGGATAAAGGGAGAGATTTAAGGATTTGGATGAGGCTAGGAGTTGGCAATTATGGGAATTGAAGAGGAAAAATCGGCGGGGGTTATGAGGTTAGTATTTCGGCACTTAGGGTATTGAGTGGTGCCGTTTTCTTCTTTTGCACCCAAGGGTTTTCCTTTTCTCTCTATTCCTCCCTAGCGAAACTATCACCTATCTTGTTTTTCTTTCTTCATTCTTCTTCTCCAAAGCCATCCATCAAACCCTTATCATCAAGACCTTTGCCAAATCACAAAAGCCAAATCCTGTGATCATTGCTTGTGCCGCTTTTCCTCAAAGCCGTGTTCTCCCATGTTCTTTTGTTTTATTAATTTACAATTATCTTTTCTTAATCCTAGATACCGACAATTCTACTTCAAGGTTATAGTTCCACATTATCATCTTCTTCACCACCCAAAAGCCGAAAGTACCATTGGTTTAGGGGCTTATAGCGAAACTTCTTCAAACTCCCGGATTCGGGTTCTACCATTGTTCTAAGGATAAATGCACTTGGATTGCGAGGAAATCAAGTAGGAGTAAGGGGTAAGTACTTATCATCTTAGATCTGTTCTTATTTTGCAAAGTTAAGAAAAGCCGAAGTCCCTAAAATTAGGGAGGCTGCCGATTTGAGCATGTGGCTCTAAGGGTTTTAACGGTTGTTTTCTTTCGGTGGTTAGTGCCATCTTAAGCGTTGGATCAAAAGCGTGAATCATTGGGGCAATCGGATTCGGAGCTAGCTATCGATTTTGACAAAAAGGTAAGGTTTCAAAGGTTTTTAGGGACATAGTTCGATCATGGATAAGTAGGTTGTGGGTTTAGTGATTATAGTTTGTAAATAAGAACTGTGCTAATCAATTGTAGGATATCGAAGAGATCTCGAGAGGATCGTCACGAATCAGGTGTGTACCGAACACCTTTTCTTAGTTCAATTCGGCAAAAAGCCGAAATGCCGAAATTCCGGCATTTCATAGGCTTGTGAGTATGCGAATGCTCTCAATACATAGAGTAATTGTTAGATCTAGCACCGCAAAGTGGTAAGTAAGTTTGTGTGACGTTTCAACGTACATCGAAAAAAGGGCCTCGATGGGCCAAAATTGGGCCCAATGGGCTTACGGCCCAATATGGGCAAGAGGTGGGCAAAGTAGCCTGTTAGTTAGATGGGAGAATCAAATTGCATATGATTGTTAAGAATTACTGGAATAACGTGTGTAGTTGCGTAAGTACGAATTTACCCCTAAAGAGCATAATTACCGAAATACCCCTAGGGTTTAAATTGGTTAAACTGCATGATTGATTAATATTGTATTTTACATGATATGAATTTATTAATATCTGTTGCATGGGATTGGGGTATTGATGGAGGAAGTACTGAATGTGGTTCATCCACGTACTGGAGGCTTTGCCTCAACTGACTGGTAATTGAGCGCCGTTGTTTGCAACGTGGAGTGTAGGGTGGGTGGGTTGAGATATTCCCACATGGAGTGTAGGGCTGGTACGGGACCGTGTAGCGGTTGGTGGGTTGAGTAGTCTCCCGGTTGGGCTTGCATTCATTACGATATTGTTACATATGTTCTCGAATCGGGCCTATGGGCCATCTTGTTATGTTAAAAGGGCTAAGGCCTTGCTACTGTGATTCGAAAGGGCTTTGTTCCACTGTGTCTGTTATCTGAATAGGGCTTAGGCCCAATGGGCTCGAGCTGATTTGGGCTTTGGATGGGTTTCTGTATACACTGAGTTTTCCCAAACTCACCCCTTCCTCTTCCATCCTTGCAGGTGAGCCTAGTTGGTGGACTTGGAGCTGGGCAAGATTCAGAGTGGCCATGAAGCTTGATTGCCGATTTTAAATAAGTTTAGCATTTAATTTGGATTATTTTTATTGTGCTTGAATGTAATTCCCCGTACCCGAGACCATTTTCGGAGTCGAACACGAGGTGTTAACGGACTTAATTCATTACTTAAACAGCTCATACAATTTATTTTAAAATTTCCAGACAAGCTGTCTAACTGCATCATAGTCGCTTTAAAAATTATATCTCGAGTTCCGAAACTCAAAATCCAATTCCATAAATTTTTCCTGAAACTAGACTCATATATCTATCTAGTAATTTTTTTCTAGAATTTTTGGTCAGGTCAATTAGTACAGTTTATTAGTTAAAGTCTCCCCTATTTCAGGGTTCGACTACTCTGACCTCTGTGTATTAAGAATCAGATATCTCCCTGTACAGAGCTTCAATGACTATGCTGTTTGTCTCTAATAAAACTAGACTCAATAAGGAATCTGTAAATATAAATCATGACTTCTAATTATCTTTGTAAAATTTATGGTGAATTTACAAATTCAGAACAGGGGATCCAAAAATCGCTCTGGCCCTGTTTCACAAAAATTTAAACATCTCATAAAATATAACTCATATACTGTTTTGTTCCATCCATATGAAAATAGACTCATAATTATTCAATTCCATATTTTATTCATCATATAATTATATCTCTACTATTTTAATGATTTTTCAAACTCACGTCGCTGCTGCTGTCTTAATCTATTTTATGGTAAATTTTACCTATTTCATGGTTTCCATGGATTAGCTAGTAATTTGACATACATAACACCAAATATGATCATGATTAGCCATTCCAATGGCTAATCATTACCAAGCATTCCATACCACTCAATAACCATATCATAAGACCATATATACAAAATGATTATAATGCTATACATGCCATACTCAAAATATACAAGCCATTATGCCAAGATGGTATACGGATAGTGTGGCGTGCCTCCGACCGTTTTCGATTTCGAAATGGCTTGTCAACACTACAAGGAATGAAAAGGAGGAGTAAGCATAAATGCTTAGTAAGTTCACATGCAAATAGCAAGTAACATAACTATATAGGCAAACATAAAACATCATTTGCATAATCATCAAGAGACATTCATATCACATTTTCATTTATCATCTTACCATATTGTTGTTATATCGAGTTTTCAACCCGAGGGTTAAGTACATACCTGTTCAAAGTATCCATTTCACAACACTTACCAATACATCTCTTTCATCTTGAGTATTCCTCCATTTGAGTAGAACTTTACCCGTTGAACACATCGAAATATAATTCGGATACATGGAAAGTTTGCACATAAGTGCCACATATGTAGCCAAGCTACCATGTAACCCGCCCATAAGCGAACTCGGACTCAACTCAACAAGCTCGGGCGTTCGCATCCATAAGTGAACTCGGACTCAACTCAACGAGCTCGGGCGTTTGCATCCATAAGTGAACTCGGACTCAACTCAACGAGTTCGGATGCCTAGTTACATCTCACGAACTCGGACTCAACTCAACGAGTTCGGACGCTCACATCCATAAATGAACTTGGGCTCAACTCAACGAGTTCGGATGCCCAAATATCCCAGTGACATGTCACTTGTATCCTAATCTATTCCTAAGGTTCAAACGGGCTTTTTTCCTCGATCTCACATCTTTGCCGTCTTCCACGGAATATCGAAATCGATACTTCGGTGATAGTTCATACTCATCAAGTAATTCACATAATTACATATTATTCAACAATAACCACAAAGCATAATATTTCATGATAATAATCGGCATCATATCATATAAACAACATTAAATTGCTTAAAATGACAATTATGTTACTACATTTACACATGAACTTACCTCGTATGCGAAAATGGCTACTTTTACCATTTCGTCCACAACTTGGTATTTTCCCCATTTTAGCCCGAATTTCAGTTTTCCTTGGTCTATCATTTAAAATATAGTCTAATTAGGACTCACATTATTCAAATTGACCCAAAATCATATTTTGGAAAAATTACAATTTGCCCTAAACTTTTGCATATTTACACTTTTTCCCAAAGCTCGTAAATTAAACTTCAGCCTATTTTCTTATGTTTTATGACATGCTGATCATTTTTCCCTTCTATGGCAACATCAAATTCTCACTCTAACATGTACTTATGACTATTAGGTATTTTTACCGATTAAGCCCTTTTGCTAGTTTTCGCTTAAAACCGAGTAGCACAAGTTGTCTGACATAATTTAAAACCTCATATTCTATCATAAAACACCAAAATACACAAATTTCACCTATGGTTATTTTTCCAAATATAAACCCTAGGTTAAATTATTGCTAGCATAAGCTAAATCGAGCTACCGGACTCCAAAAGCGTAAATATCATTAAAAGCGAGGCTAGAACGGACTTACAATCGAGCTTGGAAGCTTGAAAACCCTAGCCATGGTTTCTCCTTGCTATATTCGGCCATGGGGTTGAAGATGAGCAAAATTGGCTTTAATTTTGTATTTTAATTCATTTTACCCATAAATGACCAAAATGCCCTTACTACTAAACTTTCCAAAATTCCATCCATGTCCAATTTTGTCCAAGATTTAGAAATTGGTAAAATTGCTATTTAAGACCTCCTAATTAATATTTCAAAACAATTTCATACTAGAAACTTCTAGAATGAAAGTTTTACAAATTATTCGATTTAGTCCCTAATTTCAATTTAAGCACTTTATGCATAAAATTTCTTCACGAAATTTTCACACAATCATGAAATCATATCATAGACCTTAAAATAATCATAAAATAATTATTTCTATCTCGATTTTGTGGTCACGAAACTACTATTCCGACTAGGCCCAAAATCGGGATATTACAACTCTCCCCTTCGGATTTTCGTCCTCGAAAATCTTACCGAAAAAGTGGTCTTCACTTTTAATCTCATATTCGATGTCGAAGAACTTTCACTTAGGTCTGTACCTCCAATACATCTCTTTAATTTCTCATATGATCTAAAAGCTTACGTCTCAACTCTCAACTGTTCTTAAATTTTCAACCCTTCTCAGTTTCCCATGATATCATGACATAAAACTCGGATCTTAACTTGATCAATGGAGACCGGAATTCCAAGAAATCCAACAATCAAAGAGACCTAAAATTCCATGAATCTGATGAGTAGGACTTCATTCAATACAGATATGATTTATAGATCTCGCTAAACATTTAACAATAGGATACATCACATTTTTCCTCTTTCCGCCATAGAAATAATTCTGATATGGCCTCAAGAATAATCCTTCTCATTTCCATCCCAATATCAACACTGACAAGGATAATTTTGATAGATCCCAATGTTCGGCTTTAACCCCTTTAACAACTTCGATTTTATGTAACATCGAATGCTCTAAACTATCACATTACCTCACTGTCTTGAAACACATCACAATTCATACAACAGTACATTACTGAAAGTCAGGAAGTCTTTACTCAATGTAGACTAGTCTAGTTCGACGCTTGGTTACCAATATTCTCATCTATCCAAACTTTGTCAACATGTAATAAACTTTTCAGCTTTCACAAGTCAAAACCTTATCATTCGTAGTGATTTTAACTAATATCCAACTCTTTCTAATAAATATACACTTCTCGTTCGGACTATTTACTCTTTTATCCGTACAAAATGAAATTATATTATCGGACTTGAGAAAATAATCCGACATAATTGTCACATGAAATCTTTCAAATAAATAATTCACCATACCAAGCTGAAACTCGCGCTTTTATCACCTATGCCTTTACGATGTCAAATCCTTACACGAAATTAGAAAAATCCGATACTAAAATCACCACATTACCAAGATCAAATTAGAAGTATAGTCATATTTGACATGATTATCACGAATGAAGAATGTACTTGAACATGAGTCATAATTGACAAATTATAGAACAAAGATAACAAGAAAACCGAATAAAGAAATCCAAGATAGAGAAACGAAATAAAGAAATCCGAATAAAGAGATCCGGATAAAGAAACCCAAGATACGATACTATGCCGGAGAATCGAAAACCAAACTCATAGAGAAAATACGGAATACCCGATAATTCTTCAAAGAAAGAAAGTCCAAAAGAAAACATCATTTAATCCCACGGAATCAAATATAACAAGAACAATATATCTTCCCATACATATATATCGGATGAAGCATCAAGTAGAAGAAAGCAGAATCATAATATCATATGTATTCTCTCATCAATTCTTATCGACGAAATGAAATAGAATACCCGATGAAATAGAGCAATATAAATTATAAACCGATCAGGACTACCAATGCTTTCATCCAACACGAATTAGAAGACATTCCCATATAACAAGAATTTCTTGAAGATCAATAGCCATAGAAATATTTACGAGAACGGGTAAAACATAGAATATCTCAAAAGAGATCTAAATCTGTCCGATCATAATCATCACACTCGGATAGTTCACATTTCAAATATCATTTCCCCAACTAGTTACTGCCACACAAATTTCATATTAAACCATTCACTAAAGAATGCGATTCGAATAAATTTCGATTTACACTTGTCTCGACCTTGCACCTAAGTAATTCGATTTACCTAAGAGAATTCCTTCTCTAATTGGGATAGTGCATAACTCCAATAATCTTTACGTCAATCCGATACTTTACTGGCTCTGACTTTACTTATCAGCTCATTTTCAATCTCTGATCATACTTATAATTATTCTATCACTAAACTCTTTGGGTTCTAAACTTGGAACTTATTCAATACAAATCTCATGAAATTCCATTATAAGTACCACTTCGGTAAGGGGGAGGGGTTGTAGGACCTCTGACTCGACTTTCTTATACATACACATATGACACAACTTCCATCATCATAGTAACATCATCAAAATCATGTCATTCATTCATGTTGGCTTACACCAATTTTCCTATTGTCCCATTTAGACAATATACTTATGCATACATTCTATGTTTTCTAGACAGCTTTACTTATCCATTCATTTAATTAAATTAAGTCATGCTCATGACATCATATAAGACCAAACAAACATAGATATTTGCATCACAATCACAACTTTCATTTCTGCATCATCATGTACATATCATTACAATCATATAATTCATCCAACAATTTAACATAGATAAGTTCATTTCATTATAATCCTTTATCTCATAAAAATCATATACCATTAACATTCATCAACATTCGACATCCAATCAAGACAAGGATATTTTCATTCGTATCATAATATTATGACCTTTATTCATACCTCTACTACTTTCTATTTATTAGTTCATCTTATCAAGTAAGCCACATACACTACATCATATGAGCATGAAGCAAATATGGATATTTATCACATATGTATCATAAACTTTTATTCATACTTTTCTAAACCGAGACTTATCATAATCATAATTTCACTCAAATACCTTCACATAACATTGAACATGGTCGGTAGCATTTCGGTTGGAGAGTACCTGTCTAAATAAGGCGGTACTCATACGCGTCGGAAGACATCACACTATCAAAGATCAGTGGCATGTATAGCTAAACTTTTACACATGCTAGGTTAGTCCGAGAACTGACTAAACCTGCTCTGATACCACTAAATGTAATGCCCCGTACCCGAGACCGTTGCCGGAGTCGAACACGAGGTGTTAACGGACTTAATTCATTACTTAAACAGCTCATACAATTTATTTTAAAATTTCCAGACAAGCTGTCTAACTGCATCATAGTCGCTTTAAAAATTATATCTCGAGTTCCAAAACTCAAAATCCAATTCTGTAAATTTTTCCTGAAACTAGACTCATATATTTATCTAGTAATTTTTTTCTAGAATTTTTGGTCAGGTCAATTAGTACAGTTTATTAGTTAAAGTCTCCCCTATTTCAGGGTTCGACTACTCTGACCTCTGTGTATTACGAATCAGATATCTCCCTGTACAGAGCTTCAATGACTATTCCGTTTGTCTCTAATAAAACTAGACTCAATAAGGAATCTGTAAATATAAATCATGGCTTCTAATTATCTTTGTAAAATTTATGGTGAATTTACAAAGTCAGAACAGGGGATCCAGAAATCGCTCTGGCCCTGTTTCACAAAAATTTAAACATCTCATAAAATATAACTCATATACCTGTTTTGTTCCATCCATATGAAAATAGACTCATAATTCTTCAATTCCATATTTTATTCATCATCTAATTATATTTCTACTATTTTTAATGATTTTCAAACTCAAGTCACTGCTGCTGTCTTAATCTATTTTATGGTAAATTTTACCTATTTCATGGTTTCCATGGATTAGCTAGTAATTTGACATACATAACACCAAATATGATCATGATTAGCCATTCCAATGGCTAATCATTACCAAGCATTTCCATACCACTCAATAACCATATCATAAGACCATATATACAAAATGATTATAATGCTTAGTAAGTTACTCAAAATATACAAGCCATTATGCCAAGATGGTATACGGATAGTGTGAGCGTGCCTCCGACCGTTTCCAATTTCCGAGCTGGCTTGTCAACACTACAAGGAATGAAAAGGAGGGAGTAAGCATAAATGCTTAGTAAGTTCACATGCAAATAGCAAGTAACATAACTATATAGGCAAACATAAAACATCATTTGCATAATCATCACCGAGACATTCATATCACATTTTCATTTATCATCTTACCATATTGTTGTTATATCGAGTTTTCAACCCGAGGGTTAAGTACATACTGTTCAAAGTATCCATTTCACAACACTTACCAATCGTCTCTTTCATCTTGAGTATTCCTCCATTTGAGTAGAACTTTACCGTTGAACACATCGAATATAATTCGGATACATGGAAAGTTTGCACATAAGTGCCACATATGTAGCCAAGCTACCATGTAACCCGCCCATAAGTGAACTCGGACTCAACTCAACGAGCTCGGGCGTTCGCATCCATAAGTGAACTCGGACTCAACTCAGCGAGCTCGGGCGTTTGCATCCATAAGTGAACTCGGACTCAACTCAACGAGTTCGGATGCCTAGTTACATCTCACGAACTCGGACTCAACTCAACGAGTTCGGACGCTCGCATCCATAAATGAACTCGGACTCAACTCAACGAGTTCGGATGCCCAAATATCCCAGTGACATGTCACTTGTATCCTAATCTATTCCTAAGGTTCAAACGGGCTTTTTTCCTCGATCTCACATCTTTGCCGTCTTCCACGGAATATCGAAATCGATACTTCGGTGATAGTTCATACTCATCAAGTAATTCACATAATTACATATTATTCAACAATAACCACAAAGCATAATATTTCATGATAATAATCGGCATCATATCATATAAACAACATTAAATTGCTTAAAATGACAATTATGTTACTACATTTACACATGAACTTACCTCGTATGCGAAAATGGCTACTTTTACCATTTCGTCCACAACTTGGTATTTTCCCCATTTTAGCCCGAATTTCAGTTTTCCTTGGTCTATCATTTAAAATATAGTCTAACTAGGACTCACATTATTCAAATTGACCCAAAATCATATTTTGGAAAAATTACAATTTGCCCTAAACTTTTGCATATTTACACTTTTGTCCCAAAGCTCGTAAATTAAACTTCAGCCTATTTTCTTATGTTTTATGACATGCTGATCATTTTTCCTTCTATGGCAACATCAAATTCTCACTCTAACATGTACTTATGACTATTAGGCATTTTTACTGATTAAGCCCTTTTGCTAGTTTTCGCTTAAAACCGAGTAGCACAAGTTGTCTAACATAATTTAAAACCTCATATTCTATCATAAAACACCAAAATACACAAATTTCACCTATGGGTATTTTTCCAAATATAAACCCTAGGTTAAATTATTGCTAGCATAAGCTAAATCGAGCTACCGGGACTCCAAAAACGTAAATATCATTAAAAACGAGGCTAGAACGGACTTACAATCGAGCTTGGAAGCTTGAAAAACCCTAGCCATGGTTTCTCCTTGCTATATTCGGCCATGGGGTTGAAGATGAGCAAAATTGGCTTTAATTTTGTATTTTAATTCATTTTACCCTAAATGACCAAAATGCCCTTACTACTAAACTTTCCAAAATTCCATCCATGTCCAATTTTTGTCCAAGACTTAGAAATTGGTAAAATTGCTAGTTAAGACCTCCTAATTAATATTTCAAAACAATTTCATACTAGAAACTTCTAGAATGCAAGTTTTACAAATTATTCGATTTAGTCCCTAATTTCAATTTAAGCACTTTATGCATAAAATTTCTTCACGAAATTTTCACACAATCATGAAATCATATCATAGACCTTAAAATAATCATAAAATAATTATTTCTATCTCAGATTTTGTGGTCACGAAACTACTATTCCGACTAGGCCCAAAATCAAGATATTACATTGAAGTTGTAATAAGGCCGCTCTTTTTTATTAATTTTATTTTGGGGATTATTAAACCGTTAGCACTAGGGTTCGTTTATAAAAACTACTTGTTTTAAAAGATCACGATGACGCACAAAGTTTCCGCAAGTAAATGTTTTCCAAGAGAACAAATATTTTAAGCAAACGTTTTCAACCTTAATCATTTTCTTAAGATGGGCATAATCAAGCGGTTTTCAAAAAATTATACGAGATGTTAGAGTGTGGCAATGGCGGTGTGCATGTGCGGGATTGGATCGAAGGAGCTTGGTACTTAGCGGTCAAGCGGACTCACCTCCTCTTCTTCCCGGTTTCCTACACGGTGCACTGACTTAGTTCACTTTAACCTACTTTTAAAAGTACCTTTACAACACCAACTAAGTTTTACCAAACTAAGTGTCTGGAATGTTTTGAGCGCTCCGATGTGGCGCATCGATCCGGTCATATCGTCTAGGCCGGGTTTGGGGTGTTAGATTTAGTGGTATCAGAGCCTAGGTTGCAACAACTTGGCTGTGGATCGGGTCCGAAAGTCTTTTCAAAAAAAAGAGTTTTTCTATAAGTTTTTTTTTTAGATGTTCAAAGTTTTCTATTGTTAAACGGGGTTAAGTCAATAGTTTTAAAATAAAAGTGTTTTCAAATGAAATCTTTTTAATTTGAGTAAACAAAAGCATGGGTTTTTATGGACTGATAAAGTAGTGGCACACTGAATCCCCGGCACCAAGTCTGTAAGTGTTCTTTTTCTGCTTTAAATATTTATATGGAACTGGACTGGAAATAATACTATAGATAGTACTGAGCCTTAGAGATAGTGCTATTGATAAGGTAGTATTAGGGCTACAAAACTGAGACCGTAGCTAAATTGTGATTGCGCGAAAATAACTCTGAAACTCTATCTGTACATAAGACATTACGTAATAAGCAGTGAAACCAATGGCGATGTCATAAAATTCGTGTCGATAAATCGTTATGAGTACAAGGGCTACTCGAGGAAGTGGCCGTGGTCGAGGCCGAGGTAGCACTCAAGCTGGATCTGCGTCATCTGAACACATGCCAGCTGGCGAGGTACGTCCACCACCGGTTAATGAAAATAGGCCGTATGATCGGGCCGCAGGGGATGACGCTTTGTCTCGTGCCATGTTGAGGGTTTTGGAAAGGGTGGCGGAGCTAACGTCGGGCCCATGAATAGGGGTCCATTTCGAGCGACTTGAACCAACGAGATGAGATTTTTAGGCGTGTCTGAGTGGCCCCAAATGTGGTGAGCTTGGTTGGAAGCCACAGAGCGGATCATGGATGACTGGGACCTCGAAGAGAACGAAGTTGAAAGGCGGTGTCGTTCTTTGCGGGATGAAGCGTGTCGGTGGTGGATTCTTGTGAGAGAGGTACCCGGTGAGAGGGTAACATGGGAGCTATTCAAGCAGACCTTTAAGGCAAAATATGCCGGAGCTAGCTATGTGGATGCACGCAAAAGGAGTTCTGAATCGACTCGGAAATAAGACCATTCTTGAATATGAGGCGGAGTTTCTACGATTGAGTCGGTATGCTAATGGCATCGTTTCCACTTGAATCGAGCGCAGCGTTCGTTTTGAGGATGGCCTCGGAGATGAGTTAAGGGTGCTCATAGCTCCGTAGAGAGCGAGATTTATTTGCCTTTGGTAGAGAAGGCTAAGATAGCCGAGGAAGTGAAGCAAACCGAACGGAAGAATCGTGATAAGGATCGGAATCGATTCAGGAGGGATGCTGGACTGGCAGGTGCTGCAAATTGAAATGTTAAGAGAGCTAGGATGGAGGAACCGGTTCAAGCAGTTCCGGTGAACACAGGTAGACTGCAAGCTTGTGGGGATTGCGGCAGAATGCATCAAGGAGAGTGCTGGAAGCGCTCTGGGGCTTGTCTTCGTTGTGGGTCTAAGGAGCACAGGATTAAGGATTGTCCTAGGAGGGCCACCCAGGCTCAGGTGGCCGAACAAGGGGCTGTGCAACCGGCTCAACTCGTGAGGGATGGACCGCCGCTGCCAAGAGGTCATGGACAAGGTCGCGGTGGTAATGGTCGTGGACGTGGGGCACCTGGCAGGGGTATTGGTAACGCGGATGCTCGTCAGCCAGCTTTGGTGTATCTTTGCTCGTCATTGTGAGGAGGGTGGCCTTTTGATGTCATAAGCTGATGCGTTTTTATCTATGGTGTACCTTATCTTTCTCGATTGATGTGGGATCAACCCATTCATATGTGGCTTATAACATTTACGGGGCCTTTGGGTGTGCACTTGAGGAGACTGTATGTGGGGTGTCTGTGATAAGTCCTTTAGGTCATTCGGTTAAGGTAGAGAAACTCTTCAAGGAGGAGCCTTTGGAGATTCAAGGCGGGGTTTCGTGGGGATTTGATGGAGTTACCGCTTGAAGAATTCGATTTGATTCTAGGGATGGATTGGTTGACCAAGCATAAGGCAACTTTGGATTGTGCGACTAAGAGGATGGTGTTAAGGATCACAATGATGAAGAGGTAATGATTATTGGAGAGCGAAGGATTACTTATCCAATGTAGTATCGGCGTTGAGGGCGATAAAGCGATGCGCAAGGGATGCGAGGCATATCGGGCTTTGGTAAGCCAAGTGGGCGAGGATCTAACCGTGGAGACCATCGAGGCTGTTAGGGAATTCGGGATGTTTTTCCTAAGAGCTTCTGGATTACCTCCGAATCGGAAGTTGAGTTTGGAATCAATTTGTTGCCCGGAACAGCTCCAATATCTATTGCACCTATAGGATGGCACCAAGGAGTTGGTGGGCGAAGGCTCAAATTCAAGAGTTGTTAGATAGAGGCTTCATTAGGCCTAGTGTGTCTCCTTGGGGAGCACCGGTCTGTTGTGAAGAAAAGGGCGGAACGATGCGCATGTGCATCGATTATCGCCATTGAACAAGCGGCGATTAAGAATAAGTATCCACTACCAAAGATTGATGATCATTCGATCAAGCGAGGGAGCTTCGGTATTCTCCAAAATCGATCTTCGCTCGGATACCATCATTAAGGGTAAAGAAGGGATATTCATAAAACAAATTTCGAACTCGATATGGACATTATGAGTTTGTGGTCATGCCGTTTGGGGTGACGAACGCATCTGCAGCTTTTATGGATCGATGAATCGAGTATTCCAACCTTACTTGGATCGGTTCGTAGTCGTCTTTATCGACGATATCTGGTATACTCAAAGCAGGCGAAGCATGATGAGCATCTCCGTATTGTCTTTGCAAGTGTTAAGGGAGAAGGAGCTCTATGCGAAATTCAGCAAGTGTGAATTCGGTTGAGGAGGTAACCTTCCTAGGACATGTGGTCTCTGCCGGGGATTAAGGTGGATCCTCGTAAAATTGAAGCGATTACGGAATGGAAGCCACCTAGGTCGATGTCGGAAATTCGAGTTTCCTAGGGTTGGCGAGTTACTCTGAAGCTTCGTGGAAGGTTTCTCGGTGATGGCGGCACCCTTGACAAAACTCATAAGGAAAGGAGTACCATTTATGCGGACCGAGATACAAAAAAGCTTTTGATCGGTTGAAAAAGGTATTGACCAAGCGCCGGTGTTGATTCAACCGTGTCCGGAAGGACTTTCTTGTATCTGACGATCGTCGCATGTGGGGTTAGGTTGCGTCTTGATGCAAGAGGGCAAGGTGGTCGCTTATGCATCGCGACAGCTTAAGGCTCATGAGGTGAATTACCCTACGCATGATTTGGAGCTAGCAGCAGTGATTTTTACGTTAAAAATTTGGAGACACTACTTATATGGGGAGAAGTGCATCATATACACATCATAAGAGCCTAAAGTATTTGTTGACTCGAAGGAGTTGAACCTTAGGCAACGAAGATGGGTGGAGTTGCTTAAAGACTACGATCGATCGATAGAGTACCACCGAGAAAGGCTAATGTGGTGGCGGATGCGTTGAGTTGAAGGGTTGCTCTTGATTTGAGAGCCTTGTTCGCACGATTAAGTCATGCGATGATGGAAGCTTGTTGGAAGAAGCGCAAGTAAGGCCTACTTGGGTGAGCAAATTAAGGAAAAATAGTTGAAGGACGATTCATTAGCTCTTGGTTCCACAAGTTAAGAGTGGTGAGAACGAGGATTTTGGGTTGAACACTTGAAGGAGTTACGTGCTTTCGTGGAAGGGTTTGTATTCCAAAGGACCACGAATTGAGGCGATTAATTCTAAAAGAGGCTCATGGTGGACTCGTGCCATGCATCTGGAGGAATAAGTTATATCGAGACTTGCGAGAGATGTCTTTGTGGCTTGATTAAAGCGAGAGGTGACCGAATTTGTTGGGAAATGTCGGCGTGCCGGCGAGGTTAAGGTGAGCACCAATTGCCGTCGGGATTCACGCAACCTATGAAAATTCCACTATGGAAGTGGGAAAGAGTAACAATGGACTTTGTGAGTGGGTTACCTCGACACCCACCAAGAAAGATTCGGTGTGGGTAGTTGTGGATAGGTTAACAAAATCGCTCATTTCATACCGTTCGCACCGACTACTCACCGTAAAAGTTGGCCAAGTTATATGTGGCGGAGGTAGTGCGATTGCATGGGGTGCAGTGTCGATAATATCGATCGAGACCCTAGGTTTACGTCTCGATTTTGGCGAAGTTGCGAGAAGCGTTGGGTACACGATTGGATTTTAGCACGCTTTTCACCCACGCATGATGGACGATCGAAAAGGGTTATTCGAGTTACGGAGGATATGTTGAGGGTTGTATCATTGATTTTCGTGGAAGTTGGGAGGACTACTTACCATTGGCGGAGTTTGCGTACAATAACAGCTATCAAGCAAGTATTCAGATGGCACCATATGAAGCGCTTTATGGGCGAAGATGTCGTGCTGTTGATGTGTTGGACGAGTTGGGTGAACGACGAGTGCTTGGACCGGAATTGGTGGCGGAACCGAAAGCAAGGTTAGGCGATAAGGAGCGGTTAAAGCGGCATCGGATAGAGCGAAGTTGTATGCGATTTGAAGCGCAAAGAGATTGAGTTATTGTTGGGGATATGGTTTTCTTGAAGGTTTCCCTTGGAAGAAAATTTTGAGATTTGGTAAGAAGGGTAAGTTGAGCCCACGGTTTATTGGGCCTTACCGAATTGTTAAGCGGGTTGGACGGTGGCTTATCACCTAGAGTTACCACGAATCGCATCGTATCCACGACATTTTCATATATCCATCTTTGAGGTGGTATCGATCGACCCAACTCATATCATACCGATTCGTAAATCGAGGTGCGGTCGATTTAACTTTCGAGGAGGAACTGTGCAAATACTTGATCGTGACGTCAAGGTGTTGAGAAGGAAATCGGTTCCACTATGTGAAAGTACTTTGGAGAAACCATGGCAAGGAAGAAGCTACTTGGGAGGCGAGGAGGCTATCGTCGTGATACCTCAACTGTTTACGATAAGGTAAAATTTCGAGGTCGAAATTTCTTTAAGGAGGGTAGAGTTGTAACATCCCGATTTTCATTTATTCGTAGTTTTCAATATTTTATAAAGACTTTAAATTTTGTATTTTGATGTGGAATTAATATTTTGAGTAAGTAAATGGGCTTATGGAAGGGCCATGAGTTGGCCAAAACCAGTTGAATTTTGGAATTTTAGACTTAGGAGTTAGGGGTTACGGCTAAGTGGCCCTTAAGTAGAGTTGTGGGTAAATTGCATCACAAAAGAGCCTTGGTAAAGTGGCAAGGGTGACGCCACTAGGCTCTTAGAAAAGTGGCGTGTGGAGCGGTGGGAAGGCATGGGATCGATTCCTGTGTTGGCAAATAGATGCATTTATTTTTAAGTGCGGGAGGGTAAGTGTTGGAGTTCGGTGGATTACGCTAGAGGAGTTGGATCGGTTTAAATGCTTGGATTAAGGAGGGATAAGGGAGAGATTTAAGGATTTGGATGAGGCTAGGAGTTGGCGAATTATGGAATTGAAGAGGAAAAATCGGCGGGGGTTATGAGGTTAGTATTTGGTACTTAGGGTATTGAGTGGTGCCGTTTTCTTACCTTTTGCACCCAAGCATTTTCCTTTTCTCTATTCCTCCCTAGCCAAAACTATCACCTATCTTGTTTTCTTTCTTCATTCTTCTTCTCCAAAGCCGTCCATCAAACACCTTATCATCAAGACCTTTGCCGAAATCACAAAAGCCGAATCACTGTGATCATTGCTTGTGCCGCTTTCCTCAAAGCCGTGTTCTCCCATGTTCTTTTGTTTTATTAATTTACAATTATCTTTTCTTAATCCTAGATACCTGACGGCAATTCTACTTCAAGGTTATAGTTCCACATTATCATCTTCTTCACCACCCAAAAGCCGAAAGTACCACTGGTTTAGGGGCTTATAGCCAAAACTTCTTCAAACTCCTGGATTCGGGTTTTACCATTGTTCTAAGGATAAATCTGCACCGGATTGCGAGGAAATCAAGTAGGAGTAAGGGGTAAGTACTTATCATCTCAGATCTGTTCTTATTTTGCAAAGTTAAGAAAAGCCGAAGTCCCTAAAATTAGGGAGGCTGCCGATTTGAGCATAAGGCTTTAAGGGTTTGTAGCTGATGTTTTCTTTCGGTGATTAGAGTCTTCTTAAGCGTTGGATCAAAAGCGTGAATCATTGGAGCAATCGGATTCGGAGCTAGCTATCGATTTTGACAAAAAGGTAAGGTTTCAAAGGTTTTTAGGGACATAGTTCGATCATGGATAAGTAGGTTGTGGGTTTAGTGATTATAGTATGTAAATAAGAACTATGCTAATCAATTGTAGGATATCGAAAGAGATCTCGATGCGATCGTCATGAATCGGTGTGTACCGAACACCTTTTCTTAGTTCAATTCGAAAAAAGCGAAATGCCGAAATTCCTGCATTTCATAGGCTTGTGAGTATGCGAATGCTCTCAAGACATAGAGTAATTGTTAGATCTAGCACCGCAAAGTGGTAAGTAAGTTTGTGTGACGTTTCAACGTACTTCGGAAAAAGGGCCTCGATGGGCCAAAACTGGGCCCAATGGGCTTACGGCCAAATATGGGCAAGAGGTGGGCAAAGTAGCCTGTCAGTTAGATGGGAGAATCAAATTGCATATGATTGTTAAGAATTACTGGAATAACGTGTGTAGTTGCGTAAGTACGAAGTTACCCCTAAAGAGCATAATTACCGAAATACCCCTAGGGTTTAAATTGGTTAAACTGCATGATTGATTAATACTGTATTTTACATGATATGCATTTATTAATATCTGTTGCATGGGATTGGGGTATTGATGGAGGAAGTACTGAATGTGGTTCATCCACGTCTGGAGGCTTTGCCTCAATGACCGGTAATTGAGCGGTGTTCTTTGCAAGCGTGGAGTGTAGGTTTGGGTGGGTTGAGATATTCCCACATGGAGTGTAGGGTGGTGATGCGGGGACCTGTGTAGCGGTTGGTGGGTTGAGTAGTCTCCCAGTTGGGCTTGCATTCATTACTAATATTGTTACATATGTTCTTGAATCGGGCCTATGGGCCATCTTGTTATGTTAAAAGGGCTAAGGCCTTGCTCGTATTCGAAAGGGCTTTGTTCCACTGTGTCTTTATTATCTGAATAGGGCTTAGGCCCAATGGGCTCGAGTGATTTGGGCTTTGGATGGGTTTCAGATACACCGAGTTTTCCCAAACTCACCCCTTCCTCTTCCATCCTTGTAGGTGAGCCCTAGTTGGTGGACTTGGAGTCAAGGGATTCGAGAGTGGCCATGAAGCTTGATTGCCGATTTTAAATAAGTTTAGCATTTAATTTGGATTATTTTATTGTGCTTGAAGTTGTAATAAGGCCGCTCTTTTTTATTAATTTTATTTTGGGGATTATTAAATTGGTTAGCACTAGGGTTCGTTTTATAAAAACTACTTGTTTTTAAAAAGATCATGATGACGCACAAAGTTTCCGCGAAGTAAATGTTTTCCAAGAGAATAAATATTTTAAGCAAACGTTTTTCAACCTTAATCATTTTCTTAAGATGGGCATAATCAAATGGTTTTCTCAAAAATTATACGAGATGTTAGAGTGTGGGAATGGCGGTGTACATGTCTAGGATTGGATCCGAAGGGAGCTTGGTACTTAAGCAGTCCGACGGACTCACCTCCTCTTCTTCCTGGTTTCCTACCTGGTGCACAGCTTCCGTTCACTTTAACCTACTTTTAAAAGTACCTTTTACAACACCAACTAAGTTTTTACCAAACTAAGTAATACGGAATGTTTTGAACGTTCCGATGTGGCGCATCAGATCCGGTCATATCGTCTAGGCCGGGTTTGGGGTGTTACAAAAATAGGCTATTTGCAAAGCTAATTTGCCACCCTAAACACAAGAATACATAGCAACCAAATAGCACCATTTCAATACATATTTAAGTGACCAAAACCTACAAATTCGAACACTTATCATGCCATCCATTCACAACCATTTCCACTACCCAATTCCACAACCAAAACATACCATTTCACTATACCAAAAACATCAAACATACATAACTACTAAATGCATTTATCCATCAACTTATTACCAATTCCATACTTCAACTAATACCATATGGTCATCTCAAATCAAACCACAATATTGTAGCTTCCAAACATAAGAACATCAATTAACATCTAATCAAAATAACCAACATATAATCACACTAATTAAGCCAACATATAAGGCATTATAAACATCATATAATTAACTTATCAAACACATAACTTAAGCCAACTTAAATGGCCAAATTCACACCAACATTTACAAGCAAAATCACATGGCTAAATCACAACTCAAAACTTATCAAGATGACTATAGCCTATACATGCCATATACCATATATACAAAGCTTCCAAAAATACCAACGAGTTGATCAACAGTGAGTTGACTTTTCCCGACGATCCCAGAGTCCAAGCTAGCTTCAATGGTCTAAAAAAAATGGAAAAAACACACAAAGTAAGCTTAAAAATATTAGTAAGCCATACACAAATAACTCATCTTATGAATCAATATAATTACCATCAATTAAACAAGATATGAAGAAGCACAATTAAATACACATTCAAGATCACAAACCTTTCTATTATTCGATTTATACTTCTCAAACATACCAATTCATCAATTACCTTCTCTACTCAAAGATCATATGAATTCCTGGATCAAGTAAAAGCTCTAGGTTTCCAGCAAGCCACTGCTACATCCATTTCATTAGGAATTGATGATCTTTTCATGATACCTTCTAAGGGATATACTGAACAACAAAGTTTGATTTTGAAAAAACACCATCATTTTGGGAACATACACGCAGTAGAAAAATTACGCCAATCAATTGAGATATGGTATGCTACAAGTGAATATTTGCAACAAGAAATGAAACCTAATTTTAGGATGACTGACCCGTTTAACCCAGTCCATATAATGTATTTTTCAGGAGCAACATACCTGAATCACTTAGCTCATTCACATATTCTTTCTCGACTTGACTTTACTGGTTGAACCGTTCGGAATCATTAAGGATACTCAAAAATCACATAAGCTCGTACAATGCCATATCCCAGATATGGTCTTACATGTTAACACATATCGATGCCACTGTCCCTGACAGGGTCTTACACAAAATAGATTAACGATGCCAATGTCTCAGACATGGTCTTATACGTAATCTCAATACAATGCCAATGTCCTAGACATGGTCTTACATGTAATCACATCTCGATAACATAATGTCATGACATTCATATCCTATACTATTCCAAGGGTTCGTACTAGACTTCTAGATGTCGTAACTTCGTCAATTCATGCTCGTACTTGCTTGTTCAACATTCATAGCAATTCAATTATAATAAAACATATATAATAAAATTCAAAAACATTTATTTCCATAAGAACTTACCTCGTAGTCGAAATAGATGAATTGGATCGATTACTCGATAACTTTCGATTTTCCTCGATCCAAATCTGATATAAATTCAAAATTAACTCTTTTATTCCTAAATTCATTCAATTTCATCCAAAGCACATAATTTGGGGTATTTTACACATTAACCCCATAATTTCACATTTTCTCATTTTAGTCTCAACTTTACAAAACCACAAATTACACAATTTTTTTTCTAATTTCATGCTAGCGAATTTCATATAGCTTCATATCAGTCCATATTTTCATTTATTTCACACATTTAACCACACATTTTTACACTTTTCACAAATTAGTCCTTTTTATGCAATTTCACTAAAAATTACTTTACAGAACATGATAATTGATAAACCGTAAATTATACATATTTTTACCCCATGTTTAATGCATTTTATGGATGATTTCTCATTAGAATTGGTGAATTCAATGCTCCTAATACTTTAATTTTATGTTTTACACTTAAAAGAGCATAAGAGAGAGAAAGGAGCCAAAAACGAGCCAAAAAGGGACAAAACAGACCAAATCGAGAAGATGACATGGCCTAAGCCTTGCCACACGGGTAGCTCACATGCCCTTGTCTTTCGAGGGTGTGACCAAGGCTTTCACGATTCACACGGCCTGGCCATTGACCCACATGGCCGTGTGCAATTTAACGAATCGAACACGGTCTGGCAATCACGTCACACGGCCGTGAAACACGGGCGTGTCCCTACTGAGCCCAAGTTAACTCCGATTCGAAAAAGGCCATTTTTGAGGGCTTCTAGGCATTCCAAACCTATAAATACACACTAGAAGAGGAGAAAAGGGGAGACAGAGAAGGGGGTAAGGAATTACCCCAAGGAAGCCGATTGATCCATCTCAGAAGCCAAATTCATCATCAAGACTGAAGATCTCTCCTCAATTTCCCTTCAGCAGTTTTGGGTTTTCTTTATGTTTTGCATTCTTTATTCTTCGAAGATGTTTTCTTATTTAGTTATGAACTAAACCCCTAAATACCTAAGGGGAATGAAACTTAAGACGAATCTTGTTATTATGTTCTGAATCGTATGTTAAATATTTAACTTGTTCTTAATTATGTGTGCTTAATTCTTGTTTTGATATCCCAGGATACTGATTCAAGACACACTCTTATTCAGAGGAGGAATAGACCCTGTCTAAGAGTACATTTTTCATAATTAAGCGGAGTTGAGTGCATGCCTAGAAATAGGGTTACAAGATTTTGCAGGATTAGGGTGAAACCTAATAAGGGGATCCATAGATTGAGTTAATGCAATCCTAGAGTGTTAATTAGAGAAAAGTCTCAGTTAGTCAATCTAGGGATTAGACATTATTAGTCTTGAATAGCGATAATAACATAACTTAGGGATCTTTACGAAACAAGTTGAATGAATAAATCGTCCGATTCTGAGCCAGAATAACAGGTAAAGTCTAGGTGGATTTTTCCTTAGGTATTGTCTCAAGTGAATCGATTTTCCCAAAAGCAATTCCCCAATTCTTTTCTCTGTGCGTTCTTAGTTTAAATAATTAGTTAATTAAAACAAACCCTTTTATTCTTAGGCTAGATAATAAAAAGATAGTTATTACTAGTACTTTTGGTTCCCTTGGGTACGATATCTCAGTCTTGCCATTACTATACTATTGTTCGATAAGTGTGCTTGCCTTTTCGTCGTGATAATAGTTAGTCTAGGTTTGATCTTGATTATAAATATTTATTACTTGTTACAAATCACGAGATCAAGTTTTTGGCGCCGTTGCCGGGGAACTAAAATATTAGGAATGCTAAATTTTTATTACTTTAGCCATTTAATTTTCTTGCAATTTAATTTTAATTTTAATTTTATTATCTATTAATTTACTTATTCTTTCTCTTGGCAGGTTTTTATAGTTTATGACTAGAAGAAACCCGTCGGGACCATTACTTTTTGATGAAGAAATCGATCGTACAGTTCATAGAAATCAAAAAGAGATAAGGCGCAGCTTGTGATACACGTAGAACGAGCAAGAAGACAATACTCAACCCCCAACCGTAGATATGGCTGAAAACCAAGGCAATCAGCTACCTCCTGCAATTGTGGCTAATCAAAATCCTGCTCCATGCACTATGTATGATTATGCTAAACCTTCTTTAACAGGAACTAAATCTAGTATAGTTAGACCTGTTGTAGCTACAAATACTTTTGAATTAAAACCTAACACTATTCAGATGATACAGCAGTTTGTTCAGTTTGATGGTTTTCAGGATGAAGATCCCAACGCACACTTAGCAAATTTACTGGAATTTTGCGATACATTCAAAATGAATGGCATTTCTGATGATGCCATTCGTCTTTCATTATTTCCCTTTCCACTGAGAAACAAAGCTAAACAATGGTTGAACTCGTTACCAAGAGGGTCTATCACTACTTGGGAACAAATGGCCGAGAAATTTTTACTAAAATATTTTTCGCCAGCTAAAATGGCTAAATTACGTAATGACATCTCTTCTTTTGTGCAGATGGATTTAGAAACACTTTACAATGTATGGGAGAGATACAAGGACTTACTGAGAAGGTGCCCTCACCATGGGTTACCGCTTTGGCTTTAAGTACAAACATTCCACAATGGTCTAAATCCCTCGACTCGGCAAATGGTTGACGCAGCTGCTGGCGGAACCATCAACAACAAAACACCTGAAGAGGCTTATGAATTCATTGAAGAAATGTCACTGAATAACTATCAGTGGCAAGTCATGAGGACTAAGCCAAGAAAAACAGCTAATGTTTATAACGTTGACTCAGTTACTATGCTGTCAAATCAGGTAGAACTTCTCAATAAAAAGATTGATAGTTTTCTTGGTTCTATGCAAGTACATCTAGTAATGAGGTGTGACTCAAGCGGAGGAGGTGTGCATATAAAATGTCAATCCTTCAATCCCACAACCGAAGAGAAACAAGTCAACTATATGGGTAATAATAGCTTTAGATCTCAAAATAACTCATACAGTAATACTTATAATGCAGGTTGGAGGAACCACCCAAATTTCTCCTAGGGTGGTCAAGGAAATTAAAAGCCACAAAATTCATATCAATGTTAGAAACCTGTTTCCAAAATACCGAGACAGCACTTAAAAATCAACAAGCATCAATCCAAGGACTCGAAACTCAGATAGGCCAGCTTTCCAAACTGATCTCTGAATGACCACAAGGTAGTTTGCCAAGTAATACCAAATCTAACCCAAGGGAACAACTCAATGCAATTAATACCCAAGATGATGGAGTTGTTGAGCCTGAACCAGAATTGAGGCAAGAAACTGTGGTAAGCAAATAGAGAGATGAGGTAGGTCAAAATACAAACAAACCAGTGACTGTCGAATATAAACCTCGTGTGCCATACCCTAACGCGACAAAGAAAGACCGCTCAGACGAACAATTCGGTAAATTCCTTAAACTTTTGAAAAAATTACATATTAACTTACTGTTTATTGAAGCTTTGTCGCAGATGCCAAATGCAATGAAATTTTTAGAAGAGATTTTAGTAAATAAGCAAAATTTGGACGAAGCGTTGCATGTAGAGCTAAATGCAGTCTGCTCAGCTATTCTACAGAATAAGCTACCTCACAAATTGAAAGATTCAGGGAGTTTTAAAATTCCTTACTTAATTGGTAGTTTAGATATACGTCATGCATTAGCTGATTTAGGGGCTAGGATGAGCACTCAATTGGCAGATAAAACTATAAGATTTCCTAGGGGTATTATTGAAGATGTACTCATGAAAGTAGATAAGTTCATATTCCCCGTTGATTTCATTGTTCTAGACATAGAGGAGGATAATAACACCCCTTTGATTTTAGGGAGGCCCCTTTTAGCAACTGTTAAAACAATTATTGATGTTGGCACAGGTGAGCTTACATTTCGTGTGGGAGACGAAACGATCACCCTTCAAGCTCATAATTCTGGCATCACATCGAACATTGAAGGTAATAGTCCACACCAATCTACTAAAACTGACAATATGACTTTGCAGAAATTAAGCTTCAAAGAAGTTCACGAGCCATTTCCAGAAATGATAAAGGACACATTCATGAAGAGCGAAGGCTACGGATAGAGGAGCTAGACGAATGGTGAGTACACAAACTGAGAACACATGATAAACTGAAACTACGTCAAAACAAGGCCGATACCTCTCCTAATCAACTTAAGGTTGGCGATAAAGTCTTACTAGATGCCGCAGGTCCCCACATTGTCACTACAACACCGAATGAGAAAATCCCTCTTACGGTACTCAGTATTTTTCCATTCGGTACGGTGAAGGTGAGTCACCCCAAGTTCGGCACTTTTAAGGTAAACAACACCCAATCAAAACCTTATTTTGATGAGATTGATAGCAGGAATGAGGAGTATAAACTCTTCAAACCACCCTGACCATTCACCGGAGAGGTAAGTCAAGCTTAGACTATAAATAAGCGCTTCTCGGAGACAACCCGAGCACTAACATATTCTGATTTCTTTATTTTCAATTTCTAACACTTTAAATCATTAACTTTATCTTTGAATTACAAAGTTTCTCAGCACACACGGCCAAGCACATGGGCGTGCCTAAGGCCGTGGCCAAGCAGGGGAAGAAACACGACCGTGCGATACGGCCATGTGGAAGCAGGACATGATCTCCCCAAAACATGGGATGCGATAAATCCCCACGGCTATGCGACATGGCCATGGGTGAACTTGATAGTAGAACACGGGCGTGGTACCCTCATACACGGGTGTGGGAGAAGTGAACAAGGCTAGGCACGACCGTACGATATGGTCGTGTACCACACAGGCCCCAAACACACAGGCGTGGGACAGTAGACGGGCACGACCTAAATTGAAAAATTTGAAAAACACAGGCTCACTTTCAGAGTACACGGGTGTGGCTTTAGGCCGTGTGCACTTCCCCTATATAAGCAAATTACTGTTCATTTTCTTATTCCTTTCAAAACCCTAGCCGAAATCTCCTCTTCCCCACTCCCTAATCCCTATTCTGGCCCTCATTACCCAGATTCTCACTTCCCCAACCCTCAAACCATCCTAAAATCCACTTCCCCTGCATTAATCCTCACTTTCCCATCTCTTTTCCCTCCATTTTCTTTCCACACGGTTGTACCCCCTCCACGCTCGTGCGTAGCCTCCAACTTCATTTTTAAAGCTCAATCTCTCTCCCTTAGCACCTTCAATGTCATCTTTAAGAGGAAAGAAAACCACCGTACCAGCTTCGAAGAAGAGGAAGGGAGCGTCATCTTCCGCGGGTCCACATCTCATCGCAAACCATCTAGTGATGAAGATGTGTAGAAATATTTATTTTATTATTTTATGTTTTAATTTTTATTCAAAATACTTTTTATTTTTTTTTATTTTTATTTTTTAGAAGATTTAAAAATTTATTATAAATTTCAGTTATTTCTTTTTGAGTACTTATTCTTCCTAATATCCCTTAAAAAGTTCTTGATTTTATCACAGTTATATAGAGCTCTTAAGCTCATCATAACATAGGAACTAAAACTCCATCGGGAAAGGGTCTCCGTGACTACCATGTCCTATTCGACCACGACCATAGCTACCACTAGATATATTATTCTTTTGGGCAGGACTTATGGCCTAATGAACCTCTACGACCACCGGAGTATCCTCCTCCACTCTCAAACCGATCACTCTCCAAACCTCTAGTTCGAGGAATTCATCATACAGGAAGTTTCACTTCTCTCCTTATCTTATTTTTATACTCTAATATCTATCTTTGTACATCTTAAGTGTTGGGGGGTATTTATTTCATTATCAGAAAAATCCCTGAATAATTACCTTGTTCTCTGGAAAAGCTCTCATATCATATTTAGGACAAATTTTAATTGATTTATGATTTTGATTGATATATCTTGAATTAAAACCTAGGCATTTATGAATTGATTATTTAAACTTTAAGACAATAGAGAGTCAAGCATGATGAGTTGATTTTTAAGAATTCAAAATCTTAGGTTGTTTCCCCAAGTCTAGGTATTACTTTGAATTAGAATTCACGAGTCTAAACATCAAAAAGCCATAATTTTTGTGATATTTTTGAACCTTTTAGCATCTATTCATCCTTTCATGCTCACTTTTATTATTGCTTTGAGTGCGTCAATATTGAACTGTTATTCTAGAACTTGCTTGATTATGCATGTTGAGACCACACCATTTGATTTGATATATCAAAATGATTAAGGCACTTAGGATTAACCCACTCATGCCATGAAAAGCCTACCCCCACGATTAATCCCTAGTAAACCTCCTTGAGCTTAACAAGCCATTTCTTGTATTACCCTTAATATTAACCTTTAACCCATTATTGTTGAAACCCCTTAATTTAATCCCTAGTTTTGTCGAGATTTGAGTTGAGGAAATTGCTTAGCTATGTCTTGTTTGTAATAAGTTAGTCTATGAATATTTAACTTGTTCTTAAAAAAAACAAAGAGAAAGAAAGAAAAACTATGTATGCATATTTGTAATTTCATATTCTGAAAAAAGCTCAGTTGTACGCAAGTGAAGATTAACTCTTTTTCTAGTTAGGCAACTTTTGAATTCAATCTCAATTCTTAACCCTTTTTTTCAGCTTGTGACCACACCCCCTAACCAAGCCTCATTACAACCCTCTAAAGACCTTTTGATTGATGTATCATCTTAAATTATAGTGGTGGAGATTTGATTTTCATGCAAGCCTATGGTAATGACTTTCCCTTATTGACTATTGAGTGCTTTCTTTATTGTCCTTAAAACACCTCGAGTGATTTGAGCGAATCTTTAGTGAGGATGTAAAACTCTGTGATATTCTAAATTAAAAGTAATTACTTAGATGATAGAAGACACCTATGTTTTCGGAATAAAATGCTCAACTTGGAATGATTGAAACTTTTATGTTCTTTCAGTTATATTCTCAACGTATGGTTACCTATGGATTAATTTGAGATATTATTAATAGAAATTATAAGTTGAGAAAGATTTATTTTGATTATGAGTTGAGAATTTTGCTTCAGGACAAGCAAATGCTTAAGTGTGGGGGTATTTGATAAACCGTAAATTATACATATTTTTACCCCATGTTTAATGCATTTTACGAATGATTTCTCATTAGAATTGGTGAATTCGATGCTCCTAATGCTTTAATTTCATGTTTTACACTTTGGAGAGCATAGGAGAGCGAAAGGAGCCAAAAAGGGACAAAACGGACCAAATCGAGAAGATGACACGGCCTAAGCCTTGCCACAGGGGTAGCTCACATGCCCGTGTCTTTCGAGGGTGTCGACCAAGGCTTTCACGATTCACACGGCCTGGCCATTGACCCACATGGCCGTGTGCAATTTAACGGATCGAACACGGCCTGGCAATCATGTCACATGGCCGTGGCACACGGGTGTGTCCCTGTCGAGCCCAAGTTAAGTCCAATTCGGAAAAGGCCATTTTTGAGGGCTTCTAGGCATTCCAAAGCCTATAAATACACCTTAGAAGAGGAGAAAAGGGGAGACAGAGAAGGGGGTAAGGAATTACCCCAAGGAAGCCGATTGATCCATCTCAGAAGCCGGATTCATCATCAAGACTGAAGATCTCCCCTCAATTTACCTTCAGGAGTTTTGGGTTTTCTTTATGTTTTGTATTCTTTATTCTTCGAAGATGTTTTCTTATTTATTTATGAACTAAACCCCTAAATACCTAAGGGGAATGAAACCTAAGACGAATCTTGTTATTATTTTTTGAATCGTATGATAAATATTTACTTGTTCTTAATTATATGTTCTTAATTCTTGTTTTGATATCCCAGGATACTGATTCAAGACATGCTCTTATTCAGAGGAGGAATAGTGTAACACCTCGAACCCGAGACCGTCGCCGGAGTCGAACACGAGGTGTTAACAGACTTCAAACCACTTATTGAGAATTTCCCAGACAAGCTGCCAATCTATGTACTAGTCGCTTCAAAAATCATAACTTGAGTTTTACAACTCGAAAATCAGTTTCGTAATTTTTCCCTGAAACTAGACTCATATGTCCATCTACAGCATTTTTTTCTAGAATTTTTGGTTGATCCAATTAGTACATTTTATTAGTTAAATTCTCCCATGTTACAGGGGTCGACTACACTGACCTTCGTGCGTTACAACTCGAATAACTCCCTGTGCAGCGCCTAAATATTGATGCCGTTTCTTTCTATAGAAACTAGACTCAAAGAGGAATTTATACATATATGGTATGACTCCTAATTATCTCTGGTTAATTTATAATGAATTTTCAAAGTCGGAACAGGGAATCCAGAAACTGTTCTGTCCCTATTTCACGAAAACCCAAATATCTTTTAACATACAACTTATATGACCGTTTTGTTTCTTCCATATGAAAATGGATTCATCAAGGTTCATTTACATAATTTATTCACTATTTAATTCCATTCCTAATATTTTTAGTGATTTTTCACATCCACGTCACTGTTGCTGCCAGCATCTATTTCTAGGGTAGACTTTCTCTAACACATAGTTTCTATGATTCAACCACCCCTTTTTCATATGTAGTCCAAAATATAATCATGATGACCCATTCTAATGGCTGGTCATTGCCAAACATTTCCGTGCCTCTTAATGAGCATATACATACCAAATGATTATAACATTATGCTCAAAACATTTATAAGCCATTTTCGCATGGCTAATCAAAATTTTACATACCAAGTTCAAACAAAACATAATAGCCTATACATGCGAAAATGTACTCCAAGACCAACTACGAAGAAAATACCAAAAGTTGTTAGCCGGTGTGATGACTTGATGACGGTCCCGAATACGCAAAAAGTCGAGTCCAAGAAACCTAAAATAGGTGACAAGCAAACACCGAATGAGTATATAACTCGAGAAGTCATAAGCAATGCACTAACAACCATTAATAACATTATCGCAAGAGGAAACAAAATGGAGCGAGGCTAATTACTCCATTCAAACCGAACTATACCATAGTTCCTTAGACCTTCGATTCAATCACATACCAAGTTACACATTCACATTCCATATACTAATCAATAGGATATTTGAAGCATTTTTATACACCATTTTGTTTTCGTCACAATCATACATCTACATGACCTTTCACTCATTCCACGATAATTCTTATGTACGTGACTTCAATTTACGTTGTCACATAGGTTCAAACTTACCAAGCTCGACCCCAAATATAAACATAGCACCTATTAGCCATGAACTCAAGGTACTTATCCGATCCGCTGTCCGTGATCAACTCAATAGTGTCGCACACTCAGTGTCAATAGTGATTCAAAAGCATATAGTGAGTCCGCACACTTTGTGCTATATAATCAACTCGCACACTTAGTGCTATATGATCAAACTCGCCCACTTAGTGCTGTACAAGTTTTAAACCCGCACACTTAGTGTCATTCTCATGATCACAAATGTTTATACCCGCACACTTAGTGCCGAAATCAACAACTCAATACATCTCACCTCTTTTCCTTTCATTCAATACTTCCATCACCACATACACACATGTACATAAATTCATCATTCCTTTCGGCATAATTATATAGACATTATGTCTATTCAAATCAATACAAAATATATGCTTAGTGACTTACCTTGTGTTGGGTAAAACAATCCAAGTCGGCTACTCGATGACCTTCGTCTTTCCCTTGCTTGATTCTCCTTCTTTAACTCCTTGAGCTTAATCAATAAATCAACTAGTTTAACCATCTTGCTAAACATTCATAATTCAATTACACATGCATATGTATGTTTGTATATTCGGCAACCATCCTCACGTATTACCCATTTAGTCAATTATCTAAGCCAAGATAAGGCTTCAATATGGTTGCCTCTAACCGAATACATGCACACCAATCTACTTCATTTGGCGAATATGCATGTCTATGTTGAGGCCAATTTTACACTTAATACCACACAAAAAAACAGCATACATTTTACTAACTAACGATTACATATTGTAGCTCAATACACATCTCTCATTTACTACATAACCAAAACATCATCACAAGCAAATATACACCTTGAAATAGTATATATGTCATGCCAATTCATCATGTGCAAACATATATTCATGTAGGTGCAAGGGCGAATCTCAAGTTGTTTATATCCAAATATAAACACATATCCAAAGCTCAAATCTTACCTACCATGCAACATGCATGAATCATACTTATGGATATACCATGACCGAATACATCACAACACCATAATTTTGGTCATGATTAAGCAAATAACTTAATGTCTTACTCAAAAATACTAAAAAGAAAGTCCAAGAGCCATCAATCCACCATCACATATACCATTAGCAAGCTTCATATTTAACATGCAATTGCATTAACACAAAATCCACCTTGGCCAAATACCATCCCCATGATATAACAAAGATTTGAACCATGGGCTAATAAGAACATCAAGCTAGTAACTAAAAACATGCATGAATCTCATGGCACAACCTCAAACATACCTTAATCTTGATGCAAGTATAGCCAAACCCTTCCTAATCCTCTTCCAAACCAAACATGAAGCAAAATTCCTCTTCTTCCTTAGGATTTTCGGTCAAGAGAGAATGAAAGGATGATCAAATTTTTTCTTTTCTTTTCTTCAATACACGGCAATGGGGGTTCACTCACACACAAATTTTTTTTCATTCTTTATTACCCATACTTATTTGTTTATTTCTTTTCTCCTAATACACCAACAAAACATGTCTATGACATGTTTTGCCTATCCTCATTGTCATGGCGGCCACCTCTTATAAAAGAGGGATATTTGACATGCAAGGCCATTGTTTTGCATGCATGCTTTAATTAGTCATTACACATTCCCCATCATACTTCCAAAGTTTTCTACTAAGTCCTTTCTAGTGAAATTCACATTTATAACTCTAAATCAAAACATCAAAATGTCACACATGAGTTAACACATATTATGGGCAATAAAATAAATATAAAATTATTTTTATGCCTCGGTTTTGTGGTCCCGAAACCACATTCCGACTAGGGTCGTTTTAAGGTGTCACAACTCTCCCCACTTAAGAAATTTTCGTCCCGAAAATCTTACCGTAAATAGATTTGGGTATCTTTCTTTCATAGAGTTCTCGGGTTCCCAAGTAGCTTCTTCTATCCCGTGTTTGAGCCATAACACCTTCACCAGTGGAACCCTTTTGTTTCGCAACTCCTTCACTTCACGAGCTAGGATACGAATCGGTTCTTCTTCATAACTCATATCGGCTTGAATTTCAACCTCTGATGGACTAATTACGTGCGACGGATCAGATCTATAGCGTCGAAGCATCGAAACATGAAAGACGTCGTGAATCTTTTCAAGTTCAGGGGGCAAAATCAAACGATACGCAACTGGACCGACTCGTTCGGATATCTCATATGGCCCGATGAACCTCGGACTCAATTTGCCCTTGCGCCCAAATCTGAGTATCTTTTTCCAAGGCGAAACTTTAAGAAACACTTTATCTCCCACCGATACTCAATGTCTTTTCGTTTGGATCTGCGTCGACTTCCGACGATCGAGGCTATCTTCGATTTTCATGGATTACTCTTACTTTCTGCTCAAAGATCTTTAATCAAATCCACTCAAAATTTTGCTCTCACCGAGCTCGGTCCAAAACAATGGTGTACGGCATTTACGCCCGTACAAGGCCTCGTAAGGCGCCATCTTAATACTTGATTGAAAACTATTGTTGTGCGAATTCAATCAAAGGTAAATATCGTTCCATGAACCACCGAACTCGAGGATGCAACATCTCAACATATCCTCAAGTATCTGAATTATTCGCTCGGATTGACCATCGGTTTGGGGTGAAAGGCGGTCTTTGAAATGCAACTTGGTACCCAAAGCTTCTTGCAATTTCTTCCAAAATCGCGAGGTGAACCTCGGATCTCTATCCGACACAATAGAAATCGGTACCCCATGTAATCTCACAATCTGAGAAATGTACAATTCAGCTAGTTTATCCAATGAAAAATCCATACGCACAGGGATAAAGTGAGCCGACTTAGTCAGTCTATCAACAACAACCCAAATCGCATCCTTCTTACTAGTCGACAATGGCGGCCGGACACAAAGTCCATTGTGACTCGATCCCATTTCCACTCGGTATCGATCGGTTGAAGTAACCTCAAGGCACTTGATGTTCCGCTTTCACTTGTTGACATATTAAACATCTCGAAACAAATTCGGAGATGTCTCGTTTCATACCATGCCACCAAAATCGACATTTCAAATCGTTGTACATCTTCGTACTCCCCGGGTGAATTGACATTCGGCTACAATGAGCTTCGTTCAGAATCATCAAAATGAGTTCGAATTTCTTGGAACACACAAACGATTTCGAACCTCAAACAATCGTCATCATCAATTTGAAACTCCGATTCCTTGTTGGAACACACTCACCGCTTTTGCAACCAACTCATCGTCAACTTTACGAGCTTCGCGAATTTGATGAGTCAATAATGGTTTGGCCTTTAATTCGGCTATTAACACATTGTCGGGTAGGATAGACAAGTGTACATTCATTGCTCGTAAAGCAAACAGTGATTTCCGGCTTAAGGCGTCCGCAACCACATTAGCCTTTCCCGGGTGATAATCAATGACCAGCTCATAATCTTTCAACAACTCAAGCCAACGTCTTTGTCTCAGATTTAAGTTTCTTTGAGTCATCAAATATTTGAGACTTTTGTGATCCGAAAATACATGGCACTTCTCACCAAATAAGTAATGTCGCCATATTTTCAAGGCGAATACGATGGCAGCTAATTCGAGATCATGGGTCGGATAATTTTTCTCATGTGGCTTTAATAGTCTCGACGCATAGGCCACAACTCGACCTTCTTACATCAATACGCAACCTAACCCAAGTAGGGAGGCATCACTATAGATGACAAACTCTTTGCCGATTCGGCAGTTTGTACTAATCTTGGAGCTTAGTCAAATGAGTTTTCAATTGGTCGAAACTTTTCGACACTTTTCCGTCCATTCAAACTTGATATCTTTCTCAAGCGGTTTACGTCATGGGTGTGGCTATCATCGAGAATCCTTTTACAAACCGTCGGTAGTAACCGCAAGTCCCAAAAGCTCCGAACCTCAAGAATATTTCTTGGAGGCTTCCAGCTAAGTATGGTTGAAATTTTGCTCGGTCGACTCGAATACCCGATCAGATACCACATGACCCAAGAAGCTAACCTTTCTTAACGAACTCACACTTGCTGAACTTAGCATATAACCGCTTATCCCGTAAAATTTGCAACACTAATCTCGGTGCTCCACATGTTCGGTCTCATCTCTTGAATAGACCAAGATGTCGTCAATGAACACAACTACGAACCGATCCAAATACGGTCCAAGATCCGATTCATCAAATCCATAAATACGCGAGGACATTAGTGAGCCCAAACGGCATCACTAAGAACTCGTAGTGACCATATCTCATTCGAAGGCGGTTTGGGTATGTCCGAATCCCGAATTCATGAATCGATAATAGTCCGATCTCAAATCTATTTTTGAGAACACCGAGGCTCCTTCAGCTTGATCGAACAAATCGTCGATACGCAGATAACGGATATTTGTTCTTTATTGTCACTTTATTAAGTTGACGATAGTCGATGCACAACCTCATGGTTCCGTCCTTCTTTTTCACAAACAACACTGGTGCACCCCAAGGTGAAAAACTTGGTCGAGCGAATCCTCTATCCGTCAACTCTTGCAACTGAGCTTTCAACTCCTTCAACTCGGTTGGTGCCATACGATACGGAGCTATCGAAATTGGCGTAGTCCTGTACAAGCTCAATACCAAACTCTACTTCCGAACAGTGGTAAACCCGTAATTCTTCAGAAAACATCCGGGTATTCACAAACCACCGCACCGATTCGGTTTCTTTTCCAATTCCTTATCATCAAGTACATACGCAAGGTATGCTTCGCACCCCTTTCTTACATGTTTCGGGCCAACATTGTTGATATTACAATTGGTAACCCTTTAAGTCCGTAGACTCAACTCGGACTATCTCGTTATTCAGCAAGACCTCAAATCAAGAGTCTTGCTTTTGCAATTCACAACGCATCATGCACGGTCAACCAATCCAAACCAAGAATAACATCAAATTCATCAAGCGGCAAAAGCATCGGTCCGCCGGAAGCGGGACCCTCGGATTACTAGGGACATTTCTTGCACACTTTGTCGACAAGCACGTAACGACCCAAGGGATTTGACACCGAATTACGAACTCAAGAGACTCAATAGGTAAAGTCTTCTTTGGATGCTAAGGTTTCACATATATAAGAATGAGTAGAACCGTGGTCAATCAAAGCAATCACATTAGTATCAAAGAGAGTGAAAGTACCAAGATAACATCGGGGAGGATGCTTCCTCTCGTGCACGGATGGCATATGCCCTAGCGAGTACTGGTCTCGGATCGAACACCGTGTCGGTGGCCCCTCTCGACTACCACCCCTACCTCCTGAAATTCTTGGTGGTCTACCTCTAGCTGTCATTCCACTAGGTCTTGCACCTTGCACCCTATTCTTCTCATCAAGCTCCGTGCAATCTCTAATGAAGTGGTCCTTCAAACCGCATCTGTAACAAGCCCTATTGGTAGACTTACCCCAACATTCACCTATGTGTCTTCTCCCACATTGGGGGCATTCAGGTTTCTCTTGACGGTTATTGCCCACACTAGCTACCGAAGTAGCTCGGGAGTCCGTCAATGGTCGTGCTCTAATGGAAATTCCCGCAGTCGTCCTCGATTTATTGGTGTCCTCCCTGAACTTCTTTACAGCCGAGAACGGAGCTTTACCCGTCGATCTTTTGCGATAGTCTCTAGCTTCAAATTCAGCCTTCTTCTTCTCCTTTCCAAGTTCCTCCACCTTGCAGGCTCGTTCAACTAGTGTTACGAATTCTTTTATCTCCAAAATACCCACTAGTAGCTTTAGATCTTCATTCAATTCTTCTTCAAACCTCTTGCACATAGCAACCTCATCAGCCACACACTCCTGGGCATACCGACTGAGTCTTACGAACTCATGTTCGTATTCAGATACTGTCATACAGCCTTGCTTGAGTTCCAAGAATTCCTTACGCTTTTGATCGATGAACCGTTGACTAATATATTTCTTTCGAAACTCCGTTTGAAAGAAATCCCAAGTAACTCGTTCGTTTGGAACTATGGAAATCAAGGTCCTCCACCAATAGTAGGCTGAGTCCCGCAACAAGGATATAGCACACTTTAGACATTCATCGGGTGTGCATGACAGTTCATCAAACACCCGAATGGTGTTATCAAGCCAGAACTCGGCCCTTCGGCATCATCCGTAACTATGGCCTGAAATCTTCAGCCCGCGCTTCCTAATCAAGTCTACGGTGGCTTACTCAACCTCACAGGTCGATGAATCGATGGCATTATGGGCTCTTGGGGTGGATTATTCAAATTTGGGAATTGTTGGACAACCGGATTGGTTCGGGCATATTATGCGACCCACTCATTCATCACGGTAAAGAAGGCTTGTTTAGCCCCTCACCCCGATTATTCGCAGATGACCGAGGTTCAACAGCGGCGTCCCTTGTGCAGGAGCAGCCGCTACACTTTCAACGTCATCCGCCAAGGTTCTCTCTACACCGGATCCATTTACTAATCAAAACAATAATTTTAACCGTCAAGTCATCACACATTTAAACATTAACATTAAGGCATGTATAGCTAGACTCATACGTGCTATGGTAGTCCTAGAACCGTCTAAACCATAGCTCGATACCAATAAAATTGTAACACCCGAACCCGAGACCGTCACGAGTCGAACACGAGGTGTTAACAGACTTCAAACCACTTATTGAGAATTTCCCAGACAAGCTACCAATCTGTGTACTAGTCGCTTCAAAAATCATAACTTGAGTTTTACAACTCGAAAATCAGTTTCGTAATTTTTTCCTGAAACTAGACTCATATTTCCATCTGTAGAATTTTTTTCTAGAATTTTTGGTCGAGCCAATTAGTACAGTTTATTAGTTAAAGTCTCCCATGTTACAGGGGTCGACTACACTGACCTTAGTCCGTTACAACTCGAATAACTCCCTGTGCAGGGCTTCAATATTGATGCCGTTTCTTTCTATAGAAACTAGACTCAAAGAGGAATTTATACATATATGGTATGACTCCTAATTATCTCTGGTTAATTTATAATGAATTTTCAAAGTTGGAACAGGGAATCCAGAAACCGTTCTGGCCCTGTTTCACGAAAACCCAAATATCTTTTAACATACAACTCATATGACAGTTTCGTTTCTTCCATATGAAAATGGATTCATCAAGGTTCATTTACATAATTTATTCACTATTTAATTCCATTCCTAATATTTTTAGTGATTTTTCACATCCACATCACTGTTGCTACCAGCATCTATTTCTAGGGTAGACTTTCTCTAACACATAGTTTCTATGATTCAACCACCCCTTTTTCATATATAGTCCAAAATATAATCATGATGACCCATTCTAATGGCTGGTCATTGCCAAACATTTTCATGCCTCTTAATGAGCATATACATACCAAATGATTATAACATTATGCTCAAAACATTTATAAGCCATTTTCGCATGGCTAATCAAAATTTTACATACCAAGTTCAAACAAAACATAATAGCCTATACATGCCGAAATGTACTCCAAGACCAACTACGAAGAAAATACCAAAAGTTGTTAGCGGTGTGATGACTTGATGACGGTCCCGAATACGCAAAAAGTCGAGTCCAAGAAACCTAAAATAGGTGACAAGCAAACACCGAATGAGTATATAACTCAAGAAGTCATAAGCAATGCACTAACAACCATTAATAACATTATCGCAAGAGGAAACAAAATGGAACGAGGCTAATTACTCCATTCAAACCGAACTATACCATAGTTCCTTAGACCTTCGATTCAATCACATACCAAGTTACACATTCACATTCCATATACTAATCAATAGGATATTTGAAGCATTTTATACACCATTTTGTTTTCGTCACAATCATACATCTACATGACCTTTCACTCATTCCACGATAATTCTTATGTACGTGACTTCAATTTACATTGTCACATAGGTTCAAACTTACCAAGCTCGACCCCAAATATAAACATAGCGCCTATTAGCCATGAACTCAAGGTACTTATCCGATCCGCTGTCCGTGATCAACTCAATAGTGTCGCACACTCAGTGTCAATAGTGATTCAAAAGCATATAGTGAGTCCGCACACTTAGTGCTATATAATCAACTCGCACACTTAGTGCTATATGATCAAACTCGCACACTTAGTGCTGTACAAGTTTTAAACCCGCACACTTAGTGCCATTCTCATGATCACAAATGTTTATACCCGCACACTTAGTGCCGAAATCAACAACTCAATACATCTCACCTCTTTTCCTTTCATTCAATACTTCCATCACCACATACACACATGTATATAAATTCATCATTCCTTTCGGCATAATTACATAGACATTATGTCTATTCAAATCAATACAAAATATATGCTTAGTGACTTACCTTGTGTTGGGTAAAACAGTCCAAGTCGGCTACTCGATGACCTTCGTCTTTCCCTTGCTTGATTCTCCTTCTTTAACTCCTTGAGCTTAATCAATAAATCAACTAGTTTAACCATCTTGCTAAACATTCATAATTCAATTACACATGCATATGTATGTTTGTATATTCGACAACCATCCTCACTTATTACCCATTTAGTCAATTATCTAAGCCAAGATAAGGCTTCAATATGGTTGCCTCTAACCGAATACATGCACACCAATCTACTTCATTTGGCCGAATATGCATGTCTATGTTGAGGCCAATTTTACACTTAATACCACACAAAAAAAACAGCATACATTTTACTAACTAACGCATTACATATTGTAGCTCAATACACATCTCTCATTTACTACATAACCAAACATCATCACAAGCAAATATACACCTTGAAATAGTATATATGTCATGCCAATTCATCATGTGCAAACATATATTCATGTAGGTGCAAGGGTCGAATCTCAAGTTGTTTATATCCAAATATAAACACATATCCAAAGCTCAAATCTTACCTACCATGCAACATGCATGAATCATACTTATGGATATACCATGACCGAATACATCACAACACCATAATTTTGGTCATGATTAAGCAAAGAACTTAATGTCTTACTCAAAATACTAAAAAGAAAGTCCAAGAGCCATCAATCCACCATCACATATACCATTAGCAAGCTTCATATTTAACATGCAATGGCATTAACACAAAATCCACCTTAGCCAAATACCATCCCCATGATATAACAAAGATTTGAACCATGGGCTAATAAGAACATCAAGCTAGTAACTAAAAACATGCATGAATCTCATGGCACAACCTCAAACATACCTTAATCTTGATGCAAGTATAGCCAAACCCCTTCTTAATCCTCTTCCAAACCAAACATGAAGCAAAAATTCCCTCTTCTTCCTTAGGATTTTCGGTCAAGAGAGAATGAAAGGATGATCAAATTTTTTTTCTTTTCTTTTCTTCAATACACGGCAATGGGGCGGGTTCACTCACACACACATTTTTTTTTTCATTCTTTATTACCCATACTTATTTGTTTATTTCTTTTCTCCCTAATGCACCAACAAAACATGTCTATGACATGTTTTGCCCATCCCTCATTGTCATGGCCGGCCACCTCTTATACAAAGAGGGATATTTGACATGCAAGGCCATTGTTTTGCATGCATGCTTTAATTAGTCATTACACATTCCCCCATCATACTTCCAATGTTTTCTACTAAGTCCTTTCTAGTGAAATTCACATTTATAACTCTAAATCAAAACATCAAAAATGTCACACATGAGTTAACACATATTATGGGCAATAAAATAAATATTAAATTATTTTTATGCCTCGGTTTTGTGGTCCCGAAACCACATTCCGACTAGGGTCGTTTTAAGGCTGTCACAAATAGGCCCTGTCTAAGAGTACATTTGTAGAAATAGGGTGACAAGATTTTACCGGATTAGGGTGAAACCTAATAAGGGTATCTATAGATCGAGTTAATGCAACCCTAGAGTGTTAATTAGAGAAAAGTCTCGGTTATTCAATCTAGGGACTAGACGTTATTAGTCTTGAATAGGGATAATAATATAACTTAGGGATCTTTATAGGACAAGTTGAATGAATAAATCGCCCGATTCGGAGCCAGAATAACAAGTAAAGTCTAAGTGGATTTTTCCTTAGGTATTGTCTCAAGTCAATCGATTTTCCCAAAAGCAATTCCCCAATTCTTTTCTCTGTGCATTCTTAGTTTAAATAATTAGTTAATTAAAACAAACCCTTTTATTCTTAGGCTAGGTAATAAAAAGATAGTTATTACTAGTACTTTTGGTTTCCTTGGGTACGATATCCCGGTCTGAGGTGATAATAGTTTGATCTTCATCTTAAATATTTATTACTTGTTACGAATCACGCGATCAATAATCTATCAATAGATACTCATTTTCCATCATCAAACAGTCAAGAACTCAAGCATTCATCAATGGAAATTTACAAAATCACCTGCAAATTCAGAAATTAAGGTACAGGCTAGCTAGTACTCAAAGCAACGATCACAAAAAAGTAGAAATCATCAAAAACCGAGCAAAGAACATACCTTAATCAAAGATTATGCTACCAGAATATCAAAGCCCTAAATTGGTTTCTTCTTCACTTCATATTCGGTTGAAAAAGATGATAAGATGTCAAATTTTAACTTTGTTTTATTCAATTAAACTTAATTGCCAAATTACAAATTTAACCTTAATTAATTCCACCAAAATTCATGATATAATGTCCATTAATGACCATTAACAATTTCAATGGGTTAATAACATTATAAGGATTTCATAAATAACAAGACATAGAAAATAAACACTTTTAACTTATAGCATGCCACCTTTGTATTTTACGCGATTAAGTCTTTTTTTCTCAAATTAACCACTTAAACAATAAAATTAGTACACGAAACTTTCATGATGTAAACACAATAAATAATATTAAAATAATTTTCCAACCGTGAATTTATGGTCCCGATATTATTGTTCCGGTTTAGCTAAAATCGGGCTGTTACAACTTTCCCCCTTAGGGATTTTCATCCCCGAAAATCTTACCTGTGAATAGGTTTGGATATTGTTCTCTCATAGCATCTTTAGGCTCCCACGTAGCTTCTTCAACTCCGAGCCGATGCCATAAAACTTTCAGTAAAGAAATTTTCTTATTTCTCAATTCTTTAACCTCGCTATCTAAAATCTGGATCAGTTTTTCTTCGTATGTCATATCAGGCTTAATTTCAATTTCAGACAAAGAAATCACATGTGAGGGATCAGATCGGTATCGTCAAAGCATCAATATGTGACATACGTTATGGATCTTTTCTAACTCAGGTGGCAACAACAATCTATAAGTAACTGGCGCAATACACTCAATAATCTCATACAGCCCAATAAATCGCGGACTCAGTTTGCCTTTACGACCAAATCGAAGTATTTTCTTCCATGGCGACACTTTTAGAAACACTTTATCCCCGATCTAAAACTCTATATCTTTCAATTTCAAGTCTGTGTACGATTTCTAACGATCTGATGCTGCTTTTAGACTATCACGAATCACTTTCACTTTTTGTTCAGTTTCTTTAAACCCCGTGAATCTTATTCTCGCTGAGCTCATTCAATATAAAGGTGTTCGACATTTACGACAGTACAATGCTTTGTAAGGTTCCATTTTTATACTCGTTTGAAAGCTGTTATTATATGCAAATTCAATCAATGACAGGTATTGTTCCCACGTAAGTTCAAATTCAAGAATACAACATCTCAACATATCCTCGAGTATCTGAATAATCCCTTCAAATTAACCATCTGTTTGCAGACGAAAAGCAGTACTAAAATGTAGCTTTGTACTCAGTGCATCTTGCAATTTCTTCCAAAAACACGATGTAAATCTCGGATCTCTATTGGAAACAATAGAAATAGGTACTCCGTCCAATCTTACAAACTGATAAATGTACAACTCAGCAAGTTTATCAAGTCAATAATTCATATGCACAAGAATGAAATGAGCTGATTTTGTCAGTCTATCAACAACCACCCATATCACATCTTTCTTACTCAGAGATAGAGGCAAACCTGATACAATATCCATCGTGATTCTGTCTCATTTCCACTCGTGAATCATTATATGTTGCAGTAACCCAGACTGTATCTGGTGCTCAAATTTGACTTGCTGACAAATTAAGCATTTCGAAATGAATTCAGAGATATCATGTTTCATACCGAACCACCAGTAAAGTTGTTTCAGATCGTTATACATTTTCGTACTTCCCGGATGAACAGACAAATGACTACTATGTGCTTCATTCAAAATCGTTTGAATCAATTCTGAATTTCTCAGAACACATATTCAGCCTTTGAATCTTAAGCAATCATCGGAGTCAACTTGAAATTTTGAATCAAGATTTGAATCACATTGAACTTGTTTTGCCAACATTTCATTATCAACTTTCTGAGTTTTACAAATTTGCTGTAAAAATAATGATCTCACTTTCAACTCAGCTATAATTGAGCCATCATCAGATAAAGCCAACTGAGTATTCATTGCACGTAAAGCAAACAAAGATTTTTGACTTAAAGCATGAGCAACAACATTTAATTTTTTCGAATGGTAGTCAATCACAAGCTCGTAATCTTTCAACAATTCCAACCATCTCCGTTGTCGCAAATTCAGATCTTTCTGAGTCATCAAATATTTTAAGCTTTTGTGATCAGAATAAATGTGACATTTCTCACCAAACAGATAATGGTGCCAAATCTTCAACACGAATACGATAGCTGCTAATTCCAAATCATGGATCAGGTAATTCTTTTCATGTGGCTTCAATTGTCTTGAGGCATAAGCTATGACTTTGCCTTCCTGCATCAAAACACAACCCAGACCATTCAACGATGCATCACTATAAATTACAAATTCTTTACTCAGTTCTGGTTGAACTAACACTGGAGCTTCGGCCAATAGAGCTTTCAACTGCTCAAAACTTTTTTGGCACTTTTTTGACCACTCAAACTTAACATCTTTCTGTTGCAGTCTCGTTATCGGGGTTGCAATCATAGAGAAACCTTTTACAAATAGTCTATAATAACTAGCAAGTCCCAGAAAACTTCAAACTTCAAATACATTTCTCAGAGGTTTCCAATCTATTATTGCAGAAATCTTACTCGGATCTACTCGAATACCCAATGTTGACACAATATGTAACACCCCTAACCTGTATCCAAAGCCAGAATGGGGTTACGAGGCATTATCGGTCAAAATACAACTCAGAACAAACATTCATTTGAATTTATGCACCAAATAATATAATCATGTCAATACTAATCATCTAGTAAAATTTTTAAACTAATTTAAACATGCTTTGATTCTATAATTCATACACTTTCCATATTAATATTCAAACATTATAACCAATGAATCATGGCATTCATATGCATAACTTATAACCAAGTATATTTCATGTCATATGCCAATTCATAAACCACATATATAAGGCACATTTTAAAACAAGCATTTAACTTAACACATATGAAATTTATAACCAATAAAATCAAATCATGCTTGTACATTTCTTCCACATATGCGTAACATGTTTAATAATATAACCTTATCAATATCTTATAATATTTCAAATTCCAAACCAAACTAACATACTTCAAAACCATGTTTACTAAATCGTAATTCCCACATTCGAACTCCTAATATAATTAAACATAATTTAACTCATAAACCCACCTACATTAAAACATTCCTTAATATAATTTCATGCATTTTACTAAATATTAAATATACCATTTTTGAACATAAAAGACAATTCATAGTATACCAAATTTGCATGCTCAAACCAATCCAAACTACCTATACCTAGCCATTTAACTATATCTATTCGGTCATCAATACAACTTCTAAAGATCAAACCAATGAACAAATAAATCACATACATTTTTATCATCACCAACCGTACCTAAATAACCAATCCACAAATAAACATGTTATAAACATATACCTTTATTTTGACTAGATATAACTGAATATAATCACACCTTAAACAATTTAGCATTTATCTCACAAAATAACCAAAAACCAAACATATCACCAAAACACAAAACATACCTATTTACCATACACATATACTTTGGCATAACTTCATCAACATTGGCAAATATATAAACCATGATTCACATATAAACATATAATGGCCAAAACATCAAAACCACAACCAAACATATCCATAATTTGTTCAAACTTGAAGTCAAACTTAACAAAAATAAATAAGCCATTTTCGCATGGCTTATATATATACACAAACCAAAATCCAACATTTCCAAGTATTATCTAGCCTATACATGCCATAGGTTCAAAATTTTGGCTTATAAAGTACTGAAAATAGTCGATAGTGTGATAGACTTTACCAATGATCCCCGAGCTCGTAACTTGATTCCAGAATCTATAAAATAAAGGTATACGTAAACACACAGAGTAAGCTATCATAGCTTAGTAAGTCATAAGCAAATAAATAACTTAATGACAATAACAATTCACTTAACCAAACCAATTCATACTATCATAATTACATTTAATTTCAAATTTACAATTTCATATACAACATATACTTTTATTTACCCGAATATACATATATCGAATATCAAAATATCACTCAATCTTAAAGCCATAATATCATTTTGTTTTTAACCGAATATACGAAACTCATACACATATATTCGGGATCATTTCATAAATATTCATATTTTATATCAATAAGGCCGTATATAATCATTTATATATGTTTGCACATAGATCACAAATATGATATCACTATACATAACCTTTGGCCGAATGGACTTTCCTTATGCACATATATTTTCATTTACATCATATATGATTTGCAACATATATCAAATAACCTCATCGACCTTATTTCAAATAGGTAATAAGCTATTACATACCTAATCACTTTAACTCATTTCACACATTCAATCACAACTTATCATTGCCCATTGAACCATTCGAAATTGAATAGGATACTCAGATAATCTCATATATTGTACAATGCCAACGTCCCAGACGTGGTCTTACATGCTATCACATATTGATGCCATTGTCCCAGACAGGGTCTTACACGAATCAAATACGATGTCGATGTCCCAGACATAGTCTTACACATAATCACATATCGATGCCAATGTCTTAGACGTAGCCTTACACAAGAACACATATAAAAAATCCTATTTCATGACATATGTATCCTAGATATTCCTAAGGTTCGTACGGGGCTTTCAGATGTCGTAACTCGGTCGAATTGAACTCGTACATATAGATTCCAAGCTTATACATATTCGGCTTTGATATATATGATATCACATTATACATTTCAGCATATATAGTTCATATTTAATCAAATAAATAACATCTATTTGCTTATAAACTTACCTCGAACAACAGTAATTAGAACAGGACGACTAATCGACAACTTTGGTTTTCCCCCGATCCAAATTTGATTTCTTTGGTTCTTGACATATTCAAATTAAACTCATTCAAACATATTTTCACTCAATTTAGTCCAAAAACACATAAATGGGCAAATTACTATTTTCCCTGACATTTTACACTTTCTACAATTTAGTCCAAATTGCACAAAACATGCAAAATTTAAATACACTAAGCTTAGGCCAAATGTCCTTATATTCATACAAGTCCATACATTTCATTTATTTCACATTTTTGTCCCTCAATTTAGCCTTAATTACTCAAAATCATCAAAAATTCCAATACAAAACATATCTTTCATAATGCATCAACTAACATCACAAAGCCTAATTATTCATCAATGGCATAACTCAAAATATTCATCAAAATCAGAAATTCAAGCATGGGCTTTGTACATTACACTGCAACGATCTCAAAAACGTAAAAATTATCAAAAACCGAATAAAAACTAACCTAAACCAAGGTTCCAAAGTGTCGAATACCCTGAGCTATATTTTCTTTCTTTCTCAAGTTTTGACAAGAACAAGACAATATGAATGCTTATTATAATTTTATGTTTTATTATAACATATATTATTTAACCTTTAAACTAAAATTTTAAACCATTATAAACCATGGTCATAACAATCCATCACTTAAAAAATGGTAATATTGCAACATAAGTACTTCATAATATAAAGACAACAACAGTTAGGCACTTTCACATTTAACCATCAAATTCTCATTTTACGTGATTAAGCCCTTTTATTAAATCGGGAATTCAAACGACAGAATTAAAACACGAAAATTTCACGGATATTAATTCACACATAATAAACACAAAAACTAATTTTTTTAAATATTTTTTTGACTCGAATTCATGGTCCCGAAACTACCATTCCAATAGCGTCTAAATCAGGCTGTTACACAATATGCCCTAGAAAACCGACTTCGTGCAACCAAAATTCACATTTACTGAACTTCGCAAACAACTGCTTATCATGCAAGGTCTGTAGCACTATTCTCAGATGTTCAACATGCTCCGATTCATCACGAGAATAAATCAATATGTCATCAATAAACACAACAACAAATCTATCCAAATACGGTCTAAAAATTTGATTCATTAGATCCATAAAAATAGTAAGTGCATTCGTTAGTCCAAAAGGCATAACTAAAAACTCATAATGTCTGTACCTCGTTCAAAAAGCATTTTTCGGTACATCAGAGTCTTTAACTTGCAACTGATAGTAACTTGAACTCAAATCTATTTTTGAAAACAATTTAACCCATTTCAACTGATCAAACAAATCGTCTATTCATGGCAGAGGGTTTTTATTCTTGATAGTAGCTTTATTGAGCTATCGATAGTTAATGCAAATTCTCATAGTTCCGTCTTTCTTTTTCAAAAACAAAACTAGTGCACCCCAGGGAGAATAACTCGGTCGTATGAAGCCTCTATCTGTCAACTCTTGCAATTGAGCTTTCAACTCTTTTAACTCAGTTGGTCCCATCTTGTATGGAGCTACCGATATCGGAGTTGTTCTCGGTGCTAACTCAGTACCAAATTCAACTTCTCTAATCGGTGGCAAACTCGGTAACTCTTTAGGAAACACAGTCAGATATTCACATACCGCTGGTACTGATTCAATCTTCTTTTCGATCACTTTAGTTTCGAGCACATAAGCAAAGTAAGCTTCATAACCCTTTCTCATATAATTCTGAGCTAACATTGAAGAAATTACTTCTGGTAAACCATTCAAATCATCTGATTCAATCCGGATGATCTCATTATTCTAACATCTTAGATAAATTGTTTTCCGTTTGTAGTTTACAATAGCATCATGCAATGTTAACCAATCCATACCCAAAATTATATCAAATTCGTTGAATGGCAACAACATCAGATCAAGCAGAAAACAAAAATCTTGAATCATCAACGGGCAATTCTTACATACTTTATCAACCAAAACACACCGACTTAAGGGGTTCGATACTCTAATCACAAATTCAGTAGACTCTATAGGCAAAGTCTTACTGGATACTAAAGTTTCACATACATAAGAATGAGTTGATCCTGGATCTATCAATGCAATTATAGTAGTATCATAAAAAGTGAAAGTACCGGTAATAATATCTAGAGACGAAGCTTCTTTGCGAGCACGAATAGCATAAGCTCTGGCAGGTGCACGAGCTTCAGATTTAACAGCAGTGTCTTTAGTTCCCCTCTGACTACTACTCATATTACTCGTGTTTCTGGGTGGCCTACCTCAAGCTGCTGTGTTACTCGACCTAGGATTCTGCACCATCTTTTGTTCAACCAACTGAGGGCATTCACGAATGAAGTGATCCAATGACCCACATTTGAAACAAGCCTGATCATTCAATCTATAGTCGTCGGGATGTCGTTAACCACAATGTTTGTACTCGGCTCGGTTAGGCCTAATGTTACCAACACTAACTACTGAGGTAGCTTTCGAACTCACAGGTGGTCAGCCTTGGTCACGTCTAGAATAACCTACAATAACCTTTGAACGACTAAAGTCATGTCAGAACTTCTTGGATGCCGAATGAAATGACTTACTCGATGATCTTTTTCACGAATCTCTAGCTTCAAAATTAGCTTTTCTTTTCTCTTTCCCAAGTTCTTCAGCTTTGCATACTCGATCGACGAGTATCACAAACTCTTTTATTTCCAGAATCTCGACTAACAACTTGATTTATTCATTCAAACCGTCTTCAAATCTTTTACACATTATAGCTTCAGTTGAAACATATTCTCGTGCATATTGACTTAATCTTACAAATTCTCGTTCATATTTCGTAACAGATATATGACCCTATTTCAGCTCAAGAAACTTTTTACTTTTCTGATCTATGAATCTCTAACTGATAGACTTCTTTCTAAACTCAGTCTGAAAGAACTCCCAAGTGACTCGTTCTTCCAGAACCACAAATATTAATGTTTTCCACCAATGATATGTCGTATCTCTCAGAAGTGAAACAACACATTTAAGACATTCATCAAGAGTGCATGACATTTCATCAAACACTCGTATCGTATTCTCGAGCCAAAACTCAGCTCTCTAGCATCATCATTAGTAGTAGCACGAAACTCTTCAGCCCCATATTTTCTAATTTTATCAACTGGAGTCTTACTCAATTGAATTAGATTCACAACTTGTGGCATGACAGGGACTTGTGGAGGATTAGGCGGGGGTGAAGGTTGTGAAGCAGCCAGATTAGTTCTAATATACTGAGTGAACCACTCATTCATCATCTGCAAGAGGGCTTGTTCAGCCTCTCCCTCATGGCTACCCGTATCGGCCTAGAATCAGCCAGCACTACCCCTTGAGTAGGAGCGGGTGCATTACTTTCCACATCATCAGCTACAGCTTGATCAGGATCTATTTACTATACAATAAAGACATTTTAATTGTCAGGAATTTATCACTCTATCATAGTTTTATATATATGGCATCTATAACTTGTACCGCCCTAGAAATTGGGCCTAGAAAGTATTGGGCCTAGAGCCTGGGTTCGGGGAGAAGACGACCCGAATGATTGGGATGTTCTAAATTAATTAATTATTATTATTAATTATTAGAATTATGTTTAGTTTAGTAATTAAATAAATAATGAAGGGCTTATAGTATGGGGAAAACTCCAGGGTTCGGCCTACAAAATTCTTAAATTTGGTCTCTTAAAGAAATCTAGGTAGTAGGCCTTATTAATAAATTGGGTTGAGTTTTAGCATGGAGGATCGCCTGACCCAGTGGCTAAGCACGCTAGGAAGGCATGGGAGGTGCCTGGGTTCAAGGCACGGCGCGCGCAAATGGTTGTCTTTTTTACAACCAAGAATTTTCACAAGGAGGCCTTATAAATATTTCGGGACGAAAGGTGACACAAAAGAGGCACGTGGTCAAGTGGCAAGGAGGCGTTAAGAGTGTGCATGTGGTTAGGGGTTCGAGTCTGGTAAGTAGCATATTTTGTGTTTAAACAAATCGGGACTGCAGCAGATAAGTCTTAAGATTAATTGTGAGCAGATTATATCATGAGAAGAGCTTCAGTGCAGTGGCTGTAGCGTGCTCGGCCTGTCGAGAGGTTATGGGTTCGATTCCAGGGGAAGGCGAATTATGTTTTATTTTTAAATGGGCCAGAACTGAAGCAGGTAAGGTTTATAAATAATTATGAGAAGATCGTGACATGAAAGGAACTTCGGTGCAGTGGCAAGAAGCGTAGGTGTGGGGTTAGAAGGTTGCAAGTTCGAGATGTATAGCAGGCAAAATTTCATTTTTATTCTGCAAGTAACTAAGGCTTCAGCATGTAAGGTTAACATTAATTGTGACCCTATATTAGTAAAGAAAGAAGCGTGGTGCAGTGGCCAGCAGCTCAGGTGAAGGCGCATGGGTGCATGGGCGGACGAGGTCTGGAGTTCGAGCCTCATCTCGTGCAGGAAAGGCTGGGTTTTTGCTGCACGCATGGGGAAGGAGTTGGGGTCTGACCAAGACTCTTGGCAGCATGCTGAAATGGTGCAAGCAGGTTGATAAGGCCACTAATTGGTTCGGAGTTTGAATGAAATTCAAACTTCGAATTTGCCCAAAAATAAAGGAGTAAATTAGGGAATTGGAATTTAAAAAGAATTACTATGCCGAAATACATTTATTCAGCCATAACTAGTAAGTGTTGTATAGGATTCATTTTTCTTTTTGGGTTAGTTGGGGTATTTTAATTTGGCTAATTCTTCTTCCCTTTCAATCGGTTCTTGTTTTGTTAAGTTGCAAATTTATATTTTTCTTTTTTTTTTTCATTTTCTCTTCTTCTATTTTTCTTCTTCTTACTTTTATTTTCTCTCCTATAGCCGAACCTTTTTACTAATCTACTCATCTCCACTTTCTTATCATTTATTCCTAAGCCTTATACACAAAAGCCGAAATCCCAAAAGACTATATTTCTTCTGTGCCGATTTCTCCTAGCCAAAACCCTCTGATTCTCCTCCATCTTTTTGAAAAATTATCTAATCCTCTGAACCCCAAGTTTCTGTCGACAAGACCATAGTAAAACTCCCATATTCCATCTTTCTTTACACAGGTACAAAAAGCCGAAAACACATAGCCATAGGGGCATAGCCGAATTCTTAAGATCATTAAAGGCTCAATTTTTGTTAACATTTGCGGGGTTAGATCTGCATCAGAATCGAGTAGGAATTAACTGGAATCATTAACCGAAGGAACTGGTGGTAAGTTTTTGAACCTATTCTTTATTTCAGGTTTTAGAAAAGCCCAAACCCTAAAGGTTTAAGGAGGCTATCGATTTGGGCTCTGTGGCTCTAAGGGTTGTGATAACTATTTTATTGTGATAATAGTGTGATCTAGAGGCTTCTGATCGAAGGCTTGGACAAGTGGAACGACTGGATCTAAACCTAGTCGCTAATTTCGGCAAAGGTAGGATCGCTAGTGCCTGAGGTGTTAATGGCCAAATTTTTGGTAAGGGATTCTGTAACGCCCCGAACCCGAGACCGTCGCCGGTGTCGGACGCGAGGGGTTAACGAGCCAAATCCACATATCGCACCGACCAATTTGACATTTCCAGACAAGCTGGAAATCTGTGTCACTGTCGCCTTAAAAATCATATCTCGAGTTTCAAAACTCGGAAACTGATTCCATAAATTTTCCCTGAATTTAGACTCATATACCCATCCATGGATTTATTTCTGGAATTTTTGGTCGGGCCAATTGGTACAGTTTATTAGTTAAAGTCACCCATGTTACAGGGGTCGACTACACTGACCTTCGTGCGTTAAAACTTAAATATCTCTCTGTACAGAGCTTTAATACTGGTACTGTTTGTTTCTAATGAAACTAGACTGAAAAAGAAATCTGTACATATAAGGTATGACTTCTAATTCATTCTGGATAATTTATGGTAAATTTTCAAAGTCGCGACAGGGGACCCAGAAACCGTTCTGGCCCTGTCTCACGATAACTTTAATATCTCTAAACATGTAACTCCTATGACCGTTTCGTTTCTTCCATATGAAAGTAGACTCATCAAGGTTCATTGAAATAATTTATGCACTATTTAATACCATTACTACAAATTTTGGTGATTTTTCAAAACCATACTACTGCTGCTGCCAGCATCTGTTTTCAAGGTAACCTTTACCTAATTCATGATTTCCACGATTCAATTGGCCCTTTTTGCATACATAGCCCAAAGCGTGATCAGGCTTAACTATTCCAATGGCTAATCTTTTCAAAACAATTCCATACCCCATAGTGATTAACATACAAACGATTATAGTATCATACTAAAAACGTATATAAGCCATTTTCGCATGGCTATCCAAGTTTACACAAAACCGAAAGGTACATGACCTTCAACAATAGGGTAGTCCTATACATGCCATTTCAAAGTTCAACCAAAATTATACCAAAATGGAGGCTTTGATAGTGTAGATGACTTGACTTTAATGATCCCGAATCCGATCGCTAACGAGCAAAATCTATAAAGCAGAGCCAAAGCAACGGGTAAGCATTTTTATGCTTAGTAAGTCTCAAGCAATGAAATCAGCTTTAACTAAAGCTTTACATTCACATAGCCAAATAAATCATTTCATTAATACACATTCACATAATCATACTTACTTCACACTTCATCATTATATACTTTCACAAGATATCAACCAAATTCAATAGCTGAAAATTAGTTAGTCGATTGAACGAATGTTACTCAAACATATCGACTTTTCCAATGCACATATAAACATACCTTATTCTTTGGGCTTTTCGAGCATACTAATTAAATTTATTACAGCAACCAACGCCACCTTCAGCCCAAGCTTCTTGAATACAACCGGATATAACCACATGCACGAATGCCTTGGTCTTAGCCCGGATATAACGACTTGCACAAATGCCTTGGTGTTAGCCCGATTTAACGACTTGCACAAATGCCTTGGTGTTAGCCCGGATTTAACAACTTGCACGAATGCCTTGGATCTTAGCCCGGACGTAGTCACTAGCACAATTGCCTTCGGTCTTAACCGGATATAATTACTAGCATAAATGTCTTGGGACTTAGCCGGATATCATTCAATTGCTCATGCACACATACATCAATAATCATTACACATCCATATTTCATTTTCGTTACTAAGGCTCAAACACAAACATATCACTAGCATAATCGTCTTCGGATCGAGCCCGGTATCATTCAAATACTCATACACACATAATTCAATAATCATTTCACATAATTCGTAGGGTCATTTCTTGGAGACTTACCTCGGTGTCGTCGAACGGCTTCAAATGGCTATTCGACCACTTTTATTGGAGCTAGTTCCCTTTGCTCTTGAGCTTTATGTTAACAAATAAATTGATTTAATCGTTTTGCATATCAAAGGGAATCCAAGGTACTTAGCCTTTATGAGGCCGCACACTCTTACATTCACATACTTAAGCTCAAGAATTATAATATAGCATCAAGTACTCATTTTACTCATGTGGCCGATTGTTCTAAGTCGATATAAAGCCATCAACATGCTTAGCTATGGCCGAAAGTACACAACATCTTAGGTACTCTTTCATGGGCCGATTATACTTAGTCATACTTGCACCACATCAACAACAAATTCCAAGATTTTCACACCATATATGTACTAGGCCGAATGTACATGCAATTTCACAAACATTCTTCAACAATTTCTTCTTTAAACAAACATATTTACACATATAGGTGCAAGGTCAATTTCAAGGTGTTCATAACCATCCTAAACACAAATTTTAACTATCATGCAAGAAGCATAAACCATGCTCATGAGCATACCATGGCCGAATACATCACACACCATACCCCTTTTAATTAATTTTTTTTTTGTCATGGTTAAACAAAGAATTCAATGTCTTACTCAAGATTGCTACAAAGAAATTTCAAGAGTAGTCCATCCATCATTGCATGCATCATTAGCAAGCTTCACATTTAGCATGCAATGGCTTTAACACAATAACAACCTTGGCCAAATACCATTTCCATGGCATAACAAGGATTTGAACCATGGCTAACATGAACATCAAGTTAGCAACTAAAACATGCATGAATCTCATGACACAACCTTAAACATACCTTAATCTTGATGCAAGTATAGCCAAATCTCCTTCTAGTTCTCTTCTAAACCAAAAATGGAGCAAAATCCTTTCTTCCTCCTTATGATTTTCGGCCAAAAGATGAGAAAGGATGAACACAACAATTTTTTTTCTTCCTTCTTTCTCAACTCACTGCAGGGGGGCATCCATGCTCATATTTTTTTGTTCCATTCTTTAATGCTAATTCTTATTTTATTTCTTCATACATAACTCACTAACCAAACATGTTGGAAACATGTTTCCTTGCCCATCATCACCTACCTTGGCGGCCACTATAGTCAAATTTGGGAAATTTGACATGCAAGGACAACATTTCCTAGCATGCATCAATAGGCCTCTTCAACATTTGCCTATCTCATTTCTAAGTTCTTTCACACAAGTCCTTTCTAGTGAAATTCACCTTTATAACACTAAATCAAATCATTAAAATGTCACACACAATTAACACATATCATAGGCATCAAAATAAATTTTAAATTATTTTTATGCCTCGGTTTTGTGGTCCCGAAACCACATCCCGACTAGGGTCAATTTTGGGCTGTCACAACTCTCCCCCACTTAAGAAATTTTCGTCCCCGAAAATCTTACAGTTAAATAGGTTTGGGTATCGCTCTTTCATGGAGTTCTCGGTCTCCCAAGTAGCTTCTTCCATCCCGTGTTTGAGCCATAACACTTTCACTAGCGGAACCCGCTTGTTTCGCAACTCTTTTACTTCACGTGATAGGATACGAATCGGTTCTTCTTCATAACTCATATTGGCTTGAATTTCAACCTCTGACGGACTAATCACGTGCGATGGATCAGATCTATAGCGTCAAGCATCAAAACATGAAAGACATCGTGAATCTTTTCAAGTTCGGGGCAAAATCAAACGATATGCAATCGGACCGACTCGCTCGGATATCTCATATGGCCCAATGAACCTCGGGCTCAACTTGCCCTTACGGTAGAATCGAGCATCTTTTTCCAAGGTGAAACCTTGAGAAACACTTTATCTCCCACGATGCTCGATGTCTTTACGCTCAGATCCGCGTCGACTTCGGACGATCGGAGGCTATCTTCAGACTTTCACTGATTACTTTCACTTTCTGTTTAGCATCTCTAATCAAATCCACCCCGAAAATTTTGCTTTCACCAAGCTCAGTCCAAAACAATGGTGTACGGCATTTACGACCGTACAAAGCCTCGTAGGGTGTCATCTTAATACTTGTTTGAAAACTATTGTTGTGCGAATTCAATCAAAGGCAAATATCGTTCCCATGAACCACCGAACTCGAGGATGCAACATCTTAACATATCCTCAAGTATCTGAATTATCCGCTCGGATTGACCATCGGTTTGGGGTGAAAGGCGGTCTTGAAATGTAGCTTGGTACCCAAAGCTTCTTGCAACTTCTTCCAAAATCGCGAGGTAAATCTCGGATCTCTATCCGACACGATGGAAATAGGCACCCGTGTAATCTCACAACTGAGAAACGTCAGCCGGCTAGTTTGTCCATTGAAAAGTCCGTACGACGGGGACAAAGTGAGCCGACTTAGTCAATCTATCAACAACGACCCAAATCGCATCCTTCTTACTCACCGACAATGGCGGTCCGGATCACGAAGTCCATTGTGACACGATCCCATTTCCACTCGGTATCGTGATCGGTGAAGTAATCCTCAAGGCACTTGATGTTCCGCTTTCACTTGTTGACATATTAAACACCTCAAACAAAGTCGGAGATGTCTCGTTTCATACCATGCCACCAAAACCGACGTTTCAAATCGTTGTACATCTTCGTACTCCCGGGTGGATTGCCATTCGCTACAATGGGCTTCATTCAAGATTATCGAAATAAGTTCCAAATTCTTTGGAACACACAGATGACTCTGAACCTCAAACAATCGTCATCATCGATCCGAAACTCCGATTCCTTGTTCGAACACACTCAAATCGCTTTGCAACTAACTCATCGTCGACTTTCTGGGCTTCACAAATTTGATGTGTCAATAATGGTTTGGCTTTCAATTCAGCTACTAACACATTGTCGGATCGAACGGACAAGTGCACATTCATCGCTCGTAAAGCGAATAATGATTTACGACTTAAGGCATCCGCAACCACATTCGCCTTCCCGGGTGATAGTCAATGACCAGCTCATAATCCTTTAATAGCTCGAGCCAACGTCTTTGTCGCAGATTTAAGTCTCTTTGAGTCATCAAATATTTGAGACTTTTGTGATCCGAATACACATGGCACTTCTCACCAAATAAGTAATGTCGCCATATCTTTAAGGCGAATACGATGGCAGCCAATTCGAGATCATGGGTCGGATAATTTTTCTCATGTGGCTTTAATTGCCTCGACGCATAGGCCACAACTCGACCTTCTTGCATCAATACACAACCTAACCCAAGTAGGGAGGCGTCACTATAGATGACAAACTCTTTGCCCGGTTCGGTTGCACTAGAATTGGGGCTTTAGTCAAATAAGTTTTCATTGATCGAAACTTTTCGACATTTCTCCGACCATTCGAACCTTACATCCTTTTAGAGTAGCTTCGTCATTGGCGTGGCTATCGTTGAGAAACCTTTACAAATCGTCGGTAATAACCGCCAAATTTCAAAAGCTCGAACCTCGGTAATATTCCTCGAGGCTTCCAGCTAAGTATGGCTGAAATTTTGTTCGGTCGACTCGAATACCCGATGCGATATCACATGCCCCAAGAAGCTAACCTCTCTAACCGTAACTCACACTTGTCGAACTTAGCATACAATTGCTTATCCCGTAAAATTTGCAAGACTAACCTCGGTGTTCAAGATGTTCGGCCTCATTTATTGAATAGACCAAGATGTCATCAATGAACACGACTACGAACCGATCCAAATATGGTCTCAAGATCCGATTCATTAAATCCATAAATACCGCAGGGCATTAGTAAGCCCAAACGGCATCACTAGGAACTCGTAGTGACCATATCTCGCTCAAGGCGGTCTTGGGTACGTCCAATCTCGAATTCGCAATTGATAATAGCCCGATCTCAAATCTATTTTCGAGAACACCGAGGCTCCTTCGTTGATCGAACAAGTCATCGACACGCTGATAACAGATATTTGTTCTTTATCGCCGCTTTATTAAGTCGACGATAGTCGATGCACGCCTCATGGTTCCATCCTTCTTTTCACAAACAACACCGGCGTACCCAAGGCGAAAAACTCGGGCGAGCAAAACCTCTATCCACCAATTCTTGCAACCGAGCTTTCAACTCCTTTAATTCCGTTGGTGCCATACGATACGGAGCTATCGAATTGGAGTGGTACCGGTACCAATTCGATGCCAAACTCCATTTCTCGAGCAGTGGTAAACCCGGCAATTCTTCGTGGAAAACATCCGGTATTCACAAACCACCGCACAGATTCGGGTTTCTTTTCTGACTCCTTGTCATCGAGCACATATGCAAGGTACACTTCGCACCCTTTTCTTACATATTTCCCGGCCAACATTGCTGATATTACAGCTGGCAAGCCCTTTAAGTCTGTAGACTCAACTCGAATTATCTCGTTATTCGCACACCTCAAATCGATAGTCTTGCTTTTGCAATTTACAACCGCATCGTGCATGGTCAACCAATCCAAACCAAGAATAACGTCAATTCATCGAACAAAAAAAGCATCAAGTCCACGGAAAACAAGAACCTCGGAATACTAGGGGACTTTTCTTGCACACTTTGTTGACAAGCACGTAATGACCCAAGGGTTTGACACCGAATTACAAACTCAAGAGACTCAATAGGCAAAGTCTTCTTTGGATGCTAAGGTTTCACATATATAAGAATGAGTAGAACCGTGGTCAATCAAAGCAATCACATTAGTATCGAAAAGAGTGAAAGTACCGGTAATAACATCCGGTGAGGCAAGATCCTCTCGTGCGCGTATGGCATATGTCCTAGCGAGAGCACGAGCCTTGGGTCTTGTTGTAGCATCTCTCGACCCTCTCGACCGCCACTAGCATTGCCCGCATTCTGGATGGCCTACCTCGGCGGTGGTAGCCCCGGGTTTCCACTTTGACTTACATTTTGTTCGAGTAACCTCGGGCAATCCTTGATAAAGTGGTCGGTGATCCACACTTATAGCAGGAGCGACCACGAACCTCAGACTCCCGAATGCCATTTGCCACAATGCGGACACTCCGCTCTCTCTCGGCGATCATTTCCACCATCAGCGATCGGAGTGACTCGTGTGGTCACAGGGGTCGATCGCGATCTCGCCTAGAAAGCCCGCGCCTCTAGATCGGCTCACATCATCTCGAAATCTCTTGATGCTGTTGAAGAGACTTTCCCGAGGACCTTTTTTGAAATTCTCCAATTCCCACATCAACTTTTCGTTTCTCCTTTCTAAGCTCTCCGGCTTTACAAGCTCGCTCAACAAGTACTACGAACTCTCGTATTTCGAGAATGCCAACTAACATCCTTATATCATCATTCAGCCCATCCTCGAAGCGTTTTCACATAATAGCTTGGACGAAATGCATTCTCACGCGCATCGCTAAGCCTCACAAATTTTCGTCGTGTCGTAATCGACATAGAGCCTTGCTTAAGATCAAGAAATTCCTTTCGCTTTTGGTCGATGAATCTCGATCGATATACTTTTTTCGGACCTCGGTTTGAAAGAACTCCCAAGTCACTTGCTCTCTAGGCACCACGAAGTCGAGTACTCCACCAATAGTAGGCGGAATCGCGTAGCAAGGAGATGGTACACTTTAGGCACTCATCGGTGTACAAGATAGCTCATCGAGCAACCGGATAGTGTTGTCCAACCAAAATTCAGCTTGCTCGACATCGTCATCATCCGTAGCTTTAAATTCAAGTGGCCCCATGTTTTCGAATCACGTCGATTGGGGCTTACTTGACCTTACTTGGTCGATTCTGGGAGGTATTGTAGGTGCGGGGTTGCATTTGTCGGGAATGGAGGTTGTGGAACAGTAGTGTTAGTTCGAATGTATTGGTTAAACCAATCATTCATCACACTATAAAAGGCTTGCCTAGCCTCATCATTCGGATTGTCGGCAATAGGTTGAGAGTCCGTCATTGCTGTCACTTGCGTGGGAGCAGCGCCACACTCTCCACATCATCAGCTATTGCTCGGTTGGGATCGGGATCCATTGCTATAAACAAACACAAATTGATTGTCGAAATCACCACACTATCAATTTATCACTTAATGGCATGTATAGCTAGACCCCAAACATATCACGGTAGTCCTAGAATCGACTAAACCGTAGCTCGATACCAATAAAATTGTAACGCCCGAACCCGAGACCGTCGCCGTGTCGGACGCGAGGGGTTAACGAGCCAAATCCACATATCGCACCGACCAATTTGACATTTCCAGACAAGCTGGAAATCTGCGTCACTGTCGCCTTAAAAATCATATCTCAAGTTTAAAACTCGAAACTGATTCCATAAATTTTCCTAAATTTAGACTCATATACCCATCCATGGATTTATTTCTGGAATTTTGGTCAGGCCAATTGGTACAGTTTATTAGTTAAAGTCACCCATGTTACAGGGTCGACTACACTGACCTTCATGCGTTACAACTTGAATATCTCTCTGTACAGGATTTAATACTGGTACCGTTTGTTTCTAATGAAACTAGACTGAAAAGAAATCTGTACATATAAGGTATGACTTCTAATTCATTCTGGATAATTTATGGTAATTTTCAAAGTCGCGACAGGGGACCCAGAAACCGTTCTGGCCCTGTCTCACGATAACTTTAATATCTCTAAACATGTAACTCCTATGACCGTTTCATTTCTTCCATATGAAAGTAGACTCATCAAGGTTCATTTACATAATTTATGCACTATTTAATACCATTACTACAAATTTTGGTGATTTTTCAAAACCACACTACTGCTGCTGCCAGCATCTGTTTTCAAGGTAACCTTTACCTATTTCATGATTTCCACGATTCAATTGGCCCTTTTGCATACATAGCACAAAGCGTGATCAGGCTTAACTATTCCAATGGCTAATCTTTTCAAAACAATTCCATACCCCATAGTGATTAACATACAAACGATTATAGTATCATACTAAAACGATATAAGCCATTTTCGCATGGCTATCCAAGTTTACACAAAACCGAAAGGTACATGACCTTCAACAATAGGGTAGTCCTATACATGCCATTTCAAAGTTCAACCAAAATTATACCAAAATGGAGGCTTTGATAGTGTAGATGACTTCGACTTTAATGATCCCGAATCCGATCGCTAACGAGCAAAATCTATAAAATGCATGTACCAAAGCAACGGGTAAGCATTTTATGCTTAGTAAGTCTCAAGCAATGAAATCAGCTTTAACTAAAGCTTTACATTCACATAGCCAAATAAATCATTTCATTAATACACATTCACATAATCATACTTACTTCACACTTCATCATTATATACTTTCACAAGATATCAACCAAATTCAATAGCTGAAAATTCGTTAGTCGATTGAACGAATGTTACTCAAACATATCGACTTTTCCAATGCACATATAAACATACCTTATTCTTTGGGCTTTTCGAGCGTACTAATTAAATTTATTACAGCAACCAACGCCACCTTCAGCCCAAGCTTCTTGAATACAACCGGATATAACCACATGCACGAATTCCTTCTGTCTTAGCCGGATATAAAGACTTGCACAAATGCCTTCGGGTGTTAGCCCGGATTTAACGACTTTCACAAATGCCTTCGGGTGTTAGCCCGGATTTAACAACTTCCACGAATGCCTTCGGATCTTAGCCCGGACGTAGTCACTAGCACAATTGCCTTCGGTCTTAACCCGGATATAATTACTAGCATAAATGTCTTGGGACTTAGCCGGATATCATTCAATTGCTCATGCACACATACATCAATAATCATTACACATCCATATTTCATTTTCGTTACTAAGGCTCAAACACAAACATAGCACTAGCATAATCGTCTTGGGACTTAGCCGGGTATCATTCAAATACTCATACACATAATTCAATAATCATTTCACATAATTCGTAGGGTCATTTCTTGGAGACTTACCTCGGGTGTCGTCGAACGGCTTCAATGACTATTCGACCACTTTTTCCTTCCCTTTATTGGAGCTAGTTCCCTTTGCTCTTGAGCTTTATGTTAACAAATAAATTGATTTAATCGTTTTGCATATCAAAAGGGAATCCAAGGTACTTAGCCTTTATGAGGCCGCACACTCTTACATTCACATACTTAAGCTCAAGAATTATAATATAGCATCAAGTACTCATTTTACTCATGTGGCCGATTGTTCTAAGTCGATATAAAGCCATCAACATGCTTAGCTATGGCCGAAAGTACACAACATCTTAGGTACTCTTTCATGGGCCGATTATACTTAGTCATACTTGCACCACATCAACAACAAATTCCAAGATTTTCACACCATATATGTACTAGGCCGAATGTACATGCAATTTCACAAATATTCTTCAACAATTTCTTCTTTAAACAAACATATTTACACATATAGGTGCAAGGTCAATTTCAAGGTGTTCATAACCATCCTAAACACAAATTTTAACTATCATGCAAGAAGCATAAACCATGCTCATGAGCATACCATGGCCGAATACATCACACACCATACCCTTTTAATTAATTTTTTTTTTGTCATGGTTAAACAAAGAATTCAATGTCTTACTCAAGATTGCTACAAAGAAATTTCAAGAGTAGTCCATCCATCATTGCATGCATCATTAGCAAGCTTCACATTTAGCATGCAATGGCTTTAACACAATAACAACCTTGGCCAAATACCATTTCCATGGCATAACAAGGATTTGAACCATGGCTAACATGAACATCAAGTTAGCAACTAAAACATGCATGAATCTCATGACACAACCTTAAACATACCTTAATCTTGATGCAAGTATAGCCAAATCTCCTTCTAGTTCTCTTCTAAACCAAAAATGGAGCAAAAATCCCTTTCTTCCTCCTTATGATTTTCGGCCAAAAGATGAGAAAGGATGAACACAACAATTTTTTTTCTTCCTTCTTTCTCAACTCACGGCAAGGGGGGCATCCATGCTCATCTTTTTTTGTTCCATTCTTTAATGCTAATTCTTATTTTATTTCTTCATACATAACTCACTAACCAAACATGTTGGAAACATGTTTCCTTGCCCATCATCACCTACCTTGGTCGTACTATAGTCAAATTTGGGAAATTTGACATGCAAGGACAACATTTTCTAGCGTGCATCAATAGGCCTCTTCAACATTTGCCTATCTCATTTCTAAGTTCTTTCACACAAGTCCTTTCTAGTGAAATTCACCTTTATAACACTAAATCAAATCATTAAAAATGTCACACACAAATTAACACATATCATAGGCATCAAAATAAATTTTAAATTATTTTTATGCCTCGGTTTTGTGGTCCCGAAACCACATCTCGACTAGGGTCAATTTTGGGCTGTCACAGATTCTGTATATAAGTTGCGATTGGATTCATAGTTAACATATTAGTGATTGAATATAGGCAAATCATGTGTGGAACTCGTCAGCATATCATCACAAACAGGTGTGTAAACGACACCCACTCATAGACTAGATCGGCAAAAGCCGAAATGCCGAAATGCCAAAAAGCAGGCATTTGTGAACTTGTGAGCGTGCGAGCGCTCGTGAGGTGGTTTGTTTGTCAATTTTGGTAATCACAAGCGGTATGATTGCAGAGTGCGCAATTTCGTGCACCTCTGTATATTTGGGCTTAATGGGCCGAATCGGGTTAATGGGGCAACGGGCCCAATTCGTTAAAAACGCTCGGTAAGTGTTTTTGTTAATACGTTAAAAACTGTAATGAGCATGAAACCCTAAAAAGACTGATAAAATTTCTGAAATACCTCTGTAAGGTAGAATTATCGTAATACCCCTAAAGGGGTAAGTTTACGATTACGCCCCTCGAGGGTAAATAACTATTCTTACTCTATAATCTGACTGTCTTTCTGAAGCATGCCTTGTTAATTATATATATTCTGCATACATGTCATACTGCATGGGGTTGGGTTTTGTTATGGAGGAAGAACCCATTCTGGTGGCTGTGCCACATATTATGATATAAGCAGCTTTGCTGCGGATTATAGTTACTACCGCAACCAGTGCTAACACTGTAAGTGTAGGGATGGCATGGGTGATTTATTCCCCACAGGAAGTGTAGTGATGGACGGAGGCAAGTGTAGGGCTGGATGGGGTTATCATGCATTAATCATATGAAACTATTTTTTTATGGGCCAACTGTATTGAAATGGGCCCAACTGTGTTAATATGGGCAAGGCCCAATATATCTCGACTTGTAATAGGGCTACGGCCCAGATTAATACTCATATGGGCTAGGCCCAGTATACTCTGATACCGTAAGGGGCTATGGCCCAGATTAATATTGATATGGGCTAAGTCCCAGTTAACACTGATTTCTAAATAGGGCTTAGGCCTAGTAAAGCTTGAACTGATTTGGGCTCTGGTTGGGATACTTTACACACTGAGTTTTCCAAACTCACCCCCTTTCTCTTCCATCCTTGTAGGTAAGCCCTAGTTGGTAGACTTGGAGCTGGGCGGGATTCAGAGTGGCCACGAAGATTAAATTTCTAGTTTTTAAATAAGTTTCAATTAGCTTCCTTTTAAATTTCACATTTATTTTTGATTATTTCTATTTTGGTTAAAGTTGTAATAAGGCCGCTCTATTATTTTTATTTTGGGTTTTTAAATCACTTAAATTGATTCCCTAAAATTGGTTAGCTCTAGGGCACGTTTTATAAAAGTTACCTATTTTCAAAATATCACGATAACCGAGCAAAGCTTCCACAACGTAAATGTTTTCAAATGAAATAAATATTTTAAATAGACTTAAACTTAATTTGTTCGTGGACAAGTAATAAGCTTAAAGTGTGGCAATGGATGTGTGCATGTCTAGGACTGGATCATGAAAGAGCTAGGTACTTAAGCAGTCTAATTGACTCACCTCCTCTTTTCTTGAATCCTATCTGGTGTGTAGTATCCATTCGCTTTAAGCCATAACAAAGAAGGTTTGATTTTTCGATACTTAACTTTTTTTTTAAAATAACATGTTTCTGCCACTACAAAGGTTTACAAGTTTTAAAAGTTTCCCATAAGATTTTACAAGGTTCTTAATAATGTTTGGATTATTACAGTGAATCACGTTTTGGAAAAAAAAATAAGGCTAAGGTTTTATACAAGTTTAAACGGTAAAAGTTTCTAAACATCAAGAAGGGTTTTCAATGAAAACATGGTTTTCGAAAAACACTTCAATGTGACACGTCGGATTCGGTCGTAACATATGGGTCAGGTTTGGGGTGTTACATTTAGTGGTATTGGAGCCAAGTTGCAACAACTTGGCTGAGGATCGGGTTCGAACGTTTTTTCATAAAATTTTGAAATCTAGTTCCATGGAAAAAACGCTGAAATTGATTTTGTGGAAATGTTAGGAAATTCTTTTAAATTTTGTTTTCAAAGTGCACAAAGAATAAATTTGAATTTTTGATTTCTGAAGAAGTGGCACACTGAATCCCCGGCACAAAAGTCTGTAAGTACCTTTTCTGAACTTTACTAAGTATCTGTTATATCACTGAGACTCTGCTATGACATTGTAGTTAAAGCTATATTGAGACTATGAGATTGAGACTGTAGTTAGGCTGAGATTTGCGAAAGCGAACTCTGAAACTCTATCTGTGCATAAAACTCTTAATACAGACAATTCGATAGATACAATGAGCACACATGGTAGTCATGGACGGGGTACTAGGGGCCGTGGTAGAGGCCGTAAAGAGGCTCGAGCTAAGTCCCTTGCTTCTGATACTATACCTGTGGTGGACGCTAGTGAGACACCGGCATCGCCTACGACGGATAGTGGGACAAGACTGTATGATCGTACGGCTGAGGATGACGCATTGTCCCAAGCCATGCTTCTTATTCTGGAGAGGGTCGCTAGACCCAACACTGGTACCGGACGCCGTGGGTCAGTTTCGGAACGTCTCCGATCGAATGGAGAAGAAGTCTTTAGGGGCATTTATGGAGTAGCCCCGAATGTGGCTAAGTACTGGTTGGAAGCCACGGAAAGAATAATGGATGACCTAGATTACACGGCTGAACAAAAGCTGAAAGGGGCGATATCACTACTTAGGGAGGAAGCTTACCAGTGGTGGTTGACTGTGAAAGAGGGCACCCAACTTGAGCGGGTTACCTGGGAATTCTTTAAATCTACATTTCAAACTACATTTCAAGGGAAGTACATTGGGGCAAGCTATGTAGATGCCCGGAGAAAGGAATTCTTAAACTTAACTCAAGGGGATCGGTCTGTGGCTGAGTATGAGGCAGAGTTTTTGCGACTTAGCCGATATGCCCGTGAAATAGTAGCAACAGAGTATAAATGTTGTATTCGGTTCGAGGATGGCCTCCGGGATAGTCTACGTGTATTAATAGCTCCACAGAGGGAGCGAGATTTTGCGGCATTAGTAGAGAAAGCTAAGATAGCTGAGGATGTGAAGCGCACTGAGCGCCAGAGCTGGGAAAAGAAAAGGAGTAGAAACAAAATAGATTTAAAACCCTCCAATTTTGATCAGAGGCATAGGAAAAGTACCAGGGCAGATGGGCCGGTCCGAGTTGAAGCCCTTGCTGCTGCTGTTAGATTACAACCTTCTATTGATTGCGGGAAAAGCCATTATGGTGAATACTGGAAATGGATTGGAGCCTGTTTAAGATGCGGATCGATGGGGCATTGTTTCAGAGAGTGTACTCGGAGACCAGATTATGGACAAACTACTGGTACGGGTAATATACAGCCGTCGAGGGGTGGTCAACAGCCAACAAGAGGCCGTAGCAATGGAATAGGTCATGGTCGTGGAGCACCAGACAGGGGTATGGGACATGCTGAGGCGAGACAGCCAGCCTTGGTCTATGCAGCATGTCGCCGTGAGGACGGAGACGCTTCAGAAGTAGATGCTGGTACGTACTTCTCTCATGGTGTATTAATTACTTAATTTACAATTAGAGCTAGAGTGCACAGCAGAAGCGTAGTGGTTTGACTTGAGTAATACGGTTAGTTGATAGTTTGAAATTTCTTGGACGAATTTTTTTTTAAGGGGGATAGAGTTGTAACGCCCCAAAAATTGGGCCTAGAAAGTATTAGGCCTTGAGTCTGGGTTCGGGGAGAAGACGACCCGAATGATTAGGATATTCTAAATTAATTAATTATTATTATTAATTACTAGAATTATGTTTAGTTTAGTAATTAAATAAATAACGAAGGGCTTATAGTGTGGGGAAAAGTCCAGGGTTCGGCCCACAAAATTCTTAAATTTGGTCTCTTAAGGAAATCTAGGTAGTAGGCCTTATTAATAAATTGGGCTGAGTTTGAGCATGAAGGAACGCCTGCCCCAGTGGCTAAGCACACTAGGAAGGCATGGGAGGTGCCTGGGTTCAAGGCACAGCGCGTGCAAATGGTTGTCTTTTTTACAACCAAGAATTTTCGCAAGGAGGCCTTATAAATATTTCGAGAGGAAAGGTGACACAAAAGAGGCACGTGGTCAAGTGGCAAGGAGGCGTTAAGAGTGTGCATGTGGTTAGGGGTTTGAGTCTGGTAAGTAGCATATTTTGTTTTTACATGAATCGAGACTGCAGCAGATAAGTCTTAAGATTAATTGTGAGTAGATTATATCATGAGAAGAGCTTCAGTGCAGTGGCAGTAGCGTGCTAGGCCTGTCGAGAGGTTATGGGTTCGATTCCAGGGGAAGGCAAATTATGTTTTATTTTTAAATGGGTCAGAACTGAAGTAGGTAAGGTTTATAAATAATTATGAGAAGATCGTGACATGAAAGGAACTTCGGTGCAGTGGCAAGAAGCATAGGTATGGGGTTAGAAGGTCGCGAGTTCGAGATGTACAGCAGGTGAAATTTCATTTTTATTTCGCAAGTAACTAAGGCTTCAGCAGGTAAAGGTTAACATTAATTGTGACCCTATATTAGTAAAGAAAGAAGCGTGGTGCAGTGGCCAGCAGCTCAGGTGAAGGCGCATGGGCGCATGGACGGATGAGGTCTGGAGTACGAGCCTCATCTCGTGCAGGAAAGGCTGGATTTTTGCTGTACGCATGGAGAAGGAGTTGGGGTCTGACCAGGACTCTTGGCAGCATGTTAAAGCGGTGCAAACAGGTCGATAAGGCCACTGATCGGTTGGAAGTTTGAATGAAATTCAAACTTCGAATTTGGCCAAAAAACAAGGAGAAAATTAGGGAATTGGAATTTAAAAAGAATTACTATGCTGAAATACATTAATTGAGCCATAACTAGTAAGTGTCGTATATCATTGGCCCTTAGGATTCATTTTTCTTTTTGGGTTAGTCGAGGTATTTTAATTTGGCTAATTCTTCTTCCCTTTCAATCGGTTCTTGTTTTGTTAAGTTGCAAATTTATATTTTTCTTTTTTTTTCATTTTCTCTTATTCTATTTTTCTTCTTCTTATTTTTCTTTTCTCCCCTATAGCCGAATCTTTTTACTATTCTACTCATCTCCACTTTCTTATCATTTATTCCTAAGCCTTATACACAAAAGCCAAAATCCCGAAAGACTATATTTCTTCTGTGCCAATTTCTCCTAGCCAAAACCCACTGATTCTCCACCATCTTTTTGATAAATTCTCTAATCCTCTGAACCCCAAGTTTCTGTTGACAAGACCACAGCAAAACTCCCATATTCCATCTTTCTTTACACAGTTACAAAAAGCCGAAAACACATAGCCATAGGGGCATAGCCGAATTCTTAAGATCACTAAAGGCTCGATTTTTGTTAACATTTGCGGGGTTAGATATGTATTAGAATTGAGTAGGAATTAACTGGAATCATTAACCGAAGGAATCGGTGGTAAGTTTTTGGACCTATTCTTTATTTCAGGTTTTAGAAAAGCCCAAACCCCTAAAGGTTTAGGGAGGCTATCGATTTGGGCTCTGTGGCTCTAAGGGTTGTGACAACTATTTTATTGTGATAATAGTGTGATCTAGAGGCTGCTGATCGAAGGCTTGGACAAGTGGAACGACTGGATCTAAACCTAGTCGCTAATTTCGGCAAAGGTAGGATCGCTAGTGCCTAAGGTGTTAATGGCCGAATTTTTGGTAAGGGATTCTGTATATAAGTTTCGATTGGATTCATAGTTAACATATTAGTGATTGACTGTAGACAACTCATGTGTGGAACTCGTCATCATATCATCACAAACAGGTGTGTAAATGACACCCACTCATAGACTAGATCGGCAAAAGCCGAAAAGCCGAAATGCCGAAAAGCCGACATTTGTGAACTTGTGATAGTGCGAGCGCTCGTGAGGTGGTTTGCTTGTTAATTTTGGTAATCACAAGTGGTATGATTGCAGAGTGCGCAATTTCGTGCACCTCTGTATATTTGGGCTTAATGGGCCGAAATCGGGTTAATGGGTCAACGGGCCCAATTCGGTAAAAACGCTCGGTAAGTGTTTACATTGTCGTTAATAATCGTAATGAGCATGAAACCCTAAAAGACTTATAAAATTTCAAATACCTCAGAAGGTAGAATTACCGTAATACCCTAAAGGGCAAGTTTACGATTCGCCCTCGAGGGTAAATAATCGTTCTACGCTATAATCATTGTCTTTCCAAGCATGCCTTGTTAATTATATATATTCGCATACATGTCATCTTGCATGGGGTTGGGTTTTGTTATGGAGGAAGAACTGCTTACGGTGGTCGTGCCACATATTACGATATAAGCGACTTTGCGGTAGATTATAATTCTTGCCAAGAACCTAAACAACACTGTAAGTGTAGGGATGGCGTGGGTGATTTATTCCCCACGGGAAGTGTAGGATGGACGGAGGCAAGTGCGAGTGGATGGGGTTATCATGCATTAATCATATGAGACTGTTTTTTTATGGGCCAACTGTATTGAAATGGGCCCAACTGTGTTAATATGGGCAAGGCTTAATATATCTCGACTTGTAATAGGGCTATGGCCCAGATTAATACTCATATGGTCTAGGACCAGTATACTCTGATACTGTAAGAGGCTATGGCCCAAATTAATATTGATATGGGCTAAGGCCCAGTTAACACTGATTTCTGAATAGGGCTTAGGCCCAGTAAAGCTTGAACTGATTTGGGCTCTGGTTGGGATACTTTACACGCTGAGTTTTCCAAACTCACCCCCTTTTTCTTCCATCCTTGCAGGTGAGCCCTAGTTGGTAGACTTGGAGCTGGGTGGGATTCAGAGTGGCCACGAAGATTAAATTCTTGGTTTTTAAATAAGTTTCAATTAGCTTCCTTTTAAATTTCGCACTTATTTTTTATTATTTCTATTTTGGTTAAAGTTGTAATAAGGCCGCTCTATTATTTTTATTTTGGCTTTTTAAATCACTTAAATTGATTCCGTAAAATTGGTTAGCTCTAGGGTACGTTTTATAAAAGTTACTTATTTTCAAAATATCACGATAACCAAGCAAAGCTTTCCCAACGTAAATGTTTTCAAAGGAAATAAATATTTTAAATAGACTTAAACTTAATTTGTTCGTGGACAAGTAATAAGCTGAAAGTGTGGCAATGGATGTGTGCATGTCTAAGATTGCATCATGGAAGAGCTAGGTACTTAAGCAGTCTAATTGACTCACCTCCTCTTTTCTTGAATCCTATCTGGGGCGTAGTATCCATTCACTTTAAGCCATAACAAAGAAGGTTTGATTTTTCGATACTTAACTTTTTTTAAAATAACATGTTTCTGCCACTACAAAGGTTTACAAGTTTTCAAGGTTTCCCATAAGATTTTACAAGGTTGTTAACAATGTTTTCATTATTACAATGAATCACGTTTTGGAAGAAAAAAAATAAGGCCAAGGTTTTATACAAGTTTAAACGGTAAAAGTTTCTAAACATCAAGAAGGGTTTTCAATGAAAACATGGTTTTCGAAAAACACTTCAATGTGACACGCCGGATTCGGTCGTAACATCTGGGTCGGGTTTGGGGTGTTACATAACTAGACCCTCACATGCTACGTTAGTCCTAGAATCGATTAAACCATAGCTCTGATACCAATTAAATGTAACACCCCTAACCCGTATCCGTCGCTGGAATAGGGTTACGAGGCATTACCAAAAATCACACACAATTCATATTCACTCATACATTTATAATCAAAATCTATTCATATCAATCTCATTGTCCCTTATAAGGTCTGACGAGACCTTAAATCATGCTTAGAAGTAGTTTGGGACTAAACTGATAACATTCTAAAACTTTGGGAAACATAGAAAATTTTCAAAGATATAACGGTCACAAGCCCGTGTGAACAGGTCGTGTACCTCACTCGGATCCCAGACACGCCCTTGTCACAAGCTGTGTGAAAATAGGGCATACATACTGACTTGCACCACACTGGCACACCTGTGTGCCAAGCTGTGTGATATCTAAAGGGAGTTACTGACTTGGGTCACACAGTTGACCACACGCCTATATGCCAGCCCCTGTGCCACACATGGCCAATAAACAAGCCCATGTGTCTAGGCCGTGTCAAAACTGTAGGGTATACTGACTTTAATTCGAAGGGTACCCCAGGGGACACATAGCCGTGCAACAATACCGTATGTCGCACACTGCGGAGACACACACCCGTGTCTCTGTCCGTGTGGACAAAAATAGACTATTTGTAAAGCCAATTTGCCACCCTAAACACAAGCATACATAACAACCAAATAGCAGCATTTCAATACATATTTAAGTGACGAAAAACCTACAAATTCAAACACGTATCATGGCATCTATTCACAACCATTTCCACTACCCAATTCCCCAAGCAAAACATGCCATTTCACTATACCAAAAACATCAAACATACATAACTAGTAAATGCATTTATCCATCAACTTATCACCTATTCCATACTTCAACTAATACCATATGGTCATCTCAAATCAAACCACAATATTCTAGCTCTTAAGCATAAGCACATCAATTAAAATCTAATCAAAATAACCAACATATAATCACACTAATTAAGCCAACATATAAGGCATTATAAACATCATATAATTAACTTATCAAACACATAACTTAAGCCAACTTAAATTGCCAAATTCACACCAACATTTACAAGCCAAATCACATAGCTAAATCACAACTCAAAACTTATCAAGATGACTCTAGCCTATACATGTCATATACCATATATACAAAGCTTCCAAAAATACCAACGAGTTGATCGATAGTGCGATGACTTTTCCTGATGATCCCAGAGTCCTAGCTAGCTTCGCTGATCTAAAAAAATGGAAAGAACACACAAAGTAAGCTTTAAAAGCTTAGTAAGCCATACACAAATAACTCATCTTATGAATCAATATCATTATCATCAATTAAACAAGATATGAATAAGCACAATTAAATACACATTCCAGATCACAAACCTTTCTATTATTCAATTTGTACTTCTCAAGCATACCAATTCATCAATTACCTTCTCTTCTCAAAAATCATATGAATATCGTACATACCTGAATCACTTAGCTCATTCACATATTCTTTATCGACTTGACTTTAACCGTTAAACCGTTCAGAATCGTTAAGGATACTCGAAAATCACATAAGCTCGTACAATGCCATATCCCAGATATGGTCTTACATGTTAACACATATTGATGCCACTGTCCCAGACAAGGTCTTACACGAAATAGATTAACGATGCCAATGTCCCAGACATGTTCTTACATGTAATCACATCTCGATAACCTAATGTCATGACATTCATATCCTATACTATTCCTAAGGTTAGTACGGGGCTTTCTGATGTCATAACTTTGTCAATTCATGCTCGTACTTGCTCGTTCAACATTCGTAGCAATTCAATTATAATAAAACATATATAATTAAATTCAAAAACATTTATTTGCATGTGAACTTACCTCGTAGTCGAAATAAACGAATTGGATCGATTACTCAATAACTTTCAATTTTCCCCGATCCAAATTCGATTTGTTTCTTTTAGGATCTATATAAATTCAAAATTAACTCTATTATTCATTAATTCATTCAATTTCATCCAAAACACACAATTTGGGGCATTTTACACATTAACCCCTATAATTTCATATTTCTCAATTTAGTCCCTACTTGCAAAATCACAAATTACACAATTTCTTTCTAATTTCATACTAGCTGAATTTCATATAGCTTTATATCAGTCCATATTTTCATTTATTTCACACATTTAACCACACATTTTATACTTTTTACAAATTAGTCCTTTTATGTAATTTCACTAAAATTACTTTACGAACATGATAATCTATCAACAAATACTAATTTTTCATCATCAAACAGTCAAGAACTCAAGCATTCATCAATGGAAATTTAAAAAATCACCAAAAAATTTAGAAATTAAGGTACGGGCTAGCTAGTACTCAAAGCAACAATCACAAAAACATATAAATCATAAAAAACCGAGCAAAGAACATACCTTAATCAAAGATTATGCTACCCGAATATCAAAGCCCTAAAATTGTTTCTTCTTCACTTCATATTCGGTTTAAAAAGATGATAAAATGTCAAATTTTAACTTTGTTTTATTTAATTAAACTTAATTTCCAAATTACAAATTTAACCTTAATTAATACCACAAAAATTCATGATATAATGCCCATTAATGTCCATTAACAATTTCAATGGGTTAATAACATTATAAGGACCTCATAAATAACAAACCATAGCAAATAAACACTTTTAACTTATAGCATGCCACATTTGCATTTTACGCGATTAAGTCCGTTTTTCTCAAATTAACCACTTCAATGATAAAATTAGTACACGAAACTTTCACACATACATATTCACAGCTATAAACACAATAAATAATATTAAAATAATTTTTTGACCTAGGATTTATGGTCCCGAAACCACTATTTCGATTTAGCTAAAACTGAGGAGTTAGATAAATGTTCCAATGGTTAAGTTAAGAATGTATGGAAAGGTATCAATTATTGATGATAAAAGTATGTATAATAATGTTTATGAAAAGTATGAATTCAAGTATGATATGTTCATGGAATTTATTTTACCATGAGATGATTTTGCTAACCTATGTGTTTAACCACTAGCTTGTGTTGTTGATAATGCATAGGCTTATGTTAAGCTATGTTGGATTGATTCATGTATATTTTAAGATTATGCTTTGAAATTGTAAGCTATGTTCATGATTTATGAACTTACTAAGTATTATATGCTTACTGTGTTGTTATTTTCTATGTTTTATAGATTATCAGAAGCTCATCAGTTTTGCGACTCGTTGGAGACCTATCATACTAACCAAAGATTATATTAGCAGATTTTGATGTTTTGGTCATGGTTATAATGGCATGTTTAAGTGAATTGTGTTTGATGAACTAGTTGTTATGTTTGGTTTCTAAATATGGTAATTTGGTTAGTGTGCTTTTGGAACTTTGATACTATAATGGTTGATGTTTATATGGTCAAATGGAAGCATGGTTTTATGACCCAAGTGGTATATGTTAGCTGATAATTCGTAAATTATACATATTTTTATCCCTTGCTTAGCATATTTTTGGATGAATTATCATCAGATTTGTGGAATTCGATGCTTCTAATCCTTTAATTTCATGTTTTATACATAGGTGAACATAGGAGAGTAAAAAGAGCGAGAAACGGGCCAAAAATGGAGAAAATGGGTCAACGTGGGAAATGAACACAGCCTAGACTTCCTCACACGGGTAGTTCACACGCCTGTGTCTATTTAACAGATTGCAACACGGCTTAAGCCACACCACACGGCCGTGTCTATTTAGCAGACTCTAAACACGGCCTAAGCCACCTCACACGGGCGTGTCCCTGTCGAGCCCAAGTCTAGTTCCACTCGAAAATGGCCACTTTTGAGGGTTTTGGAAGCATTCTAACGTCTATATAAACACCTGAGGAGGCACCTAGAGGCAAACACATGGAGTAGGAGGCAAAGAATTACTCGAAGAAAGTCGATTGATCCATTTCAGAAGCCAGATTCTCCTTTAAAACTAAAGATCTCCCTTCAATTTCCTTCAGGGTTTTTGGGTTTTCTTTATGTTTTGTTATCATTATTCTTCTGAGATCTTTTCTTTTACACATATGAACTAAATCCTCTAAATACCTATAGGGGATGAAACTTAAGACGGATCTTGTTACTATTTTTTGAATTATATGATAAATACTTGATTTGTTCTTAATTATGTGTGCTTAATCCTTACTTTAATATTCCAAGATATTGATTCAAGTGTTGATGTGCTTCTTCAGAAGAGCAAAAGCCCCTATCTAAGAGTAGATCTAGCATAATTGAGCGGAGTTGATTGCACCCCTAGACATAGGGCGACATAAATCTGTCGGATTAGGGTCAAACCTATTTCAACTAATCAACCTAGGGTTAGACGTTGTTAGTCTCGAGAGAGATAATAATATAAATTAGGGATTCTTACGGATCGAGGCAAGTGAATAAATCGTCTATTTTAGAGTCAAATAACAAGTTAGGTTTAGGTGGATTCTTCTTTGGGTATTTTCTAAATCAATCAGTTTTCCCAAAAGTATTTCCCCAATTTATTTTCTGTGCATTCTTAGTTTAATTAAAGAAAATCCCCTTATTTTTAGGCTAGATAATAAAAAGGAGGTTAATACTAGTACTTTTAGCTCCTGTAGGTTTGACATTATTGTTCGATAGGTGCGCTTGCCTTTATCGTGATAATAATTAGTCTTCAAGTACGATCAATCATAAATATAAAACTTATCATGCACATCATTGGCATGTTTGCAATGTGGTGAATTCTGGTAAGTTTTGGTATGGAAATGGGTTAGATATAAATGCTAGATGAATGGTAAATTATGCATATCTTTGGATAGATATGATAAATTGTGATTGAGGTTCCTTAATGGCATATTGGTTGTATGGATTTATGGTTTATTTGTAACAGCCCGATTTAGACCTTAATCAGAATGGTTGTTTTGAAACCACGAATCCAAGTCAGAAAAATATTTAAAAATTATTTTCTATGTTTATTTTGTGTGAATTTATATATGTGAAATTTTCGTGATTTAGTTTAGTCATTTGAGTGTCTAATTTGATAAAAGGACTTAATCGCGTCAAATGAAAATTAGGTGGTAACTTATATAATGGCCGAATTATTAATGGTTTTCTAAGTTGGGGTATTTATGTTGTAATTATGCCATTAGCTAGATGTTTGACTGGTAATAGAAATAGGTTATAAAATTCCATTATTATTTCATTAAGGTTAATAAAGTAATTTATCTAATAAACATATAATAAGTTAATAATAAGGTATCAAACTCATTTTCTTATTCCATTATTCTCCATTGCCGAAACTTAGAAAAAGAAAAAGAATGAACAAAAGCTAGCGTTCGGTCAATTTGAATCTCAATTAAGGTATGAGTTTAGCTTCATTTTTGATAATTTCTACGTTTTTGAGATTGTTGCTTAGTAATCTTCAAGACCCAAGCTTTAATTTTTGATGTTGATGAATATTTTGAGTTGAGCCATTGTTGATAGCTTGTGATTTTTGTTGTTTGATGATGAAATATGAAAGATATGTTTTAGATTAACATATTTTGTATTGGAGTTTTTGATGATTTTGAGTAATTAGGACTAAATTGCAAAAATAATATTTTGGTGGACTAAAATGTGAAATTAATGAAATATATGGGCTTTTATAAGTATGGGTACCATTCAGCCTAACATGGGTACTTTGAAATTTTCTGTATTTTGTGTGCAATAGGGACTAAATTGTAAAAATTATAAATGTCAGGGTAAAATGGTAATTTGCCCATTTATGTGTTTTTGGACTAAATTGAGTGAATATATGTTTGAATGAGCTTAATTTGAATATTTTTAGATCAAGAACCAAAGAAATCAAATTTGGACTAAGGAAAAACGAAAGTTGTCAACTAGCAGCCCTGTCTCGTTTTACAACGTTTGAGGTGAGTTTATAAGCAAATAGACGTATTAAACTTCAATTAAATGCAAAGTTCATATGCTGAAATAAAATATATCAATTATTATGTGTAAATGTCGAATGTGTATAAGTAAGGTGACTAGGTTCATGTATTTGTTTCGACCGAGTTATGACGTCCGAAAGCCCCTTATAAACCTTAGGAATAGTTAGGATACATATGTCATGACATAGGATTCCAATATATGTGTGCGAGTAAGACCATGGCAACGATATGTGACTCCAATATGTGTTTACGAGAAGACCCTGTCTGAGACAGTGGCATCGATATGTGGCTATATGTAAGACCATGTCTGGGACATTCGCATTGTACGATTTATGTGATTATCTGAGTGTCCTATCGGATTCTTAATGGTTCATCGGGCAACGATAAGCTATGTTTGAAGTGTAAAACGAGCTATATGCCAGGTATGGATTAATATGTTACCTATTTAAAGTAAGGTTAGTAAGTAATTAATGTTTGATAAGTAAGTAATTAATGTTTGATACAAATGACTTATGAAGTAAATATGGAATGTGTAACACCCCAAACCCAGCCCAGACGCTATGGCCGAATCTAGTGTCACATTGAAATGTTTTAGCGAAAACCATTTTTTCATTGAAAACTCTTCTTAAAATAAAAGAACATCTTTAAAAAAAACACCTTTCAATCAGTTGTTTGAAACATAAGATTTGATGAAAACATGTCACTTAAAAATTTAGTTGCAGAAACGTAAAAAACATACTATAATTTAAGAAATCCATGTTCAACTTCTCGTAATTACAATGAAAATAATAATAATAATTTGAGTAATAATAACATAATGCAAATCTTATTACAATCTGATCTAAACACACTTAAAAAGAAATAAAAACTTAAATGCTTAAAAAAAACCAAGTTTGAATTATCTTGCTAGTTAGCCACCGAGAGTCCCTCCAAACATCAAACCTTCTACTAAGCATCACCTGAAAATGAAATAAAAGAGGTGGTGAGTTTTCGCAAACTCAATGTGTACAACCCTCGAAGAAAAATAAGCATTCAAAAAGAAATCATCAAACATGCAATGGAATCCCATCCAAATTATCCATCTGCTACACACTAGCTCCGTCCCCCGTCACACCATGTGGGGATATAAATATCGACCCTCCCAGCCCACACACCAATGGTAGCCCGGTTGCGAAACTACCTTCATTTACATGTTGGGCTTTAAAAGCTGTCGGTGGATCCACGATTGTCAGCCAACCATGTGATCGTCATATACTTCCTCTGTTCCATAGTTCCCACCCTATATGCAACATAAGCAGAACATCATATGTATGCATGTCACATCCATAAAACAAACATTCAACACCTAGGAGTATTTTGGTCATTTTTGCCCTTAAGGGCATTTCAGTAATTTTCCCTTAATTTTGGATTTCACTTAACTTGACCTGTTAACAAGTCCCGCGAGCTAAGATGAATGAATACTATGCACCAAGTATGATTCCAGAGAAGAGGAGGTGGGTCATTAAGACCGCTTAAGTACCAAGCTCTCCCTAGATCCAATCCTAAACATGCATATACCCGTTGCCACACCTTAACCCTTTTACTTGTCCACGGTCGCAATATATTAATTAAGTCTTATGTAGTTATCATATAGTAGGCCCAAAACCCCTTACAACGCCCAAACAAATTCACATACCTGTATCTGGCCCATTAAGCCCAATCATATTCATATGGCCCATTAGGCCCAAATCACCTGTATATGGCCCATTCGGCCCAAATCACATTTATATGGCCCATTAGGCCCAGTCACATTCATATTCATGCTCACATACAAATTCCTATCACATAGCATCAATATTTAGTTTTTACCTATTATGGGCCCAACAGCCTATCGGGCCTATTTAGCCCATTTTGGCCCGTATGGCCAAATCACAACCCAAGTCCACGGAATCGTTCATGGGTCTCAGGCAACCTATTGGTCTCCCCCTTACGAGTGTTCGTGCACTCACAAGACTACCGTAGCCAAACTTTCAGCTTTTCAGCATTTCGGCATTTTGGCTTTTGCTGATTCATACTGTGTGTGCAGTGTATGTACACACCTGGTAAACAAGCGTGCTGCAATTCCCTTAGTCACCAATCCTAAAAACGATATCAACCTTCAATTAATCGTATGCTTAATACATATTTTACCCAAAAACTGAAACCTCACCTTAACCTTACCTTGAACACCAATCCCTAATAGTTTTTCCTTTATCACGTACTCCTTAGATCTGCATTAATCTCTTGATCACGTACTCCTTAGATCTGAATTAATCTTACTTATTAAAACCAAATACTAGGGGACTAACATCCAACATAATTCACCCCCTTATCTCACTTAAGACCATTCGGCCAACCTTAGCCAATAAGAGAGGAATACTTACCAAAATAGCAAAACACCTACGGAGCAATTTGGCAGAGAGCTAAAATTCGAGATCCGATACTAATTCCCTACCAATGTTGATTAAAAAGAGTGAGGAACGAACAACGTAATAGATTCTTAGCAAAACCGATTGCAAGAACAAACACTTACACTAGATTCTGTCGAAGAGTATTTGGCCCTTGGAAGATTTGACTGGCAACAATTGCTTATTCGGCACCAAAGGAGAGAGGAAGAAGAATCGGCTAAACCTAAAAGTGAAACAAAGAAATCGGCACAAGGAAGATAAAAAGGAGAACAAGGGTTTTTGGCTTTTGGAGAAATCGGCAGAAAGAAAACGACTTTAGAGAATAAGGTTTCTGGCAACATGGTGAGAAAAAGATTTCAGAATTAGCTTCATACCCTTGCATTCGACACCTATTTATAACCCTTATGGCTAAACTCCTCAAGCGCAAGTTCCCATTTCAGCTCCACTTGCTCCTCACTTCTTATCTCCTCATTTTCTCCCTGATAACCCCTTGATCTTTTCCTCATATTTCTCTCCTGAACACTTCCCTTGGAGTCCATTTCCAAGCCACTTCCAACCTTCTAAAAGGCCAAAATTAAACTTCTAAAAACACTAAGCTAGGATTCGAACCTTAGACCTCCTTGCTAGCTTTTAACGCCACCTCCCTACACTCTAAGTGGCGTCACTGAGCCACTCCCCCACAAGGCTTTTTCGTGCTATTTTCCCCTATTTTTTTTAAAAGCCCAACCACTCCCAACCCTGGTTCTAATAATTAAATCATAATTTCTTCTACCTTTTAATTCGAACTCAAACCTTGACCAAGACCTACCTTTACGTAATTAGCACTTAACCGGAATTATTAAGCGCAAAAAGAAAAATTCAAGAATTCAGGATTTTTGGATTTCGAGATTTTTGGGCGTTACAACTCTTCCCCCTAAAAGAAATTTCAGCCTCGAAATTTCCAACTACTAACACAGACTACCACACCACACTCCTGTTGCACACTCTAATTCCAACTTAGCTAAATAGCACACTATGGGTAAGTACATACCAATAATTGCCTCTGGAGCGTCTCCATCCTCTTGACGACGTGCTACGTAGACCAAAGCTAGCTGTCTCGCCTCAACATGATCAGCGTCTCTGCCTGGTGCTCCACGACCCAAACTATTTCCACCACTGGCCTGATCACGGCCTCTCAGCGGTAGCTGACCACCCCTCGGTGGCTGTACACCACCTCGATCCACGACTGGCACCTGAGCTGTCATTCTAGGGAAATTCCTGATCCTATGCTCCATAGATCCACAACCTAGACAAGCTCCCATCCTCTTCCAACACTCTCCTACATGACCTTTCCCACAATCAGCACAAAGTGGCATCCCTGGATTAACAGCAGGGGGCCCTGCTCTATCTGGCCCATTAACTCTGGCCCTAGCCCTAGGCATCTATCCTACACCAGGTGTCTTAGCCTCCCTCTTATTCCTACTCCTTTCTTTCTCTCGATTTAAATGCCCAGTACGCTTTACCTCCTCTGCTATCTTTACCTTTTCCACCAACTCCGAGAAAACTTGCTCTCTTTGTGGAGATATCAGTACCCTGAGGCTATCTCTAAGTCCATCCTCAAACCTCACGCAAGGCTCATACTCCGTTGCCACCATTACTCTAGCATACCTACTAAAGCGTAAAAACTCTGCCTCATACTCCGCCACATATTTGTTCCCTTGGGTCAAATTCAAGAACTCCTTTCTTCTATCATCCACATAGCTTGCACCCACATACATCCCTTGGAATGCAGCTTTGAAAAACTCCCAAGTGACCCGCTCCGGTTAGGTGCCCTCTTTCACTGTCAGCCACCACTGGTAGGCTTCTTCCCTAAGCAGTGACACTGCTCCTTTCAACTTTTGCCCAGGTGAGCAGTCCAGGTCCTCCATTATCCTTTTAGTGGACTCCAACCAATACTCTGCCACATTAGGAGTGTAACGCCCTCACGCCCGAGACCGTCGCCATAGTCAAGCTTGAGGTGTTACTGAACTTAATTTATCATTTAAAGAATTTTAAATAAATTATTCCAATTTTCGCAATAAACTGTCAATCTGTGACACAATAGTTTAAAAATTCATATCTTGAGTTCCAAAACTCGAAATTAAGATTTTTAAATTTTCCCTGAACCTAGACTCATATATCTACTAATTTTTTTCTAGAATTTTTTTTGCGGCCAATTAGCACATTTTATTAGTTAAAGTTTACCCTGTTTCAGCATTTGACTGCTTTGACCTATGTTCACTACGAACCACTTTTCTTTTTATACAGAACTCAAAAGACTATGTCGTTTATTTCTATTAAAACTAGACTAAATAAGGAATCTATAAATTTAAAAATAACTTCTAATTATTTTTGTACAATTTTAGTGAATTTATAAAGTCGAATAGGGATTCGAAATTATTCTAGCCCTGTTTCACAAAAATTTAAGTATCTTATAAAATATAACTCATTTACCTATTTCGTTTCCTTCATATGAAAATAGACTCATCAAGATTAGATTCCATAACTTATTCATCATTTAATTCCATTTATACTATTTTAGTGATTTTTCAAATTCACATCATTGTGCGACAATATTCATTTTATAGAAAATTTTACTTTATTATAGATTTTCATGGACTAAATAGCATTTTAAATATACATGACATCAAATATGATTTAGATTGGCCATTCCAATGGCTAATCATTTACAAACCCTTTTCTTACCAAACCATAGCCATATCTAAGATCATTTACACAAAGTGAGTATAGTGCTATACATGCCACACTCAAAATATACAAACCATTTTACCAATTTAGGGCTTTGGATAGTGTGAACGAGCCTTCGACCTATCCCGATTCTCAAGCCGGCTTGTCAAAACTACAATGAATAAAAAGGAGGGAGTAAGCATAAATGCTTAGTAAGTTCACATGCAAATAACAAGTAACATGATCATGCAATCCAACATAAACATCATTAAGACACTCATGTCATAAGAATACTTACTATCTTACCACAATTTTGTCTTACCAAAATTTCAACCAAGGATTAAATTCATACCTGTCACAGCCCTAAATTGACCCTAGTCGGAAAGCGGTTTCGGGACCACTAAACCGAATCACTGAAGTATTTGAATATGATATTTATTGTCTAAAATGTGTGAATATGAATGTGTGAAAGTTTTAAGCTCTGATTTAGTCGATTGCATGTGAATTCAGCTAATAGGACTTATGTGTGACACTTTTAAAATGTGACAAGTTAATCTATAAGGATCAATTAATGCATGTTATAAGAATGATGGGTTTGCATGTCAAATTTCCAATTATAATGAGTAATAGCCGGCCATGGATGGGTCATTGATGATAATATGAATTTTCTATTAGCATTATTAGTTTAGAAAATAAAATAGTGAATTAAGAATGATAAAACATGAGGTGAGTGGGAGGAGAAACCAAAGTTGTCTCACCCTTACTCCCCCATTGCCGTGACTAGTGAAAGAGGAGGAAGAAAAATCTTTAGGGAAGAAATTCGGCCAAGGTGGGCAGCAAGAGGAAGGTACGTTCAATGCCATTCTTGAAAAAAAAACTTATGCACCATTTGAATGATTAGTTAAATTCTACCTATTTTATGGTTTGAAGATATGTTTTGTATGAGTTAAGTTTCGGCTAAGGTGGATTTGTGTTGATGTCATTAGCATGCTAAGTGTGAAGCTTTGTAATGATACATGTGATGGTGGATTGATGATTCTTGGATTTTCTTTTAGCATTTTGAGTTAGTCATTAAGTTCTTTGCTTAACCCATGGCAAAATTTGAAACGGTGTGGTAGTTAGAGCATTCGGCCATGGTAGAAAATGGAAGAGATATATGGTTGTTGTTTCATGTTAAATTTAGATGAACGATGGTAGATGAGTGTTTGAACTATACAAAAATCATATGTGAGCATTGGGTGCTAAGGGTAAAGAATCGGCTACCTTATTATGTACCAAGACCGAATGTGAATTTGATTATGTTTGAGTAATTTATGTGCTTAAAATTGATGTAGTATAAATTATCATGTCCTTGCTTAATATATATTTGATCAAAGAGGAGTTTGTTATTGAATATTGGTGCGGCTACTAAGCTAGGAAATAATTCTTTGGAAACATGGTATCTAAGCACTTATGTAGATATATATATATGGCACTTTAAGTAAAATTGTTCATTTGATAAAGTTGGCTAATATTTCAAGTAAGGATTACTCTATTTGAGAATGTACACGAATTGAGGGTTGATGTTTAAGTGAGGTAAGTATAGGTATATTCGGCTTGTAGTTTTATAATTGTGATATGAGTGTTTTGTTTTGTAAATGAGTAGTATGTTAAGAATGGTTCTAAAATATATATGGATGCTATGTGGTTGTGTTTGATTGGGAAGCAAATTGTTTGATTTAGCTCAAGAGCTTAGAGGATCAAAGTTGGATAAGGGAAAGGAAAAAGTGATCGAATAGCCGTTGAAATCGCTCGACAACATCTGAGGTAAGTTTTCGAGTAATGGAACTTAGATTATGATTCGATTAGATCATGTTATATAGCGAATCAAAACCATGCTCTTTGTATGTGGCTATTGAGCCGAAAATGGTAATGGTAGATAAGTGCCTTGTGTTTGAGTCCTAGTAATGAAAACGAAACAAAAATATGTTATGATTTGTGGACATATGCGCATGATTATTCGGATGATAACCGGACTAAGATCCGAAGGCATTCGTGCGAGTTGCTATATCCGGGCTATGTCCCGAAGGCATTTATGCTAGTGATTATATCCGGGCTAAGACCCGAAGGCATTTGTGCGAGTTGCTATATCTGGGTTAAGACCCGAAGGCATTTGTGCGAGTTGTTATATCCGGCTAAACCCCGAGGATACTTGGGTTTGGAAGTGACCGATCTTGCTGTAATAATTTCAATTAATACGCTCATAAAATTCCAAACGATAAGGTATGTTTCGTATATGCATCGGAAAGTTCGATTCGTTTTAAATAGTATTCGTTCAATTGATTAACGAATTTTCGGCCTTTAGTTAGGTTTGACACCTTGTGTATGAATATATTGATTGAAGCGTGAAGTAAGTATAATTATGAGAATGTGCATATATGAAGTTATTCATTTAGCCATATGAATGTTATACCTTAGCCGAAACTAATTTCATTATTCAAAACTTACTAAGCATTAAATGCTTATTCCGTTTCTTTGATTCTCTGTTCTATAGATTTTGGTTCGTCAGTTATCGGACTCGGGAGTGTCAAAGTCGAAGTCGCCCACACTATCAAAGCCCTTTTTGGTACTCTTTTAGTTGAACTCTGTTAATGGCATGTATAGGACTGCCCTTTGTTGTTAGTCAAGTACCTTTGGTAATGTGTATATATTCGGATAGCCATGCGAAAATGGCTTAAATATTTTGAGCATAGTATTAAAATCATTTTGTATATATATGGTTATTGAGAGGTGTGGAAATGCTTGGCAATGACTAGCCATTGGAATGGTTAATCACGATCATATTTGGTGCTATGTATGTCAATGGCTAGTTGAATCATGGAAACTATGAAATAGGTGAAATTTACCTTAAAATAGATCTTGACAGCAGCGGTGATGTGAGTTTGAAAATTCACTAAAAATAGTAGGAATGTAATTAAATAATGAATAAATTATGTAATCGAACCTTGATGAGCCTATTTTCATATGGAAGAAGCGAAACGACCATATGAGCAGTATTTTTGAGATGTTTAAGTTTTAGTGAAACAGGGCCGAGCAGTTCTTGGATCCCTGTTCGACTTTGGAAATTTACCATAAATTAACCAGAAATAATTATATGTCATTATTTATATGTACAGATTCCTTTTTGAGTCTAGTTTCATTAGAAACAAACGGCATAAGTATTGAATCCCTGTACAGGGAGATATCTAAGTCGTAATGCATGAAGGTTAGAGTGGTCGAACCCTATAACAGGGGAGACTTTAACTAATAAACTGTACTAATTGGCTGAGAAAAAATTCTAGAAAATAAATTGTAGATGGATATATGAGTCTAGTTTCAGGGAAAATTTACGGAATCAGTTTTCGAGTTTTGGAACTCGAGATATGACTTTAAAGTGACTGTGATGCGATTAACCAAACTTATGTCCGAAATTTTAAAATGAACTGTAAATCAATGAAATAAGTCATTAACACCTCATGTTTGACTCGAACAACGGTCTCGTGCACGGGGTGTTACAATTTTATTGGTATCAGAGCTACGGTTTAGTCGATTCTAGGACTACCGTAATACGTTTGGGTCTAGCTATACATGCCATTCTGTGTTTATTGATAGTGTGCTGATTTCTGACAGTTAAAAACGTGTTTACTTATAGTAATGGATCCCGATCCCAACCGAGTGGTAGCTGATGATGTTGAGAGTGTAGCGCCTGCTCCCGCGCAAGGGACAGCGCCGGTGGACTCCCAACCTATTGCTAGTAATCAGAATGATGAAGCTAGACAAGCTTTTTATAGCGTAATGAATGATCGTTCAATCAAGACATTCGAACTAATACTACTGTTCCAAAACCTCCATTCCCGACTAATACAACCCCAGACCTACAATACCTCCGAGAATCGACCAAATAAGGTCAAATAAGCCCCAGCTGATGTAATCCAAAACACGGCTATCAATTTAAAGCTACGGACAGCGATGATGCCGAGCAAGCTAAATTTTGATTGGACAACACTATTCGGGTACTCGAAGAACTATCTTGCACACCCGATGAATGCCTAAAGTGTACTATCTCCTTGCTACATGATTCTGCCTACTATTGGTGGAATACGTTGATTTCTGTTGTGCCCAGAGAGCAAGTAACTTGGGAGTTTTTCCAAACCGAGTTTCGAAAAAAGTATATCAGTCAGAGATTCATTGATCAAAAATGGAATGTAACACCCCGTACCCGAGACCGTTGCCGGAGTCAGACACGAGGGGTTTGCAGACTTAAATCACTTATTTGCACAGTCCATTTTAAATTTCCAGACGAGCTGGCTAACTGCATCACTGTCACCTTAAAAATCATATCTCGAGTTCCAAAACTTGAAAACCAGTTCCGTAAATATTTCCTGAAAGTAGACTCATATGTCCATCTACAAATTTTTTTCTAGAATTTTTGGACGAGCCAATTAGTACAGTTTATTAGTTAAAGTCTCCCCCGTTTCAGGGTTTGACTACACTGACCTTTGCGCATTACGACTTGGATATCTCCCTGTACAGGGCTTCAATACTGATGCCGTTTGTTTCTATAGAAACTAGTCTCGAAAAGGAATCTATACATATATGGCATGACTTCTAATTATCTATTTTTAATTTATAATGAATTTCCAAAGTCGGAACAGGGAATCCAGAAACCGTTCTGGCCTGTTTCGCGAAAACTTAAATATCTCATAATATACTGTTCATATGATCGTTTCGTTACTTTCCTATGAAAATAGATTCATCAAGGTTAGATTAAATAATTTATTCACTATTTAATTCTATTCCTACTATTTTAGTGATTTTCACATTCACATCACTTCTGCTATCAAGATCTATTTTAAGGTAGACTTTACCTATTACATAGTTTCCATGATTCAACTAGCCCTTTAGCATATATAGCACAAAATATGATCATGATTAACCATTCCAATGGCTAATCGTTTCCAAACATTTCCATACCTCTTAATAAACAACATACAAAACGATTATAATACTATGCTCAAAGTGTATATAAGCCATTTTCGCATGGCTATCCAAATTTATACAAAACCCAAGGGTACATGACCAACAACAAAAAGGGTAGTCCTATACATGCCATTTCAAAGTTCAACCAAAAGTGTACCAAAAGGGGCTTTGATAGTGTGGACGACTTCGACTTCGACAATCCCGAGTCCGATAGCTGACGAACCAAAATCTATAAAACAGAGATTCAAAGAAACGGAGTAAGCATTTAATGCTTAGTAAGTTTTGAGCCATAAAATTTGACACAACTAAAGTGTAACATTCATATGGCTAAACAGATAATTTCATATGCACAAATTCTCAATATCATACTTACTTCACATTACCAACCCTTATATTCATACACAAAAGATCAACTTAGACAAAGGTCGGAAGCTCATTAATTGACTGAGCGAATAATATTTCAAGGGAATTTACTACTCCAATGCATATACGAAACGTACCTCATCGTTGGGATTTACGAGCGCATCAATTTAAATTATTACAGCAAGATCGCTCATTCCCAAACCACGTACCTTCGGAGTTTAGCCAGATATAGCTACTAGCTCAAATGCCTTCGGGACTTAGCCCGGTTATAGTAACTCGCACAAATGCCTTCGGGACTCAGCCCGGTTAGAGTAACTCGCACAAATGCCTTCGGGACTTAGCCCGGATATAGTAACTCGCACAAATGCCTTCGGGACTTAGCCCGGATATAGTAACTCGCACAAATGCCTTCGGGACTTAGTCCGGTTATCAATCCGAATATCCATGCACATAACAATAAATCATGACACATCAATATCTCATTTTCATAACTAGAATTCAAACACAAGTCACTTATCAAGCAATATCATTTTCGGCTCAATGGCTACATACAAAGGGCATGATTTTGATTTGCTTATAACATAATCTAATCGAATAAAAATCTAAGTTTCATTACTCGAAAACTTACCTCGAATGTTGTCGAACGATTTCGACGGCTATTCGATCACTTTTTCCTTTCCTTTGTCCAACTTTGGTCCTCTAAGCTCTTGGGCTAATTCAAACAAATTTAACTTATTAAAGTCTCATTATGCTAGCATATGGCCGAATATGAAAAGGAGTTTGATAGGTCATATGGCCACCTTTAGCTCGATTACAAAATGGTCATACGCATTTTTAATCACATTGAGCAATTTAACACAATTAATCTAACATTTCCTCATGTACACCTTTATGACCGGATACACCTATCATTAACCTAATATCACTTAACTAAGCACTTTAACAAGTTTTCTTTATCTATACACACATTCGGGAATGACAAAGACAACTTAACAAACCTTAAATTGAACTTATAACGATATATACTCAATATTCAAAGCATTTAACATCACTTCATCATATTCTTACATCATGGCCGGATGCTCCTTTTAAACCATTTACCCTCACAAAGCATAAATTTCATCCTCAAGCTTACAAGCTTATAATCCCATGAATTTTAACCTCATAATATTCATCCAACTCTCACTCATTAGCTTCTAACATAAATCTCAAAATCTATAGTTTTTTTTCTACCCATGGCCGAAACCTCAATCAACACCAAATAAAAATATACTTCATGGATCTAAGGTAGAACCAAGAAGGGAACTCATAAATATCAAGGTGTAAGCAACTACCATTGTTCATCTAGATTTAGCATGAAACATAACCATCACCCTTATTAATCTCCATAGCCGAAAACCTTACTCAATCCAAAATCAAAATTTCAACATGGGTTACAAAAATAACTTGATATCTCACTCAATATCCACTAAAATTTCAAGAACTAGCACAAACTTTCTTACCTTAATTTTGGCCTAAGATGACCGATTGTTTCATCTCCTTCTTCCTCTTTTCAATTCGGCCAAGGAGAACCGATTTCCTCTTCTTCTTTTTTTCCCACTTTCATTCTTCTTTTTCTTTTATTATACTTAGTATTTCTTTTATTACATTTCCTTTCTTTTGCATAAAATAATGGCCATTTCATGAAGATTTACCACATATTCTAATATATGCTCCATCATGGCCGGCCACCATGTATAAAAAGGAGTATTTGACATGCAAAACCATTGTTTTCACTACATGCTTTAATAGGTCCTTATAGATTAACTTGTCACCTTTCAAAAGTGTCACACATAAGTCCTATTAACTAAATTCACATGCAATCGACTAAATCGACGCCTAAAACTTTCACACATTCTTATTCACATACTTTAGACAATAAATATCATATTCAAATACTTCGGTGACTCGGTTTAGCGGTCCCGAAACCACTTCCCGACTAGGGTCAATTTAGGGCTGTCACACGGAAGGAATTTCTTGAACTTAAACAAGGTTCCATGTCGGTTACTGATTATGAACGAAAGTTTGTAAGGCTTAGCCGGTACGCTCGAGAATGCATTTCTTCAGAAGCTGTGATGTGTAAATGCTTCGAGGATGGACTGAACGATGATATAAAGCTGTATGTTGGCATTTTAGAAATCAGAGAATTTGTGGTACTTGTCGAGCGAACTTGCAAAGCCGAAGAGCTCAGTATGGAGAAAAGAAAAGCTGATATGGGAGCAAAGGAGTTTCGCAAGAGATCTTCGGGAAAGCCCTTTCAACAGTCATCGAAGAAATTTAGAGATGATATAGGCCGATCTAGAGACACTTTGGGCTTTTCTAGACGAGATCGTGATCGACCCCCTTTGAGTACATGAGTCACTTCGGTTGCCAGTGTTGGAAATGATCGTCGAGACAGAACAGAGTGCCAGTATTGTGGTAAATGGCATTCGGGAAGTTGTAGATTCCATGACCGCTCCTGTTATAAGTGCGGATCAGCTGACCACTTTATCAAGGATTGCCTGAGACTGTCTGAACAAAATGTAAGTCAGAGTGGGAAATCGGGTGCTACTACTGCTCAAGGTAGACCATCTAGAAATACGGGACATCCTAGTGGTGGTCAGAGAGGATCTAGAGACGCTACAACCAGATCTGAGGCTCGTGCCCCTTCTAGAGCTTATGCCATACGTGCACGAGAGGATGCTTCCTCGCCAGATGTTATTACCGGTACTTTCACTCTCTTTGATACTAATGTGATTGCATTGATTGACCCTGGTTCTACTCATTCTTATGTATGTGAGACTTTAGCATCCAGTAAGACTTTACCTGTTGAGTCTACTGAGTTCGTTATTAGAGTGTCAAATCCCTTGGGTCATTGTGTGCTTGTTGATAAGGTGTGTAAGAAATGTCCCCTAGTAATTCGAGGTTCCTGTTTTCCGGCGGACTTCATGCCTTTACCGTTTGATGAATTTGATGTTATTCTCGGTTTGGATTGGTTGACCGTGCATGATGCGGTTGTGAATTGTAAAAGCAAGACTATTGATTTGAGGTGTGCAAATAATGAGATAATCCGAGTTGAGTCTACTGTCTTGAATGGATTGCCAACAATAATATCCTCGATGTTAGCTCAAAAATATGTGAGAAAGGGGTGTGAAGTGTATCTTGCATAGGTACTTGATAATAAAGAGCTAGAAAAGAAACTTGAATCGGTACCGATGGTTTTTGAATATCCGGATGTTTTTCCCGAAGGATTACCGGGTTTACCACCTGTTCGGGAGGTAGAGTTTGGTATTGAGCTTGTACCTGGGACTACACTGATTTCGATAGCTCCGTATCGTATGGCACCAACGGAATTGAAGGAATTGAAAGCTCAGTTGCAAGAGATGATGGATAGAGGTTTCACTCGACCAAGTTTCTCACCTTGAGGTGCACCAGTATTGTTTGTGAAAAAGAAGGACGGAACCATGAGGTTGTGCATCGACTATCGTCAGCTGAATAAGGTAACAATAAAGAATAAATATCCGATACCGCGTATTGACGATTTGTTTGATCAACTAAAGGGAGCCTCAGTGTTTTCAAAGATAGATTTGAGCTCGGGTTATTATCAGTTGCGAATTCGAGATTCGAATATACCCAAAACTGCTTTCAGAATGAGATACGGTCACTACGAGTTCTTAGTGATGCCGTTTGGGCTCACTAATGCCCCTGCGGTACTTATGGATTTGATGAATCGGATCTTCAGATCGTATTTGGATCGGTTTGTAATTGTGTTTATCGATGATATTTTGGTCTATTCGAGAAATGAAACCGATCATGCTGAACACCTGGGATTAGTGTTGCAAATTTTACGGGATAAGCAGTTATATGGTAAGTTCAGTAAGTACGAGTTCTGGTTAAGAGAGGTTAGCTTCTTAGGTCATATGGTACCTGCATCGGGTATTCGAGTTGATCCAAGAAAAATTTCAGCCATACTTAACTGGAAGCCACCGAGAAATATTACTGAGGTTCGAAGCTTTTTGGGACTAGCCGGTTACTACAGACGGTTTGTAAAGGGTTTCTCGATGATAGCCACACCAATGACGAAGCTACTTCAGAAAGATGTTATGTAACACCCCGTACCCGAGTCCGCTGCCGGAGTCGGACACGAGGGGTTAACGGCTTAAACCATTCACTTTCGCAGTCCATTTTAAAAATTTTCCAGACGACTGGCTAACTGTATCACTGTCACCTTAAAAATCATAACTTGAGTTCCACAACTCGAAAATCAGATTCGTAATTTTTCCCCGAAACTAGACTCATATTTCCATCTACATATTTTTTCTTAGAATTTTTGGTAAGGCCAATTAGTACAGTTTATTAGTTAAATTCTCCCCTATTCCAGGGTTCGACTACACTGACCTTCATGCATTACGAATCGGATATCTCCCTGTACAGGGATTCAATACTGATGCTGTTTGTTTCTATAGAAACGAGACTCAGAAAGGAATCTATACATATATGGAATGACTTCTAAATGTCTCTGGTTAATTTATAATGAATTTCCAAAGTCAGATCAGGGGATCCAGAAACCGTTCTGGCCCTGTCTCACGAAAACTTTAACATCTCATAATATAATGTTCATATGAACGTTTCATTAGTTTCATATGAAAATAGATTCATCAAGGTTCGATTACATAATTTATTCTCTATTTAATTCCATTCCTACTATTTTTAGAGATTTTTTTCACATCCACATCACTGCTGCCGCCAGCATTTATTTTTAAGGTAAACTTTACCTATTTCATGATCCTCCATGGGTCAACTAGAGTTTGTCATACATATACCAAAAGTGATCATGAATAACCATTCCCATGACAAACCGTTACCAACATTTCCATACCTCTCGATGGACGACATACAAAATGATTACAATGCTATGATCAAAGTATACTTAAAGCCATTTTGCATGGCTTATATACATTAACCAAAATATCCTCCCGCTACTAGTCTATTCTATACATGCCATAAGATATTCCAAAACATAGCGGTACCAAATAGTGGATAGTGATAGTGTGACTAGTTCTTGACGATCCCGAGCCCAGTAGCTTCGCAATGAGACCTATAAGGCGAGGAAACAGAGTAAACGGAGTAAGCATTACAATGCTTAGTAAGTTTTAAGCAGTGTCAACAGATAACAACCAAATTATAACATAGTTGTTCGTATTTTTATTTCACTCTTCCTTCGGGCATACCATCCCTTTACCGAATATGCACATCTTATCATATACAATAGGCAAATAAACTCTCACATAAAAGTGAGTTCATATGACATAGATATATCGTATGCTTTCACATAACCTCTCACACTAATCCGAGGTCACATAATTATAGGAATAGTCCCATAGATTGCTCTCGTATGCATCATATATAAACTTGGAGTACATACCTGTTTAACCTTTCGCATTGCGTATATTTATAAGCAATTCTTATTACAAAGTCTTACCGGACATAATCTCCACACGTAGTCATCGGGTCGTGCCGGAAATAATCTCCACACGTAGTCATCGGGTCGTGCAGGACATATTTCAAGTTTCATGTACACTTAATCACATGTTACAACATTCACATTAGCCAATCGGCTTTACCACATATATATACACTTTCACATTCATCACGTCGGCCATTAGGCCTTATCACATATATATATACACTTTCACATTCATCACATCGGCCATTAGGCCTTATCACATATATATACATTTTCACATTCATCACATCGGCCATTAGGCCTTATCACATATATATACATTTTCACATTCATCACATCGGCCATTAGGCCTTATCACATATATATACATTTTCACAAATTTTGATATCAAAGGTCCATCTAACACTCATGTATCATTTTACAATATCACAATTTACAATTCAAGTATGGGATCGATCAATAGCTTATGAGCAACTAAAACAAGTTTTTTATCCATGTTTACAACAAAATCACATATTCGCTACGAGCTGTTTTCCTGAGCAATGGTCACTAAATTATTTATACCCGGAGCTACAAGACTCCAAATCACTTGCCGTTAATTTTCTCAGAATTTAGACTCATATATATTCCATCCATGAAATTTTCAGAATTTTTGGTTTGGCCAATCAATACCAGATTTTTCTTAAAGTTTCCCCTGTTTCACTGTTTGACTAATCTGACTACTCTTCGCTACGAATCAAATTTTTCATTGTACGGAATTCATAATGTGTTCTATTTGATTCCATTTGAAACTAGATTCATTAAGGAGTCTAAGCATATAAATCTTACCTTATAACCATTTTTGTACAAATTATAATGATTTTCCAAAAACAGAACAGGGGATTTCGGAGTCATTCTGACACTGTCCCGCACAACTTTAAATATCTCTTTATAGGAAATTTCTTTGCTTCCACAGTCTCTTTTATAAGAAACTAGACCAACTAAGCTTTGATTACATATTTTACTCAGCCTATAATTCCACACCGACAATTTATAGTGATTTTATAAAATCACATTACTGCTACTGTCCAAGCAAATTATTACAATTTGCTCTTAAATTTCCAAGTCCAAACACTTATGAACTTACCATTTGGGTTTAAGACATATCATGGCCACATCATATCTTATTAAATCAACTCATTATGTCCTATTATGATTGAATTTACTCAATGTTTAATCACTTAAAACTTACCTCGAAAGTGGTCGACGACTAGATATCCACGGCTATTCGTTTACTTCCTCTTTTCCCTTATCCGACTTTGATCCTCTAGGCTCTTGAGCTAAATCAAATAATTTACTTCCCGATCAAACACAATCACACGGCATCCATATACATTTTAGAACCATTCTTAACATATTTACTACTCAAGCATGTAACTTAACAACTTAACCATTAGTTGCCGAACCACAAACAAAACATATTCATACGTCAATATCTCAACCCTTACCATAACAACCAATATGCAAGATATCACATATACATAACTCAGCTTATGAGAACATATGTATTACATCATAAACACATCTTTTACCAATTACCTCACTTAAGCCAAATTTTTATAATCAATCACAAAGAAAATATACCACAATCACACTTCCAAAATGAGCTACCTCCATGGCCGATTATATTTCATCATTAACATACCTCATTTTTGAATCATATAATCAACATCACAACACATCTCCAAAACACAAATCATGCCTATCATGTTTACTCATATGGCCGAATATACATACCCCCATATAATATCATTTTCATTTCATTTAACACTTAATTTCCACCACATAAACACTTGGCCGAATAATCCTAAACTAGCAAAACTCCACATTTGTTCATACCATCTTTTAAATTCACATATATCTATTTAGGTAGCTCATATTTTCCCCTTTCTAATATTTCTATCCAAAACATCAAAACACTATCCTTTTTTTTTTTTTTGCATTTACCCCATAATACCGTATGCACAATTTGTCACCAAAACTAAAGAAAAATCAACATATGGGTTGCAATAAGAGCTTGACTACTAGCTAGATTCTCATAAAAATCAATAGAAATAACATGAACTCCTACCTTATTTAACCTCCAAGATAGCCGAATGCCCTAGACAAGTTCCTTCCTCTTTCTTTTTTTGTTTCGGCTGTGCAAGAAGGTAAGGAAGATGAACACTCTTACCTTTATTTCCTTAAAGATGACCAAGGCCTTAACTTCAATTTCTTCTCTTTTTTTGTACGGCAATGGGGGAAAAAGGATGATGAACATACCTTGTTTCTATCACTCTTCCATTCTTTTAATTATTCTTTCTTCCATACTATAAAGCCATTAACTATTATTGTAACACCCCAAACCCGTGACCGTCACCGGATTTGAACACGTGGTGTTACCGGGCTTATCTCCCTTATTTCTCTCTTGATAATATTTGATTGCTGTTCCAGGCAGGCTAGCTAATTGCGTCACTGTCGCCTTAAAAATCATATCTCGAGTTTCAAAACTCGGAAACTGATTCCGTAAATTTTCCCTGAATTTAGACTCATATATCTATCCATGGATTTATTTCTAGAATTTTTGGTCGGGCCAATTGATACAGTTTATTAGTTAAAGTCGCCCATGTTACAGGGATCGACTACACTGACCTTCGTACATTACGACCTCTAGATCTTCTCATACAGAGCTTCAATGCTCATGCCGTTTGTTTCTAATGAAACTAGACTCGAAGGGGAATCTTCACATATAAGGCACGACTTCTAATTCCTTCTGGATAATTTATAGTAAATTTTCAAAGTCGCAACAGGGGATCCAGAAACAGTTCTGGCCCTGTCTCACGAGAACTTTAATATCTCTCAGTATACTGCTCATATGGTCGTTTCGTTTCGTCCATATGAAAATAGATTCATCAAGGTTCAATTTCATAATTTATTCACTATTTAATTATACTTATACTATTTTTAGTGATTTTTCAATCTCATCTCACTGCTGCTGTCCGCAACAGTTACTGCAGTAGACTATGCCAATTTCATGAATCTTTCCTTGGCCTTACTAATCATCCATCATACATGACACAAATTATGGCCACCTTATCAAAATTAATGTTTCTAAGACTCGTGGCTATAGGTTCTAGCATCCCACTCAACGACCACATAGGCCATTTCACATGGCTTAAAGTTTACAACCCACGATTCAACAAAACAAAATAGCCTATACATGCCAAATGTTCTTCTAGTTCAACTACGAAGACAATACCAAAAGATTTCCAGCCGGTGTGATGACTTCAACGACGGTTCGAGCACGCAAACGATACGAGTCCAAGAGACCTAAAACGGGTGACAAGAAAACACCGAGTGAGTTTATAACTCAGTAAGTCATAAGCATTCCACAACCATCCACTTAGAAAGTTACCACAACATGAAAACAATAAACGAGGCTAGGTACTCATCCATATCAATACTATACCATAATTCCTCGGACCTTTCGGTTCAATCTCATACCAAGTCATACATCCACATTTCACATTTCACACAACAAGATATTTGAGGCATTTTCACATACTAACTCATTTCCACCACAACCATACAATTTCAATCATCACATAGATTTAAAGCTTACCAAGCTTAATCCGAGCATGAACATATTGCCTATTCGTCGTGAGCTCAAGGTACTTACCCGATCTGCTGTCCATACTCAACTCGATGGAGACACACCCTCCATATAATTGTTCGATCGGAGATACATATATATAGATGACGCACACATAGTGCTTAATACTTGATTTCGCACACTTAGTGCCATGCGATTTAAGCCCGCACACACAGTGCCATACCCTTCGAGCTCGCACACTTAGTGCCATATATTTCCAGCATGCACACTCAAGGCCATATATTTCCAGCATGCACACTCGAGTGCCTTATATTTCCAGCATGCACACTTAGTGCCAATCTCACACCGTACACACGTATTGCCCAAGACACTTAGTGCCGAAAGCAAACTTTCTACACATTTCACTATTTCTTTTACATTCAACAATGTCATCATTCCATACACATACATTTTCATTTATATATATATCATCTCATTAAACACAATTGCAAAGATTTCACAATCATTTAAGCAATATCAAACATGTGCTTAATGACTTACCTTGTTTGGGGTAGAACAGTTCCAAATCGGCTACTCGTTTGCTTTCTCCTTTCCTTTGTCCGATTTAGTTCCCTTTGCTCTTGAGCTAAATCAAACAATTTACCCTCCATCAAACACAAACATACGACATTCACATGCATTATTATGATTATTGTCGAATACTTAACACAACTAAGCTGAAAATTTACTCAATCTCACCTAATTTATTGTTACTTATTTGTCAAAATTTCCAATACAAGGTATTTAACACCTATGCCCGTTTATACCCCATATGGCGAATGCTACATTCATTACCCAATTAACCATTCAACAAATTTTCAACCTCATTACCACCCTTTTTATGTCTAATTGTTTAAATACCCTCAAGCTCATTCACAAGTACTATTATACATCACATTGAACATTAATCATTTTGCAACATGAATTCTATAGCATGGCCGAATACTCATACACACACACACATAACAACAAGAACTCAATGGCACAAAATTTCCTTTTGTTAAACATTCGAACTCACTCATCTCCATGCTTTCATCACAACAACATCAAAACACTCACCAAGGGAGACAACATTCATGGCCGAAATTTCAAGGTGTTCATAACCATCCAAAACACAAATTTTAACTATCATGCAAGAAGCATAAACCATGCTCATGAATACACCATGGCGAATACATCACAACCATACCCTTTCCACTTGGTCATGGTCAAACAAAGAATTCAATGCCCTACTCAAGAATACTAAAAGAAATTTCAAGAGTAGTCAATCCATCATTACATGCATCATTAGCAAGCTTCTCATTTAGCATGCAATGGCTTCAACACAATATCAACCTTGGCCAAATACCATTTCCATGGCATAACAAGGATTTGAACCATGGCTAACATGAACATCAAGTTAGCAACTAAAACATGCATGAATCTCATGACACAACCTCATACATACCTTAATCTTGGTACAAGTATGGCCAAATCTCCTTCTAGATCTCTTCTAAACCAAAAGATGGTGCAAAATCCTACCTTCTTCCTTAGTAATTTCGGCCAAAAGGAAAGAACAAGGATGAACAATTTTTTCTTTTATTTTCTTTCACTCACGGCACAAGGGGAATCCACACTTTTTTTTTCCTTCATCATTTCCTTTTTCTCCATTTCTTTATTCTTTCTAACATGATCCATTAACTAGACATGTTTGAAACATGTTCCTTAGCCCATGCTCTTTATTTTATTATTTCTAACATCCACCATTAGCAAAACATGTTCAAGACATGTTTTCTTTTGCCCATCTTTATTACCATGGCGGCCACTTCCTATAGTTGGCTAAATTGACATGCAAATCCTCATGTCTTTACTTCATGCATTATTTGGCCACTTAAAATTTCACCTATCACATTTTTAAGTCCTAACACATGGGTCCTTTCTTATGAATTAGCACCTAATTAATAAAATCAAGGCACGAAATATTTACGCATACAAATTCCACATACAATAAGCACAGAATATAACACCTAATTATTCTTGTGACTCGGTTTTGTGGTCCCGAAACCACTCTCCGACTAGGGTCACATTAGGGGTGTCACAACTCTCCCCCACTTACGAAATTTTCGTCCTCGAAAATCTTACCGGTAAATAGGTTTGGGTATCGTTCTTTCATAGAGTTCTCGGGTTCCCATGTAGCTTCTTCTATCCCGTGTTTGAGCCACAACACTTTTACTAACGGAACTTTCTTGGTTCGTAACTCTTTCACTTCCCGAGCTAGGATACGAATGGGTTCTTCCTCGTAACTCATATTGGCTTGTATTTCAACCTCTGATGGACTAATCACGTGCGATGGATCAGATCTATAGCGTCGAAGCATCGAAACATGAAAGACATCGTGAATCTTTTCGAGTTCAGGGGGCAAAATCAAACAATATGCAACTGGACTGACTCACTCGGATATCTCATATGGCCCAATGAACCTCGGGCTCAACTTGCCCTTACGGCTGAATCTGAGTATCTTTTTCCAAGGTGAAACCTTGAGGAACACTTTATCTCCCACGATGCTCGATGTCTTTACGCTCGGATCCGCGACGACTTCGACGATCGGAGGCTATCTTCGACTTTCACGGATTACTTTCACTTTCTGCTCAAAGATCTCTAATCAAATCCACCCGAAAATTTTGCTTTCACCGAGCTCGGTCCAAAACAATGGTGTACGGCATTTACGACCGTACAAAGCCTCGTAGGGTGCCATCTTAATACTTGTTTGAAAACTATTGTTGTAAGCGAATTCAATCAAAGGCAAATATCGTTCCCATGAACCACCGAACTCGAGGATGCAACATCTTAACATATCCTCAAGTATCTCGAATTATCTCGCTCGGATTGACCATCGGTTTGGGGTGAAAGGCGGTCTTGAAATGTAGCTTGGTACCCAAAGCTTCTTGCAACTTCTTCCAAAATCGCGAGGTAAATCTCGGATCTTTATCCGACACAATGGAAATAGGCACCCCGTGTAGTCTCACAATCTGAGAAACGTACAATTCGGCTAGTTTGTCCATTGAAAATCCGTGCACGCGGGGACAAAGTGAGCCGACTTAGTCAATCTATCTACAACGACCCAAATTGCATCCTTTTTACTTGCTGACAATGGCAGTCCGGATACAAAGTCCATTGTGACTCGATCCCATTTCCACTCGGGTATCGTGATCGGTTGAAGTAATCCTGAAGGCACTTGATGTTCCGCTTTCACTTGTTGACATATTAAACATCTCGAAACAAAGTCAGAGATATCTCGCTTCATACCATGCCACCAAAACTGACGTTTCAAATCGTTGTACATCTTCGTACTCCCCGGGTGGATTGCCATTCGGCTACAATGGGCTTCGTTCAGAATTATCGAAATAAGTTCTGAATTTTTTGGAACACACAGACGACTTCGAACCTCAAACAATCGTCATCATTGATTTGAAATTTGAGTCCTTTGTCGGATCACACTCATCCCGTTTTGCAACCAACTCATCGTCGACTTTCTGAGCCTCACGAATTTGACGTATCAATAATAGTTTGGCTTTCAATTCAGCTACCAACACATTGTCGGGTAGGATGACAAGTGTACATTCATTGCTCATAAAGCAAATAGTGATTTACGACTTAAAGGCGTCGCAACCACATTAGCCTTTCCCGGGTGATAGTCAATGACCACTCATAATCCTTTAACAACTCGAGCCAACGTCTTTGTCGCAGATTTAAGTCTCTTTGAGTCATCAAATATTTGAGACTTTGTGATCCGAATATACATGGCACTTCTCACCAATTAAGTAATGTAGCCATATCTTTAAGGCGAATACGATGGCAGCCAATTCGAGATCATGGGTCGGATAATTTTTCTCGTGTGGCTTTAATTGTCTCAACGCATAGGCCACAACTCGACCTTCTTGCATCAATACGCAACCTAACCCGAGTAGGGAGGCGTCACTATAGATGACAAACTCTTTGCCAGATTCGGGTTGCACTAGAATTGGGGCTTCATCAAATAAGTTTTCGATTGATCGAAACTTTTCGACATTTCTCCGTCCATTCGAACTTAACATCCTTTTGGAGTAAGCCGTCATTGGCGTGGCTATCGTTGAGAAACCCTTTACAAATCGTCGGTAATAACCTAAGAAGCCCCAAAAGCTCGAACCTCAAGAATATTTCTGAGGCTTCCAATTAAGTATGGCTGAAATTTTATTCTGTCGACTCGAATACCGATGCAGATATCACATGACCCAAGAAGCTAACCTCCTCAACCGAACTCACACTTGTGAATTTAGCATATAACTGTTTATCCGTAAAATTCGCAACACTATCCTCGGTGTTCAACGTGTTCGGTCTCATTTTGCGAATAGACCAAAATGTCATCAATAAAGACAACTACGAACCGATCCAAATATGGTCCAAGATCCGATTCATCAAATCCATAAATACCGCAGGGCATTAGTAAGCCCAAACGGCATCACTAGGAACTCGTAGTGGCCATATCTCGCTCAAGGCGGTCTTGGGCACGTCCGAATCTCGAATTCAGAATCGATAATAGCCCGATCTCGATCTATTTTCAAAACACCGAGGTTCTTCGTTTATCGAACAAATCATCGATCGCTGTAACGGATATTTGTTCTTTATCGTCGCTTTATTAAGTCGACGATAGTCGATCTACGATCTCATGGTTCCATCCTTCTTTTCACAAACAACACCGGCGCACCCAAGGTGAAAAACTCGGCGAGCAAAACCTCTATCCACCCATTCTTGCAACCGAGCTTTCAACTCCTTTAATTCCATTGGTGCCATACGATACGGAGCTATCGAAATTGGAGTGGTACCAGTACCAATTCGATGCCAAACTCCATTTCCGAACAGTGGTAAACCCGCAATTCTTCGTGGAAAACATCCGGTATTCACAAACCACGCACAGATTCGGGTTTCTTTTCCGACTCCTTGTCATCGAGCACATACGCAAGGTACGCCGCACCCTTTTCTTACATATTTACGGGCCAACATTGCTGATATTACAGCTGGCAACCCCTTTAAGTCCATAGACTCAACCCGAATTATCTCGTTATTCGCGCACCTCAGATCGATAGTCTTGCTTTTGCAATTTACAACCGCATCGTGCATGGTCAACCAATCCAAACCAAGAATAACATCGAATTAAATCGAACGGCAAAAGCATCAAGTCCGCCGGAAAACAAGAACCTCAAAATACTAGGGGACTTTTCTTACACACTTTGTTGACAAGCACGTAATGACCCAAGGGGTTTGACACCCGAATTACAAATTCAGTAGACTCAATGGGCAAAGTCTTACTGAATGCTAAGGTTTCGCATATATAAGAATGAGTAGAGCCAGGGTCAATCAAAGCAATCACATTAGTATCGAAAAGAGTGAAAGTACCAGTGATAACGTCGGGGGAGGATGCCTCCTCTCGTGCGCGGATGGCATATGCTCTAGCAGGAGCGCGGGCCTCGAATCGAACAGCCGTATCAGAGGCTCCTCTCTGATTGCCACCCCTACCTCCAGAAATTCTCGGGGGCCTACCTCTAGCCACTGTTCCACTAGGTCTTGCACCTTGCATCTTATTCTTCTCATCTAGCTCCGTGCAATCTCTAATGAAGTGGTCCTTCGAACCGCATCCATAACAGCCCTATTAATGACTTACCCCAACATTCACCTAGGTGTCGCCTCCCACATTGGGGGCATTCAAGTCTCTCTTGACGATTATTGCCCACACTAGCTACAAGTAGCTCGGGAGTCCGTCGACGGCCGGGCTCTAATGGAAATTCCGCATCGCCTCGACTTCTTGGTGTCCTCCCCGAACCTCTTTACAACCGATAACTGAAGCTTTACTCGTTGATCTTTTACGGTAATCTCTTGCTTCAAATTCAGCCTTCTTCTTCTCCTTCCCAAGTTCTTCCGCCTTGCGTGCTCGTTCGACTAGTGTCACGAACTCCTTTATCTCCAAAATTCCCACCAAGAACTTTAACTCTTCATTCAATCCTTCTTCAAATCTTTTGCACATAGCAACCTCATCAGCCACACACTCCGGGCATACCGAGTAAGTCTTACGAACTCATGTTCGATTCGAGATCTGATCATCCGCCTTGCTTGAGTTCCAAGAATTCCTTACGCTTCGATCGATGAACTGTTGACTAATGTATTTCTTTGAAATTGGATTGAAAGAAATCCCAAGTAACTCGTTCATTTGGGACTATGGAAATTAAAGTCCTCCACCAATAGTAAGTGAGTCTCGCAACAAGGATATAGCACACTTAAGACATTCATCGGTGTGCATGAGTTCATCTAACACTCGAATGGTGTTATCGAGCGAGTCGGCTCTTTCAAAGATCATCGATGACTATGGCCTTGAACTCCTCGGCCCGCGCTTCCTAATCAAGTCTACAGGTGGTTTGCTTAGCCTCACGAGATTAGTAACTGGAGGCATTGCGACTCTTGGGCGGAGTATTTAAATTCGGGAATGGTGGACAGTAGGGTTGGTTCGGGCATATTGCGCGACCCATTCATTCATAATGGTGAAGAAGGCTTGTTTCGCCCCTTCATTTTGATTATTCGCAGATGACTGAGGCTCAACAGGCGGTGTCCCTTGCGCGGGAGCAGCCGCTACACTTTCAACGTCATCCGCCAAGGGTCTCTCTATCCCGGGCTCCATTGCTAATCAAAGCAAAAACAAAAATTTCAACCGTCAGAATTCATCACATTATTGAGCACTAACACTTTGGCATGTATAGCTAGACTCACACGCTCTATGGTAGTCCTAGAACCGACTAAACCATAACTCTGATACCAATAAAATGTAACACCCCAAACCCGTGACCGTCACCGGATTTGAACACGTGGTGTTACCGGGCTTATCTCCCTTATTTCTCTCTTGATAATATTTGATTGCTGTTCCAGGCAGGCTAGCTAATTGCGTCACTGTCGCCTTAAAAATCATATCTCGAGTTTCAAAACTCGGAAACTGATTCCGTAAATTTTCCCTGAATTTAGACTCATATATCTATCCATGTATTTATTTCTAGAATTTTTGGTTGGGCCAATTGGTACAGTTTATTAGTTAAAGTCGCCCATGTTACAGGGATCGACTACACTGACCTTCGTGCATTACGACCTGTATATCTTCTCGTACAGAGCTTCAATGCTCATGCCGTTTGTTTCTAATGAAACTAGACTCGAAGGGGAATCTGCACATATAAGGCACGACTTCTAATTACTTCTGGATAATTTATAGTAAATTTTCAAAGTCGCGACAGGGGATCCAGAAACTGTTCTGGCCCTGTCTCACGAGAACTTTAATATCTCTCAGTATACTGCTCATATGGTTGTTTCGTTTCGTCCATATGAAAATAGATTCATCAAGGTTCAATTTCATAATTTATTAACTATTTAATTCTACTTCTACTATTTTTAGTGATTTTTCAATCTCATCTCACTGCTGCTGTCCGCAACAGTTACTGCAGTAGACTATGCCAATTTCATGAATCTTTCCTTGGCCTTACTAATCATCCATCATACATGACACAAATTATGGCCACCTTATCAAAATTAAAGTTTCTAAGACTCGTGGCTATAGGTTCTAGCATCCCACTCAACGACCACATAGGCCATTTTCACATGGCTTAAAGTTTACAACCCACGATTCAACAAAACAAAATAGCCTATACATGCCAAATGTTCTTCTAGTTCAACTACGAAGACAATACCAAAAGATTTCCAGCGGTGTGATGACTTCAACGACGGTTCCGAGCACGCAAACGATACGAGTCCAAGAGACCTAAAGCGGGTGACAAGAAAACACCGAGTGAGTTTATAACTCAAGAAGTCATAAGCATTCCACAACCATCCACTTAGAAAGTTACCACAACATGAAAACAATAAACGAGGCTAGGTACTCATCCATATCAATACTATACCATAATTCCTCGGACCTTTCGGTTCAATCTCATACCAAGTCATACATCCACATTTCACATTTCACACAACAAGATATTTGAGGCATTTTCACATACTAACTCATTTCCACCACAACCATACAATTTCAATCATCACATAGATTTAAAGCTACCAAGCTTAATCCCGAGCATGAACATATTGCCTATTCGTCGTGAGCTCAAGGTACTTACCCGATCTGCTGTCCATACTCAACTCGATGGAGACACACCCTCCATATAATTGTTCGATCGGAGATACATATATATAGAGTACGCACACATAGTGCTTAATACTTGATTTCGCACACTTAGTGCCATGCGATTTAAGCCCGCACACACAGTGCCATACCCTTCGAGCTCGCACACTTAGTGCCATATATTTCCAGCATGCACACTCGGTGCCATATATTTCCAGCATGCACACTCGAGTGCCATATATTTCCAGCATGCACACTTAGTGCCAATCTCGTCACCGTACACACGTATGTTCCCGACACTTAGTGCCGAAAGCAAACTTTCTACACATTTCACTATTTCTTTTACATTCAACAATGTCATCATTCCATACACATACATTTTCATTTATATATATATCATCTCATTAAACACAATTGCAAAGATTTCACAATCATTTAAGCAATATCAAACATGTGCTTAATGACTTACCTTGTTTGGGGTAGAACGGTTCCAAATCGGCTACTCGTTTGCTTTCTCCTTTCCTTTGTCCGATTTAGTTCCCTTTGCTCTTGAGCTAAATCAAACAATTTACCCTCCATCAAACACAAACATACGGCATTCACATGCATTATTATGATTATTGCGAATACTTAACACAACTAAGCTGAAAATTTACTCAATCTCACCTAATGTATTGTTACTTATTTGTCAAAATTTCCAATACAAGGTATTTAACACCTATGCCCATTTATACCCCATATGGCGAATGCTACATTCATTACCCAATTAACCATTCAACAAATTTTCAACCTCATTACCACCCTTTTTATGTCTAATTGTTTAAATACCCTCAAGCTCATTCACAAGTACTATTATACATCACATTGAACATTAATCATTTTGCAACATGAATTCTATAGCATGGCCGAATACTCATACACACACACATAACAACAAGAACTCAATGGCACAAAATTTCCTTTTGTTAAACATTCGAACTCACTCATCTCCATGCTTTCATCACAACAACATCAAAACACTCACCAAGGAGACAACATTCATGGCGAAATTTCAAGGTGTTCATAACCATCCAAAACACAAATTTTAACTATCATGCATGAAGCATAAACCATGCTCATGAATGCACCATGGCGAATACATCACAACCATACCCTTTCCACTTCGGTCATGGTCAAACAAAGAATTCAATGCCCTACTCAAGAATACTAAAAGAAATTTCAAGAGTAGTCAATCCATCATTACATGCATCATTAGCAAGCTTCTCATTTAGCATGCAATGGCTTCAACACAATATCAACCTTGGCCAAATACCATTTCCATGGCATAACAAGGATTTGAACCATGGCTAACATGAACATCAAGTTAGCAACTAAAACATGCATGAATCTCATGACACAACCTCATACATACCTTAATCTTGGTACAAGTATGGCCAAATCTCCTTCTAGATCTCTTCTAAACCAAAAGATGGTGCAAAAATCCTACCTTCTTCCTTAGTAATTTCAGCCAAAAAGGAAAGAACAAGGATGAACAATTTTTTTCTTTTCTTTTCTTTCACTCATGGCACAAGGGGGGAATCCACACTCTTTTTTTTTTCCCTTCATCATTTCCCTTTTTTCTCCATTTCTTTATTCTTTCTAACATGATCCATTAACTAGACATGTTTGAAACATGTTCCTTAGCCCATGCTCTTTATTTTATTATTTCTAACATCCACCATTAGCAAAACATGTTCAAGACATGTTTTCTTTTGCCCATCTTTATTACCATGGCCGCCACTTCCTATAGTTGGCTAAATTGACATGCAAATCCTCATGTCTTTACTTCATGCATTATTTGGCCACTTAAAATTTCACCTATCACATTTTTAAGTCCTAACACATGGGTCCTTTCTTATGAATTAGCACCTAATTAATAAAATCAAGGCACGAAATATTTACGCATACAAATTCCACATACAATAAGCACAGAATATAACACCTAATTATTCTTGTGACTCGGTTTTGTGGTCCCGAAACCACTCTCCGACTAGGGTCACATTAGGGGTGTCACAATTATCATGCTAAAATAAAATGCATATAATATCTATCAACCATCCTCATGGCCGGCCACTAAATTAAAAGTGGTCCATTTGACATGCAAGTCCCTCATGTCAATAACTCACGCATTATTTGGTCACTTTAAATTTCACCTATCACATTTTCAAGTCCTAACACATGGGTCCTTTCTTATAAATTAGCACCTAATTGATAAAATCAAGGCACGAAATATTCACATATACAAATTCCACATACAATAAACACAGAATATAACATCTAATTATTTTTGTGACTTGGTTTTGTGGTCCCGAAACCACTTTCCGACTAGGGTCACATTAGGGGTGTCACAACTCTCCCCCCTTTTAGGGATTTTCATCCTCGAAAATTTCAACCGATGTATAGTTTAGGATAACATCCTCTTATTGAATTATATCCATATAGACATTAGCTCATCGATAGCAATTGTAATTCATTATTGATTTCGCATCGATCTATAAAAATCATTTCCTTGATTTCATAAGCAATAATCACTTAATTTAATACACAAATGCATTTCAAACACATATCAAGCACATACTAACATGTATAATTCACATCATCAACCCACATATTTGTAACCCACATTTTCATCCATGTATAAGTCAGAACTCGGCGAAAATACACATATACTCAAACATCCCAATAAATATCCTTTATAACTCCATCGTATCTCAATATTCAACTTCCACACACGAACATTTAATTCATTCAAGACATACGAACATACCTCATTGCTGGAATTTTTGCAAGCGTATTAATCGAAATTTTTACAAAGAAGATTGCTCATTTCAATCACGTACCTTGATTTAACCGGATATAGCGACTCGCTCGATTGTCCCTGGACATAGCCCGGTTATAGTGATTCGCACAATTGCCTTCGGAATTAGCCCGGATTTAGTAACTTAGCACAAAAGCCTTCGGGACTTAGCCCGGATACCATTCGAATAACCAAGCACATATATCAGCAAATCAACACACATTCTTATTACATTCTCATTACCAAAGCTCAAACACAAGACACTCATCATATTTACAATTTCGGCTCAATAGCCACACACCAAGAGCTTGATTTCGATTTGCTTAAAACATGATCTAACCAAATCATAATTTAAGCTCTATTTACTCAAGAACTTACTTCACCTTACCAACACTTATGTTCATACACAAAAGATCAACTTAGCCAAAGGCCGGTAGCTCGTTTATCAACTGAGCGAATACTTACTTGCAAGGGCTCAACTAATTCAAGCACATATAGCTCTCACAATGCCATATCCTAGATATGGTCTTACATATTCTCACATCTAGAGCCGATGCCATGTCCCAGGCATGGTCTTACACATTATCTCAAATCAATGCCTTCGTCCCAGACGAGGTCTTACATGAATTCCACTTCACACACTTAGTGCCCATCGACCGATCTCGCACTCATAGTGCCCGGTTAAAGGATTTACACACGCACAAAGCCTCTAATCATTCATACACATAGTGCTCTTATTCATTCGTTATTACACATTGAAATGACTTACCCAAGTCTATAAACATCACGTATGTACACTTTTAAACATATCGTCTCATATAAATTTGAATTAGTATAATAATGAACACTTAAACTTTGCTCAATTTACAAAGACGAAGCCTACTAGGCACGGAGGCGAATGCACGCCACCAAGATGATTGCTCTTCGTGACCTAGCCGGATACATCACTAGCACGAATGCTCTTGAACTTAGTCCGGATACATCACTAGCACGAATGCTCCTCGGAACTTAGTCCGATACATCACTAGCCCGAATGCTCCTCGGAACTTAGTCCGGATACATCACTAGCACGAATGCTCCTCGAAACTTAGTCCGGATACATCACTAGCACGAATGCTCTTCGGAACTTAGTCCGGATACATCACTAGCACGAATGCTCTTCGGAACTTAGTCCGGATACATCACTAGCACGAATGCTCCTCGGAACTTAGTCCGGATACATCACTAGCACGAATGCTCTTCAGAACTTAGTCCGGATACATCACTAGCACGAATGCTCCTCGGAACTTAGTCCGGATACATCACTAGCACGAATGCTCCTCGGAACTTAGTCCGGATACATATCTAGCATGAATGCTCTTCAGAACTTAGTCCGGATACATATCTAGCACGAATGCTCTTTGGAACTTAGTCCGGATACATCACTAGCACGAATGCTCCTCGGAACTTAGTCCGGATACATCACTAGCACGAATGCTCCTCGGAACTTAGTCCGGAGACATCACTAGCACGAATGCTCTTCGGAACTTAGTCCGGATACATCACTAGCACGAATGCTCCTCGGAACTTAGTCCGGATACATCACTAGCACGAATGCTCTTCGGACCTTAGTCCGGATACATCACTAGCATGAATGCTCTTCGAAACTTAGTCCGGATACATCACTAGCATGAATGCTCCTCGGAACTTAGTCCGGATACATCACTAGCACGAATGCTCTTCGAAACTTAGTCCGGATACATCACTAGCACGAATGCTCTTCGGAACTTAGTCCGGATACATCACTCTCAATTCTCATGGTCATATACACATATAGCAATACACATTAGTATATCATTTACATTACTTGAATACAAACACAACATGCTTATCGACCATTCAACTTCCAGTTCCATAGCCACATACAAAGAATCACATTTATAGTCATAACACTCTTTCAAAATTGCATCACTTATACCCTTAATTCAATCCAAATCGAAATTCAAATACGAGTACATGATACGTACCTGATCAACTTAATAATTTAGGCATATCTAAGTGAAGTTATATCGCAAATTCTCATAGTCAGAAGCTTGCTATAGCTCGATCGGGATCAAGATTCATTACAATACAGCAACCACATTTTAATAGTAAAAAATCATCACACTATCATTTTATCATTTTATGGCATGTATAAATACACTCACGCGTGCTACGTTAGTCCTAGAATCGACTAAACCGTAGCTCTGATACCAATAAAATTGCAACACCCCGTACCCGAGTCCGCTGCCAGAGTCGGACACGAGGGGTTAACGGCTTAAACCATTCACTTTTGCGTCCATTTCAAAATTTTCCAGACGGTCGCTAATCAGACATCGTCACCTTAAAATCATAACTTGAGTTCCACAACTCGAAAATCAGATTCGTAATTTTTCCCGAAACTAGACTCATATGTCCATCTACATATTTTTCTTAGAATTTTGGTCGGGCCAATTAGTACAGTTTATTAGTTAAAGTCTCCCTATTCCGTGGTTCGACTACATCGACCTTCATGCATTACGAATCGGATATCTCCCCGCATGGATTCAATCTCGATGTCGTTTGTTTCTATAGAAACTAGACTCAAAAGGAATCTATACATATATGGCATGACTTCTAAATGTCTCTTGAGCTAAATCAAACAATTTACTTCCCGATCAAACACAATCACACGACATCCATATACATTTTAGAACCATTCTTAACATATTTACTACTCAAGCATGTAACTTAACAACTTAACCATTAGTTGCCGAACCACAAACAAAACATATTCATACGTCAATATCTTAACCCTTACCATAACAACCAATATGCAAGATATCACATATACATAACTTGGCTTATGAGAACATATGTATTACATCATAAACACATCTTTTACCAATTACCTCACTTAAGCCAAATTTTTATAATCAATCACAAAGAAAATATACCACAATCACACTTCCAAAATGAGCTACCTCCATGGCGATTATATTTCATCATTAACATACCTCATTTTGAATCATATAATCAACATCACAACACATCTCCAAAACACAAATCATGCCTATCATGTTTACTCATATGGTAGAATATACATACCACCATATAATATCATTTTCATTTCATTTAACACTTAATTTCCACCACATAAACACTTGGCGAATAATCCTAAACTAGCAAAACTCCACATTTGTTCATACCATCTTTTAAATTCACATATATCTATTTAGGTAGCTCATATTTTCCCTTTCTAATATTTCTATCCAAAACATCAAAACACTATCTTTTTTTTTTTTGCATTTACCCCATAATATCAGTATGCACAATTTGTCACCAAAACTAAAGAAAAATCAACATATGGGTTGCAATAAGAGCTTGACTACTAGCTAGATTCTCATAAAAATCAATAGAAATAACATGAACTCCTACCTTATTTAACCTCCAAGATAGCCGAATGCCCTAGACAAGTTCCTTCCTCTTTCTTTTTTTTTGTTTTACTGCAAGAAGGTAAGGAAGATGAACACTCTTACCTTTATTTCCTTAAAGATGACCAAGGCCTTAACTTCAATTTCTTCTCTTTTTTGTACGGCAATGGGGGAAAAAGGAGGATGAACATACCTTGTTTCTATTACTCTTCCATTCTTTTAATTATTCTTTCTTCCATACTATAAAGCCATTAACTATTATCATGCTAAAATAAAATGCATATAATATCTATCAACCATCCTCATGGCCGGCCACTAAACTAAAAGTTGTCCATTTGACATGCAAGTCCCTCATGTTAATAACTCACGCATTATTTGGTCACTTTAAATTTCACCTATCACATTTTCAAGTCCTAACACATGGGTCCTTTCTTATAAATTAGCACCTAATTGATAAAATCAAGGCACGAAATATTCACACATACAAATTCCACATACAATAAACACAGAATATAACATCTAATTATTTTTGTGACTCGGTTTTGTGGTCCCGAAACCACTTTCCGACTAGGGTCACATTAGGGGTGTCACATGTTAAGTTCGAATGGTCAGAAAAAATGTCAGAAAAGTTTTGATCAACTAAAAACTTACTTGACTGAAGCTCCAGTGCTAGTGCAGCCCGAATCAGGCAAGGAGTTTGTCATTTACAGTGATGCATCCTTACTTGAGTTGGGTTGTGTATTGATGCAAGAAGGTCGAGTTGTGGCCTACGCATCGAGGCGATTGAAGCCACATGAAAAAAATTATCCAACCCATGATCTCGAATTAGCTGCCATCGTATTCGCTTTGAAAATATGGCGACATTACCTATTTGGCGAGAAGTGCCATGTATTTTCGGATCACAAAAGTCTCAATGACTCAAAGAGACTTGAATCTGCGACAAAGACGTTGGCTTGAGTTGTTAAAAGATTATGAGCTTGTCATTGACTATCACCTGGGAAAGGCTAATGTGGTTGCGGATGCTTTAAGTCGTAAATCACTTTGTTGCTTTTACGACGATGAATGTACACTTGTCTCATTCTATCGACAATGTGTTAGTAGTGAATTAAAGGCCAAACCATTGTTGATTCATCAAATTCGTGAAGCTCAGAAAGTCGATGATGAATTGGTTACAAAACGGGCTGAATGTGTTTCGAATATGGAATCAGAGTTTCAAATTGATGATGACGATTGTTTGAGGTTCAGAAGTCGTTTGTGTGTTCCAAGAAATTCAAAACTTATTTCGATGATTCTGAACGAAGCTCATTGTAGCCGAATGTCAATTCACCCGGGGAGTACGAAAATGTACAATGATATGAGACGTCAGTTTTGGTGGCATGGTATGAAACGAGACATTTTCGAATTTGTTTCGAAGTGTTTAATATGTCAACAAGTGAAAGCGGAACATCAAGTGCCTACAGGTTTACTTCAGCCGATCATGATACCTGAATGGAAATGGGATCGAGTCACGATGGATTTTGTATCTGGGTTACCAGTGTCGGCAAGTAAGAAAGATGTGATTTGGGTTGTTGCTGATAGACTGACTAAGTCGGCTCACTTTATCCCCGTACGTACGGATTTTTCATTGGATAAACTAGCTGAATTGTATGTTTCTCAGATTGTGAGAGTACACGGGGTACCTATTTCTATTGTGTCGGATAGAGATCCGAGGTTTACCTTGCGATTTTGGAAGAAATTGCAAGAAGCCTTGGGTACCAAGTTGCATTTTAGCACCGCTTTTCATCCACAGACTGATGGTCAATCCGAGCGGATAATTCAGATACTCGAGGATATGTTGAGTTGTTGCATCCTTGAGTTTAGTGGTTCATGGGAGCGGTATTTACCTTTGATTGAATTCGCTTACAACAATAGTTTTCAATCAAGCATTAAGATGGCACCTTACGAGGCTTTGTACGGTCGTAAATGCCGTACACCGTTGTTTTGGACCGAGCTCGGTGAAAGTAAAATTTTCGGAGTGGATTTGATTAAAGATGCTGAACAGAAAGTAAAAATAATTCGTGAAAGTCTGAAGGCAGCATCAGATCGTTAGAAGTCATACGCGGATTTAAAACGAAGAGATATTGAGTATCAGGTGGGAGACAAAGTGTTTCTTAAAGTTTCACCTTGGAAAAAGATACTCAGATTTGGTCGTAAGGGCAAACTGAGTCCGAGGTTCATAGGGCCATATGAAATATCCGAATGAGTTGGTCCAGTGGCATATAGATTGATTTTACCCCCTGATCTCGAAAAGATTCAGCGTTTTCATGTTTCGATGCTTGACGTTGCGAGATCCGATCCTTCGCGTAATAAACCCCTCTGAGGTTGAAATTCAAGCCGATATGAGTTATGAAGAAGAACCGATTCGTGTCCTAGCTCGTGAAGTGAAAGAGTTGAGAAACAAAAGGGTTCCGTTAGTAAAGGTGTTATGGCTCAAACACGAGATTGAAGAAGCTACTTGGGAAACCGAGAACTCCATGAAAGAACGATACCCAAACCTATTTACCGGTAAGATTTTCGGGGATGAAAATTTCTTAAGTGGGGGAGAGTTGTGACAGCCCTAAATTGACCCTAGTCGGAAAGCGGTTTCGGGACCGCTAAATCGAATCACCGAAGTATTTGAATATGATATTTATTGTCTAAAATGTGTGAATATGAATGTGTGAAAGTTTTAAGCTCCGATTTAGTCGATTGCATGTGAATTCAGCTAATAGGACTTATGTGTGACACTTTTAAAATGTGACAGGTTAATCTATAAGGATCAATTAATGCATGTTATAAGAATGATGGGTTTGCATGTCAAATTTCCAATTATAATGAGTAGTGGCCGGCCATGGATGGGCCATTGATGATAATATGAATTTTCTATTAGCATTATTAGTTTAGAAAATAAAATAGTGAATTAAGAATGATAAAACATGAGGTGAGTGGGAGGAGAAACCAAAGTTGTCTCACACTTACTCCCCAATTGCCGTGACTAGAGAAAGAGGAGGAAGAAAAATCTTTAGGGAAGAAATTCGGCCAAGGTGGATAGCAAGAGGAAGGTAAGTTCAATGCCATTCTTGAAAAAAAAAAACTTATGCACCATTTGAATGATTAGTTAAATTCTACCTATTTTATGGTTTGAAGATAGGTTTTGTATGAGTTAAGTTTCAGCTAAGGTGGATTTGTGTTGATGTCATTAGCATGCTAAGTGTGAAGCTTTGTAATGATACATGTGATGGTGGATTGATGATTCTTGGATTTTCTTTTTAGCATTTTTGAGTTAGTCATTAAGTTCTTTGCTTAACCCATGGAAAAATTTGAAACGGTGTGGTAGCTAGAGCATTCGGCCATGGTAGAAAATGGAAGAGATATATGGTTGTTGTTTCATGTTAAATTTAGATGAACGATGGTAGATGAGTGTTTGAACTATACAAAAAATCATATGTGAGCATTGGGTGCTAAGGGTAAAGAATCGGTTACCTTATTATGTACCAAGACCGAATGTGAATTTGATTATGTTTGAGTAATTTATGTGCTTAAAATTGATGTAGTATAAATTATCATGTCCTTGCCGAATATATATTTGATCAAAGAGGAGTTTGTTATTGAATATTGGTGCGGCTACTAAGCTAGGAAATAATTGTTGGAAACATGGTATCTAAGCACTTATGTAGATATATATATATGGCACTTTAAGTAAAATTGTTCATTTGATAAAGTTGGCTAATAGTTCAAGTAAGGATTGCTCTATTTGAGAATGTACACGAATTGAGGGTTGATGTTTAAGTGAGGTAAGTATAGGTATATTCAGCTTGTAGTTTTATAATTGTGATATGAGTGTTTTGTTTTGTAAATGAGTAGTATGTTAAGAATGGTTCTAAAATATATATGGATGCCATGTGATTGTGTTTGATTGGGAAGCAAATTTTTTGATTTAGCTCAAGAGCTTAGAGGATCAAAGTTGGATAAGGGAAAGGAAAAAGTGATCGAATAGCCGTTGAAATCGCTCGACAACATCCGAGGTAAGTTTTCGAGTAATGGAACTTAGATTATGATTCGATTAGATCATGTTATATAGCAAATCAAAACCATGCTCTTTGTATGTGGCTATTGAGCGGAAAATGGTAATGGTAGATAAGTGCCTTGTGTCTGAGTCCTAGTAATGACAACGAAACAAAAATGTGTTATGATTTGTGGACATATGAGCATGATTATTCGGATGATAACCGGACTAAGATTCGAAGGCATTCGTGCGAGTTGCTATATCCGGGCTATGTCCCGAAGGCATTTATGCTAGTGATTATATCAGGGCTAAGACCCGAAGGCATTTGTGCGAGTTGCTATATCCGGGCTAAGACCCAAAGGCATTTGTGCGAGTTGTTATATCCGGCTAAATCCCGAGGATACTTGGGTTTGGAAGTGAGTGATCTTGCTGTAATAATTTCAATTAATACGCTCATAAAATTCCAAATGATAAGGTATGTTTCGTATATGCATCGGAAAGTTCGATTCGTTTTAAATAGTATTCGTTCAATTGATTAACAAATTTTCGGCCTTTAGTTAGGTTTGACACCTTGTGTATGAATATATTGATTGAAGCGTGAAGTAAGTATAATTATGAGAATGTGCATATATGAAGTTATTCATTTAGCCATATGAATGTTATACCTTAGCCGAAACTAATTTCATTATTCAAAACTTACTAAGCATTAAATGCTTATTCCGTTTCTTTGATTCTCTGTTCTATAGATTTTGGTTCGTCAGCTATCGGACTCAGGAGTGTCAAAGTTGAAGTCACCCACACTATCAAAGCCCTTTTTGGTACTCTTTTAGTTGAACTCTGTTAATGGCATGTATAGGACTGCCCTTTGTTGTTAGTCAAGTACCTTTGGTAATGTGTATATATTCGGATAGCCATGCGAAAATGGCTTAAATATTTTGAGCATAGTATTAAAATAATTTTGTATATATATGGTTATTGAGAGGTGTGGAAATGCTTAGCAATGACTAGCCATTGGAATGGTTAATCACGATCATATTTGGTGCTATGTATGTCAATGGCTAGTTGAATCATGGAAACTATGAAATAGGTGAAATTTACCTTAAAATAGATGCCGACAGCAGCAGTGATGTGAGTTTGAAAATTCACTAAAAATAGTAGGAATGTAATTAAATAATGAATAAATTATTTAATCGAACCTTGATGAGTCTATTTTCATATGGAAGAAGCGAAATGACCATATGTGCCATATTTTTTTGAGATGTTTAAGTTTTCGTGAAACAGGGCCAGAACGGTTACTGGATCCCCTGTTCTGACTTTCGAAATTTACCATAAATTAACCAGAAATAATTAGATGTCATTATTTATATGTACAGATTCCTTTTTGAGTCTAGTTTCATTAGAAACAAACGGCATAAGTATTGAAGCCCTGTACAGGGAGATATCTAAGTCGTAATGCATGAAGGTCAGAGTGGTCGAACCCTGTAAAAGGGGAGAATTTAACTAATAAAATGTACTAATTGGCCGGACCAAAAAATCTAGAAAACAAATTTTAGATGGCTATATGAGTCTAGTTTCAGGGAAAATTTACAGAATCAGTTTTTGAGTTTTGGAACTCGAGATATGACTTTTAAAGTGACTGTGATGCAGTTAACCAGCTTGTCTGGAAATTTTAAAATGAACTGTGTAAATCAATGAAATAAGTCTGTTAACACCTCGTGTTCGACTCCGGCAATGGTCTCGGGTATGGGGTGTTACAATACCTGTTCAGTTTCACTTCTTCAACATGGTCCTCATTGAATCACTTTTGTTTTAAGTACTCTCTCTATTCTCTTATGATTCTCCCGTTGATCACATTGGAATATAATTTCGGATATGCGGATAGTGTGCACGTAAGTGCTATACTCATAGCTAAACAAGCTCAATAGCTTCTGAAATCTATGTAGTCAAGCTACCATGTAACCCGCCGATAAACGAACTCAGAATCAACTCAACGAGCTCAGGCGTTCGCATCCATAAGTGAACTCGGACTCAACTCAACGAGCTCGGATGCCTAGTTACATCTAATGAACTCGGACTCAACTCAACGAGTTCGCAACTCAACCATCCTAGTGACATGTCACTTGTACCCTAATCTATTCCCAAGGTTGAAACGGGACTCTTCTCAATTACACATTTTGATCGCCTTCTTCGAAATATAGAAACTGGTATTTGCTAACATCTCATACTTACCAAGTTGTTCATATAATTTGCATAATATCAAACAATAATTAACAAAGCATAATATTTCATGGTAATAAATATCATATCATATAAATAACATTAAATCACTTAAAATAAAAATTATGTTACTTTATTTACACATGAACTTACCTCGATACAAAATTTTAGCAATCGAGCCTATTCCTCGTAAACTTTGTTTTTCCCTCGATCGCGACTTGAATCTTGTTTCTCTTGATCTATAATACCAAATTAATTTATTTAATACATACATTCATCAAAACAGCCCCTAGTACGAACTTTGGCAAAATTACCATTTTGCCCTTAAACTTTCACATATTTATACTTTTGCCCCAAAGCTCGTAAATTAAACCTCATCCTATTTTCTTATGTTTTATGACATGCTGATCATTTTTTCCTTCTATAGCAACATCAAATACACACTCTAACCTGAATATTAGGTATTTTTACCGATTAAGCCCTTTTTCTCGTTTTCACTTAAAACCGAGTAGCACAACTTGTCTAAGATAATTTAAAACCTCATATTCTATCATAAAACACCAAAATACACAAATTTCACCTATGGGTATTTTTCCAAATATGAACCCTAGGTTGAATTATTGCTAGCATAAGCTAAATCGAGCTACTGGGATTCCAAAAACATAAAAATCATTAAAAACGTGGCTTGAATTCACTTACTATGAAGCTTGGAAGTTGAAGCAACCCTAGTTATGGAGAGAGGTAAGGTTCGGCCAAGGTAAGAAGAAGATGAACACATTTTGGCCTTAATTTCCCTTTTAATTAATTTTAATTACCAAATGACCAAAATACCCTTAATACCTTTCTTTGAAAATTTTCATGAACAAGCCCATTTTTGTCCAAAATTTTAGAATTTGGTCAAATTGCTATTTAAGACCTCCTCATTAATATTCTAAAGCAATTTCATACTAAAAACTTCTCGAATGCAAGTTTTGCAAATTATTCAATTTAGTCCCTAATTTCAATTTAAGCACTTTATGCATAGAATTTTGTCACGAAATTTTCACACAATCATGCAATCATATCATAAACCTAAAAATAATTATAAAATAATTATTTCTATCTTGAATTTGTGGTCACGAAACCACTATTCCTATTAGGCCCTAATTCAGGATATTACAAGGAGCCATGCCAGCCACGCCCTTAAAGATCTCAGCCTCGTTCGAACGAAGTCGCTCTGGAATGGACCCCTGATTTCTGCTGCCATTATTGGGCCCAGCGACCCTTTCCAAAATTCTCAGCATTGACTACGACAATGCATCTTCTCTCGCAGCCCGATCATACGGCCCATCCCTGCCACAGATGAGGCCGGAGCCTCTTTTACTCCAACATCGGGCATATGGCCCGATGCCGACGATTCAGCCCTAACAGTTCCGCGGCCTCGGCCACTGCCTCTCGCACCTCTTCTCCCACTCATCGTCAATTCACGTATTTTCTAGATTAAAAATTTTATGAATTTTTAGTTAGTTCAATAATTAACCTGATGTTTTATGGAAGTAATTTAAGAGAAGATTGTTTTTCGAAAATCCTCTACAGTTTCAGGATCCTACGGGCTTCAGTTCCATTCTGACATAATCATCTAAAGTAGCCCTCTAACTATCTACTGTTTAACAATTTAAACAGGCTTAAGATCCAAAGAACTTACTTGGTTCGATGTTGGAGACTCGGTGTTCCGCTCAGCAAGACTTCCCCTTTTCCAAGACATTGTGATCCAATCAAAAATATTTTTTTAAAACACAAAAAGAAACCAAGTAATAAGGCCCAATTCACTGCCCGAGTTTTGTAACCTGCGCTCTGATACCACTAAATGTAACACCCTAAACCCGACCCAGACGCTATGGCCAAATTTGGTGTGTCACATTGAAGTGTTTTAGCGAAAACCGTGTTTTCATTGAAAAACCTTCCTAAAATAAAAGAACATCTTAAAAAATAAACACTTTTCAATCAGTTGTTTGAAACATAAGATTTGATGAAAACATGTCACTTAAAAATTTAGTTGCGAAAACATAGAAAACATACTATAATTTAAGAAATTCATGTTCAACTTCTTGTAATTACAATGAAAATAATAATAATAATTCGAGTACTAATAACATAATGAAAACCTTATTACAATCCGATCTGAACACACTTAAAAAGAAATAAAAACTTAAATGCTTAAAAAAAACCAAGTCCAAATTATCTTGCTAGTCAGCCACCTAGAGTCCCTCCAAACATCACACCTTCTACTGAGCATCACCTGAAAATAAAATAAAAGAGGGGGTGAGTTTTCGCAAACTCAGTGTGTACAACCCTTGAAGAAAAACAAGCATTCAAAGAGAAATCATCAAACACGCAATGCAATCCCATCCAAATTATCCGTCTGCTACACACCAGCTCCGTCCCCTGTCGCACCATGTGGGGATATAAATATCGACCCACCCAGCCCACACACCAATGGTAGCCCGGTTGCGGAACTACCTTCATTTACATATTGGGCTTTAAAAGCCGTCGGTGGATCCACGATTGTCAGCCAACCATGCGATCCTCATATACTTCCTTCGTTCCATAGTTCCCACCCCATATGCAACTTAAGCAGACATCGTATGTATGCATGTCACATCCATAAAACTTACATTCAACACCTATGGGTATTTTGGTCATTTTCGCCCTTAGGGGAATTTCGATAATTTCCCCTTAATTATGGTTTTCACTTACCTTGACTGGTTAACAAGTCTCGCGATCTAAGATGAACGAATACTATGCACCAGTTAGGATTCCAGAGAAGAGGAGGTGGGTCATTAAGACCGCTTAAGTACCAAGCTCTCCCTAGATCCAATCCTAGACATGCATATACCCGTTGCCACACCTTAACCCTTTGACTTGTCCACGGTCGCAATATATTAATTAAGTCTTATGTAGTTATCATATACTAGGTCCAAAACCCCTTACAACGCCCAAACAAATTCACATACCTGTATTTGGCCCATTAAGCCCAATCATATTCATATGGCCCATTAGGCCCAAATCACCTATATATGGCCCATTCGACCTAAATCACATTTATATGGCCCATTAGGCCCAGTCACATTATATTCATGCTCACATACAAATTCCTATCACATAGCATCAATATCAGTTTTTGCCTATTATGGGCCCACCAGCCCATCGGGCCCATTTAGCCCATTTTGGCCCGTATGGCCAAATCACAACCCAAGTCCAAGGAATCGGCCGTGGGTCTCAGGAAACCTATTGGTCTCCCCTTTACGAGTGTTCGCGCACTCGCAAGACTGTCATAGCCAAACTTTCGACTTTTAGGCATTTCGGCATTTCTGCTTTTGTCGATTCATAGTGCGTGTGTAGTGTATGTACACACCTGGTAAGCAAGCGTGCTGTAATTCCCTTAGTCACCAATCCAATAAATGGTATCACCCTTCAATTAATTGTATGCTTAATACATATTTTACCCAAAAATTGAAACCTCACCTTAACCTTACCTTGAACACCAATCCCTAATAGCTTTTCCTTGATCACATACTCCCTAGATCTGCATTAATCTTACTTATTAAAACTAAATACTAGGGGACTAGCATCCAACATAATTCACTCCCTTATCTCACTTAAGACCATTCGGCCAACCTTAGCCAATAAGAGAGGAATACTTACCAAAATCGCAAAATACCTGATGAGCAATTCGGCAGCGAGCTAAAATCCAAGATTCGATACTGATTCCCTACCAATGTCGATTAAAAAGAGTGAGGAACAAACAGCGTAATAGATTCTTAGCAAAACCGATTGGAAGAACAAACATTTACACTAGATTCTATTGAAAAGTATTTGGCCCTTGGAAGATTTGAATGGCAACAATTGCTTATTTGGCACCAAAGGAGAGAGGAAGAAGAATCAGCTAAACCCAAAAGTGAAACAAAGAAATCGGCACAAGGAAAATAAAAAGGACAACAAGGGTCTTTGGCGTTTGGAGAAATCAATAGAAAGAAAAGGAAAAAAACAAAATGGTTTTCGGATTTTAAGGAAGAAGGTTTCTAGCAACAAGGTGAGAAAAAGATTTTGCCATTAGCCTCATACCCTTGCATTCGACACCTATTTATAACCCTTATGGCTGAACTCCTCAAGCCCAAATTCCCATTTTTGCTCCAATTGCTCCTCACTTCTTATCTCCTTGTTTTTCTCCCTGATAATCCCTTGATCCTTTCCTCAAATTTCTCTCATAAACACATCCCTTGGAGTCCATTTCCACATCACATCCAATCTTCTAGAAGGCCAAAATTAAACTTCTAAAAAAACTAAGTTCGGATTTGAACCTTGGACCTCCTTGCTAGCTTTTAACGCGACCTTCCTACACTCTAAGTGGCGTCACTTAGCCACTCCTCCACAAGGCTTTTTGATGCTATTTTCCCTTATTTTTATTTAAAAGCCCAACTACTCCCAACCCTGATTCTTTTAATAATTAAATTATAATTTCTTCTACCCCTTAATTCAAACTCAAACCTTGACCAAGACCTACCTTTGCGTAATTAGCACTTAACCGAAATTATTAAGCGCAAAAAGAAAAATTCAAGATTTCGAGATTTCTAGATTTCGAGATTTTTGGGGCGTTACAGAATGTGTAATTATATCATAGTAATCGAATTTGATAAGGCTATATATGTACTTTAATTGTCTTTGAAATGATATGTGATATGTTTACTAAAGCAACCATGTGTATTCGGCCATTTAAGTAATGTGTACATGATGATATATTATGATGCTTGAGTGGTATTTATGAGTATATGTGTATTTGATTGTTTAATAATATCTTGCCTTTGTAAATGAAATATGAATTACTTATGTTAGTTATATAGGATTCGCCATGGTGGGAATTTTGTATAAAATGAAATATCATGAATGAAATCGGTAGGTTGAGACTAAGCATACTCATACTAGTATAATTCATTAAATTTAATATGAGTTAGTTATATTATTAGATGGTTTATTTTCTTATGGATTACTAAGCTATAATAGCTTATTGTGTGTATATTTGTTTCTATTTTATAGATTTTGGAAATCAAGTTACAAGCTCGGGGATCATCTGCTAAGCTCATCACACTATCTACTATTTCGGGTACCTTTATAAGTTAAATTCGAATTATGGCATGTACAGGCTAAAGTGTTTTTGGAAATTCTAAATATTTGGTTGTGTTTAAAGCCATTCAAAAATGGCTAAGCTATTATCTTTAAAAATTTAGCTATGTTAAGTTTGATTATTGTCCACTTTGGTTTATAATTATGAGTCATTGATGCATCATATTTGTGTTAAGTATTGCGTGTGCTGAAAAATAGTTGATGCTATGTCCCTATTCGTTTTATTTGTTTGATTAAATATTCATTAAGTTTGATTGTTGATAAATATCGTATATGCTTCGTGGACAAATGTGGTTGATAAAATGATATGTATTTTATGCTAAGTGTGGTCTTTATTTTAGGTAGGATACACATAATATATATGTACTTTACTTATAGGTTCACCTTGGTATATTGTATGAGAACAAATAAGATTTCTTATTAGATTAATTAATATGCTTGCATGCACATATTGGGTTATTATGATGTTGCTATGTAAGATAAATCAAGAATGATAATAGGTGATTAAAAGTTTAAGATATTCGGATAGTAACAATGAATATATGTGTTTGGGGTATTCGATCATGGCATGGGGATGAGCTCTCATATGTCTTTTCTTTTATGTATATGTTTATCATATGTTGGTTTGCGTATGTGCATAATTATATTGATTCATTGATCATTGTAAGGTTACGAAAATATGCTAATGAATTGTGATAGTCGAGTAGCTAAAGAATGGAATGGGTTCTTTGTATGTACCCAACTGTTTATTCTTAATTTGTGTAATTATGCATAATATGCGAAGTTTATATAAGCTAATGTATAAATGTCGCATAAATGAATAATAAAGTTGGTAATGGCATTGTTTTAAGCGATGTAAAATTTGTGCACTCACATAACTTTTAATAAACAAGTCTAATACTCAATAATGAAATTATTAATGTAACTATGTCTGTATATAGATAAAACTTTACACTTATATACAAATATATGATTGGGTTATGTATTATTTTTGTTGCATTGTACATGTCAAAATTTTTAAGATTTGATATTTGATTGAGTTATAAGCATATACGTGATCTGAATCTTAAGTTCTAATTTGTAATGAATATTTGTAAAAGTAATAGTATGATCGGTAATGCCTCATAACCCTAATCCGATGATGGATTTGGGCTAGGGGTGTTACATTTTATTGGTATCAGAGTTATGGTTTAGTCGATTCTAGGACAAACATAGCGCGTGTGAGTTTAGCTATACATGCCATAAATATATACTATGATAGTGTGATGACTTCTGACATTTGAAATGTATTTTCATATAGTAAATAGATCCTAACAAAGCTGTGACTGATGATGTCGAGAGTGTAGCGCTTGCTCCCGCGCAAGGGACAGCACCGGTTGATTCTCGATAGATTCCTAGTAACCAAGAAGGAGAGGCTAGACAAGCCTTTTATCAAATGATGAATGATTGGTTTACTCAATATATTCAGACTAAATCGGCTGCACAACAACGTCCATCCCCCGATTGATCCATCTTCAATGCCTGTTGTACCTCAAGTAAGTGACCCGTTGAGATTGTATAAGCTACCTGTTGATAAAATTAGAAAACATGGGGCTGAAGAGTTTAAAGCTGCGGATGATGATGATGCTGAGTGGGCTGAGTTTTGGCTTGATAATACTATCTGTGTGTTTGATGAGCTGTCCTGTACACAAAATGAAAGTTTAAAATGTGTCATATCCTTGCTTCGAGACACAACATATCATTAGTGGAATACCCTAGTATCAGTGGTTCCGAGAGAACGGGTGAACTGGGAATTTTTCCAGATTGAGATTCGTAAGAAGTATATCATCCGGAGATTTATTTATCAGAAGCGTAAAGAATTTCTAGAGCTAAAATAGGGTCGGATGATCGAAACAGAGTATGAACGAAAATTTGTTAGACTCAGTCGGTATGCCCGAGAGTGTGTTTCTACTGAAGTCATAATGTGTAAAAGATTTGAAGATGGACTGAACGAAGACATTAAATTGTTAGTTGGCATACTTGAGATAAAAGAGTTTGTGGTACTTGTTGAATGAGCCTATAAAGCTAAAGAACTCGGGAAAGAGAAAAAGAAAGCTAATTTTGAAGCTAGTGTGGGTAATGTTAGATCAAATCAGCCTGAGTGTAACATTATGGTAAATGACATCCCGACAGTTGCAGATTACATGATCAAGCCTATTTTAAATGTGGATCGACAAATCACTATATTCAAGATTGCCCAGGGTTAACTGAAAAGAATCCAGTGCAGAACAAGAGATCGGGTAATACTGCGGCTCGGGGTAGACCACCGAGAAATACAGGTAATACGAGCGGAGTGAAAGAGGAAATAAAGATACAGCAGCCAGATCTGAGGCTCATGCACCTGCCAGAGCCTATGCCATTTGCACATGAGAGGAGGCTTCATCCCCTGATATTATTACTGGTACATTCACTCTTTATGAAACTAATGTAATTGCATTGATTGATCCTAGTTCTACTCATTCTCATGTGTGTGAGACATTAGTATTCAGCAACACTCTACCTGTTGAGTCTATTGAGTTTATGATTAGAGTGTCAAACCCCTTGGGCCGGTGTGCTATGGTTGACAAAGTGTGTATGAATTGTCCCTTGATCGTTCGAGATCTGTGCTTTTCGGCTGATTTGATGTTGCTACCATTTGATGAGTTTGACATAATTCTGGGTATAAACTGGTTGACTTTACATGATGCTATCATGAACTGTAAGAGAAAGACCATTGATCTTCGGAGTCAGAATGATGAGGTTATTCAGATTGAATCTAGTGATTTATATAGTTTACCTGCAGTAATTTCTTTGATGCTAGCTCAGAAATATGCGAGAAAAGGGTGTGCAGCTTATTTTCCCTACGTGCTCGATAGTAAAGTGGCTGAAAGAAACATTGAATCAGTACCTGTTGTGTGCGAGTATCCAGATATGTTTCCTGAAGAATTACAGGGTTTACCACCTATTTGGGAAGTAGAGTTTGGTATTGAGTTAATGCCTGGGACGACTCTGATATCTATATCTCTATTCAGAATGGCACCTATAGAATTAACAGAATTGAAAGCTCATTTGCAAGAATTGATAGATAGAGGTTTCGCGCGACCGAGTTTCTCTCCGTGGGGTGCACCTGTGTTGTTTGTGAAAAAGAAAGACAGAACTATGAGAAAGTGCATCGATATAGACAACTTAATAAGTTAACTATAAAGAATAAGTATTCGTTGCCACAGATTGACGATCTGTTTGACCAACTGAAAGGGGCTACAGTGTTTTCAAAAATAGATTTCATATCAAGCTACTATCAGTTGCGAGTTAAAGACTCCGACATGCCAAAGACTGCTTTCAAAATGAGGTATGGACATTATGAGTTTCTGGTTTTTCCATTCGGACTCACTAACGCACTTGCCGTTTTCATGGATTTGATGAATCAGATCTTCAGTCCGTATTTGGATCGGTTTGTGGTTGTGTTTATAGATGATATTTTGATCTACTCTCGTGATGAAGCTGAACATGCTGAACATGCTGAACATTTGAGACTTGTGTTGCAGACTTTTCGAGACAAGCAGTTGTATGCAAAATTCAGTAAATATAAGTTTTAGTTAAGTGAAGTCAATTTTCTGGGCATGTGGTATCAGCATTGGGTATTCAGGTTGATCCGAGCAAAATTTTAGCTATACTTGATTGGAAACCACTGAGGAATGTTTCTGAAGTCTGAAGTTTCTTAGGACTTGCTAGTTATTATAGACGGTTCGTTAAAGGTTTCTCTATGATTGCAGCTCCGATGACAAAGCTATTGCAGAAAGATATTAAATTCGAGTGGTTAGAGAAGTGCCAGAAAAGTTTTGATTAGTTGAAAGCCCTTTTGACCAAAGCTCCAGTGCTAGTTCAGCCATGACTCAGAAAGATTTGAATTTGAGACAACACCGATGGTTAGAATTGCTAAAAGACTATGAGCTTGTAATTGATTATCACCCGGGAAAGGCTAACGTTGTATGCTTTAAGCCAAAAATTACTGTTTGCTTTGCGTGCAATGAATGCGCATATGGCTATGTTTGATGATGGTTCGATAGTAGCTGAATTGAAAGCAAGACCGTTATTTATTCAACAAATTTGTGATGCACAGAAGGTTGATAATGAGTTGGTCGCAAAATGAGCTTAGTGTGAGATGGATGCGGATTTAGAATTTAGAGTTGGTGCTGATGACTATTTGAGATTCAGATACCGAATATGTATTCCGAGGAATTCAGAATTGATTCAGATGATTTTGAATGAAGCTCACAGCAGTCGATTATCTGTTCATCCAGGTAGTACAAAGATGTATAATGATCTAAAATAGCTTTATTAGTGGCATCGTATGAAACGAGATATTTCTGACTTTGTTGCAAGATGTTTAGTCTGTCAACAAGTAAAAGACGAGCATCAGGTACCTTCTGGATTGCTTCAGCTGATTATTATACTTGAGTGGAAATGGGACAGAGTTACTATAGATTTTGTATCTGGTTTACCGTTGACGCCGAGCAAGAAAGATGCAATCTGGGTTATTATAGATAGATTAACTACGTCGGCTCATTTTGTCCCGATACGTACAGACTACTTGCTTGATAAGCTGGCAGGATTATACATTTCTTTGATTGTGAGATTAAATGGTGTGCATGTATCTATTATTTCAGATAGAGATCAGAGGTTTACATTGAGGTTTTGGAAGAAACTACAAGATGCACTAGGTACAAAATTACATTTCAGTACTGCTTTCTATCCACAAATAGATAGCCATGTTGAGATGTTGCATTCTCGAGTTTGAAGGTACGTGGGAATGATAACTACCTCTGATTGAATTTGCATATAATAATAGCTTTGAATCGAGTATCAAAATGGCACCTTATGAGGCTTTGTATGGTCATAAATGTCATACACCATTGTACTGGACTGAGCTCAGAGAAAATAAAATACACGGGGTCGATTTGATCAGAGAAACTGAACAGAAGGTGAAAGTGATTCGTGAAAGTTTAAAAGCAGCATCAGATCGTCAAAAATATTGTGCGGACTTGAAACGCAAGGATATAGAGTTTTAGATCGGAGATAAAGTTTTCTTGAAAGTCTCCCCATGGAAAAAAATACTCAGATTTGGTCGTAAAGGCAAATTGAGTCCAAGATTCATTGGGCCGTATGAGGTTATAGAGCATATCGGGCCAGTTACTTATAGATTGTTGTTGCCACCTGAGCTAGAAAAGATGCAAAATGTATTCCATGTCTCGATGCTTCGTAGATATTGATCTGACCCTTCGCATGTGATTAGCCTGTTTGAGATTGAGATGAAGCCCGATATGACGTATGAGGAAGAACCAATTCGTATTTTGGCTCACGATATTAAAGAGTTGAGAAATAAGAAGATTCCGTTAGTTAAAGTACTATGGCATAAACACGGAGTTGAAGAAGCAACGTGGGAACTAGAAGATACAATGAGAGAACGTTATCCAAACCTATTCATTGGTATGATTTTCGGGGATGAAAATCCCTAATGGGGAGAGTTGTAACAGCCCGATTTAGACCCTAATCGGAATGGTGGTTTTGAGACCACTAATCCTAGTCAGAAAAATATTTAAAAATTATTTTCTATGTTTATTTTGTGTGAATTTATATATGTGAAATTTTTGTGATTTAATTTGGTCGTTTGAGTGTCTAATTTGATAAAAGGACTTAATTGCGTAAAATGAAAATTAGGTGGTAACTTATACAATGGCCAAATTATTAATGGTTTTCTAAATTGGGGTATTTATGTTGTAATTATGCCATTAGCTAGATGTTTGGATGGTAATAGACATAGGTTATAAAATTCCATTATGATTTCATTAAGGTTATTTAAGTAATTTATCTAATAAACATATAATAAGTTAATAATAAGGTATCAAATTCATTTTCTTATTTCATTATTCTTCATTTCCAAAACTTAGAAAAAGAAAAATAAAGAACAAAAGCTAGGGTTCGGTCAATTTGAAGCTCAATTAAGGTATGAGTTTAGCTCGGCTTTTGATAATTTCTACGTTTTTGAGATTGTTGCTTAGTAATCTTCAAGACCCAAGCTTTAATTTTTTATTTTGATGAATATTTTGAGTTGAGCCATTGTTGATAGCTTGTGATTTTTTTTGTTTGATGATGAAATATGAAACATATGGTTTAGATTAACATATTTTGTATTGGAGTTTTTGATGATTTTGAGTAATTAGGACTAAATTGCAAAAATAATAATTTGAGGGACAAAAATGTAAAATTAATGAAATATATGGGCTTGTATAGGTATGGGTACCATTCAGCCTAACATGGGTACTTTGAAATTTTTTGTTTTTTGTGTTTTGTGCAATAGGGACTAAATTGTAAAAATTGTAAATGTCAAGGGTAAAATGGTAATTTTCCCATTTATGTGTTTTTGGACTAAATTGAATGAAAATATGTTTGAATGAGCTTAATTTGAATATGTTTAGATTAAGAACCAAAGAAATCAAATTTGGATCGGGGAAAAACAAAAGTTATCGACTAGCAGCCCCGTCTCATTTTACATCGTCCGAGGTAAGTTTATAAGCAAATAGATGTACTAAACTTTAATTAAATGCAAAGTTTATATGCTAAAATAAAATATATCAATTATTATGTGTAAATGTCGAATGTGTATAAGTAAGGTAACTATGTTCATGTATTTGTTTCGACCGAGTTATGACGTTCGAAAGCCCCGTATGAACCTTTGAAATAGTTAGGATACATATGTCATGACATAGGATTCTGATATATGTGTGTGAGTAAGACCATGGCATCAATATGTGATTCCGATATGTGTTTATGAGTAAGACCCTGTCTGGGTCAGCGGCATCGATATATGGCTACATGTAAGACAACGTCTTGGACGTTGGCATTCTATGATTTATGTGATTATCCGAGTGTCCTATCTGATTTTGATTGGTTCATCGGGCAACGATAAGCTATGTTTGAATGTGTAAAACGAGCTATATACCAGGTATGGATTAATTTGTTACCTATTTAAAGTAAGGTAAGTAAGTAGTTAATGTTTGATATAAATGACTTATGAAGTAAATATGGAATATGTAATTATATCATAGTAATTGAATTTGATAAGGATATATATGTACTTGTGATTGTCTTGAAATGATATGTGATATGTTTATTAATGTAACCATGTGTATTCGACCATTTAGGTAATGTGTACATGATGATATATTATGATGCTTGAGTGGTATTTATGAGTATATGTGTATTTGAATGTTTAATAATATCTTGGCTTTGTAAATGAAATATGAATTACTTATGTTGGTTATATAGGCATTCGCCAAGGTGGGAATTTTGTATAAAATGAAATATCATGAATGAAATCGGTAGGTTGAGACTAAGCATACTTATACTAGTATAATTCAATTAAATTTAATATGAATTAGTTATATTATTAGATTGTTTATTTGCTTATGGCTTACTAAGCTATAATAGCTTATTGTGTGTATATTTGTTTCTATTTTATATATTTTGGAAATCAAGTTACAAGCTCGGGGATCGTTTGCGAAGCTCATCACACTATGTACTATTTTGGGTACCTTTATAAGTTAAATTCGAATTATGGGATGTATAGGATAAAGTGTTTTTGGAAATGCTGAATATTTGGTTGTGTATAAAGGCATGCAAAAATGGCTAAGCTATTATCTTTAAAAATTCAACTATCTTAAGTTTGATTATCGTCCACTTTGGTTTATAGTTATGAGTCATCGATGCATCATATTTGTGTTAAGTATTACGTGTGCTGAAAAATGGTTGATGCTATGTCCCTATTCAGTTTTTTTTGTTAGGTTAAATATTCATTAAGTTCGATTGTTGATAAATATCGTCTATGCTTCGTGGACAGATATGGTTGATAAAATGATATGTATTTTATGTTAAATGTGGTTTTTATTTTAGGTAGGATACACATAATATTTATGTACTTCACTTATAGGTTCGGCCTTGGTATATTGTATGAGAACAAATAAGATTTCTTATTAGATTAATTAATATGTTTGCATGCATATATTGGGTTATTATGATGTTGTTTGTGTGAGCTAAATCAAGAATGATAATAGGTGATTAAAAGTTTAAGATATTCAGATAATAACAATGAATATATGTGTTTGGGGTATTCGATCATAGCATGTGGATGAGCTCTCATATGTCTTTTCTTATATATATATATATATGTTTATATTATGTTGGTTTGCGTATGTGCATGATTATATTGATTCATTGATCATTGTAAGCTTACGAAAATGTTCAAATGAATTGTGATAGTCAGTAGCTAAAGAATGGAATGGGTTCTTTGTATGTACCGAATGTTTGTTCTTAATTTTGTAATTATGCATAATATGCGAAGTTTATATAAGCTAATGTATAAATGTCGCATAAATGAATAATAAAGTTGGTAATGGTATTGTTTTAACGATGTAAAATTTGTGCACTCACATAACTTTTAATAAACAAGTTTAATGCTCAATAATGAAATTATTAATGTAACTATGTCACGTATATAGATACAACGTTACACTTATATACAAATATATGATTGGGTTATGTATTATTTATGCTGCATTGTATGCGTCAAAATTTTTAAGATTTGATATTGGATTGAGTTATAAGCATATACGTGATCTGAATCTTGAGTTCAAATTTATAGTGAATATTTGTATAAGTAATAGTATGATCGGTAATGCCTCATAACCCGAATCTGGTGGCGGATACGGGCTAGGGCTGTTACATTATTGAAATGGTCTTATTATGCATGTTTTGGCATGTTTTGGTACCTTGTTCATAGGTGTATTTGGCTTGTAGGTACTTGTTGAAAATGGGTGAAAGGAATGGCTTGATTTTGGCCTACTTCTTTTTCATACGGCCTAAGATATGGGATTACGTCTTAGTTGTGTGTGACACACGGCCATGCGACACGGCCGTGTATCCCACGTAGGTTTTGATGGTTGTTTTCTAAAAGCTACATGGCTTGACACACGGGCGTGTGGCTTCGCCTTATGACCCAAGCCAGAGTGCTACAAGGGCACAGACACGATCATGTGTCCCTATTTGTAATTTTACACGGCCTGAGACACGGGCATGTGTCTTAGCTGTGTGAGGCACACGGCCTTGCCACACAGCCGTGTGACCCCTGCAGTATGAATTTTTTAAATTTTTCTGTAAGGTTTCATATGTTCCTGATTTAGTCCCGTATCAGTTCTAAAGTGTTTCTAAGGCCTCGAAGGCTCAAATAAGGGAGGATATGCATGTATTTAAATAGATTTTTGCTATGATTATGAAATGTTTGGAAATGAATGATTTTAAGTTATGTTTTTATGGTAATGCTCTGTAACCCTATTCTAACGATAGATATGGGTTAGGGGTGTTACATTTAGTGGTATTAGAGCTACAATTTAGTTATTCTCAAACTAAACATAGTGTGTACGAGCCTAGGAATACATGCCATTATATAACCTTTGATAGTGTGATAACTCCTGACTCGTTTTGAACTATGTTTTTATATAGAAAATGTCATCCAACTAAGTCGATTCCAATGAGGTTGAAAGTAATGCGTAAGCCTCTGTTCATAGGGCACGTGGAGTGACAGTAGGCCTATATTTGAGGATCAAGGAGGAGAGGCTAAGGAAAACTTCTTCCAGATGATGAATTAGTCATTTACTAAGTCCTATGAATAAAACCGATGGCTCAACGACCTCCACCCCCACCTATTCCCCAACCAGTCCTATAATTCCTTAGGGTTTGGAATCAATATGAGTTAACAAGCTGTCAGTTGATAAAATTCTTAACTATGGGGCTGAAGAATTTAAAGCTACATTTGAAGATGAGCTGGAGAAAGTCGAGTTCTGGTTAGAAAACACGACCAGGGTTTTTGATGAATTATCTTGTACACCGGTAGAGTGCATGAAATGTGTCGTATCTATACTGAAAGACTCAGCTTATTAGTGGTGGAACACCTTGGTTTCAGTGGTGCCGGGATAGCGAGTAGATTGGGAATTCTTTCAAACTGAGTTTCAAAAGAAATACATAAGTCAGAGTTTTCTTGACAAGAAACTAAAAGAGTTTCTCGAGCTTAAACAGGGTCAGATGACCGTATCTGAGTCTGAAAGGGACTTTCTTCAATTGAGCAAGTATGGTAGAGAGTGTGTACTAATCGAGATTGCCATGTGTAAACAGTTTGAAGATGGATTGATTGATGATATAAAACTGTTAGTCGGGATACTTGAATTGAAAGAACTTTTTGTTTTAGTTGACTAAGCACACAAAGCTAAAAAATTGAGAAAAACTAAAAGAAAAGCTAATTATGAGGCTCGTGAATCGGGTTAGAGGTCAGTAGGAAAATCATATCAATCGCCGTAAAACAAGTCAAAAGATTATCATAACTGCTTCAGTGGGATATTTTGGTAGAGACCGAGGTAAACAACATGTCAGTTCAAAACCTCAGGCTACGTCCGCAGCGAGCATTGGTAGCGTTAAGAACAATAAGCCTGGTTGTTAATAATGTGGACATTGATATTTTGGCGAGTTCAAGATGAAAGATGGAGCATGTTTCAAATGTGGTTTGTGTGAACATTGTATCCGAGATTGTCCTGGAAGGCCTAAAAAAGAAAAGACTCAGACTGTTCAACTGAGCAACATAGCTGCGAGAGGTAGACCACCATGAAACCCTAGAAATGTTGGTAATAGCCGCAGTGGGACAAAGGAAACTGCTATGAGATCCAAGGCATGAGCACCAGCTAGAGCTTACACAATCCGTGCAGGAGAGTAAGCTTTAGCACCAGATGTTATCACTGGTACATTTTCTATTTTTGATACTGATGTTACTACTTTAATTGATCTAGGATCAAAACATTCGTATGTATGCACAAATTTAGTGTCAAGTAAGAAATTGCTTGTTGACTCTACTGAATTTGTGATTAAAGTAATGAACCCCCTATGTTAGTATGTGTTAGTTGATAAGGTTTGTAAAAACTGTCCATTGATGATTTGGGGTTGCAACTTTTCAGTCGATTTGATGTTATTACCATTTGATGAGTTTGACGTGATTTTGGGTATGGATTGGTTAACTCTGCATGATGTTATTGTGAACTGTAGGCGAAAGCCTATTGTGTTAAAGTGTCAGAACAAAGAAAAGCTTTAGATTGAATCAGATAGATTGGATAGTATGTCTAATGTTATTTTGGATATGTCAACACAGGGATATGTTGTAAAGGCTGCGATGCATATCTTGCTTACGTACTTGATTCTAGAGTGTCTGAGTTGAAGCTAGAATTAGTTCTAGTGGTATGTGAGTATCTAGATGTGTTTCTAGAGGAATTACCTGGGTTACCATCGATCAGAGAGGTTGATTTATTATTGAGTTAATGTCAAGAACATCTCCAATATCGATAGCTCCTTATAGAATGGCACCTACAAAGTTGAATGAGTTGAAAGCACAATTGCAAGAGTTGATAGATAGGGGTTTTGCTTGACCAATTTTTCTCCTTAGGGTGCACCTATTTTATTTCTTAAGAAAAAGGATGAATCTATGTGATTATGTATTGACTATCAACAGCTCAACAAAGTCATGATCAAGAATAAGTATCCATTGCCACGTATTGATATATGTTTGATCAATTGAAAGGTGCAACAGTGTTCTCAAAGATTGATCTTTGTTTTGGTTACTATTAGTTTTGAGTTAAAGACTCAGATGTGTTGAAAATCGCGTTCAAGACTAGGTATGGACATTATGAATTTCTTGTGATGTCGTTTGGTTTGACTAATGCACCTACAGTATTTAAAGATTTGATGAACAAAATTTTTAGACCGTATTTTGACAAATTCATCGTGGTATTCAATAATTGTATTTTGATTTATTCACAGGATAAGGTAGAGCATGCCAAACATTTGAGAACTGTTTTGCAGACTTTGCGGGAGAAGTAATTATACAATAAGTTTAGCACATGTGAATTCTAGCTTAAGGAAGTCAAATTTCTGGGACATGCTGTATCAACCGAGGGCATCAAAGTTGACCCGAGCAAAATTTTAGCTATTGTTGATTGGAGGCCTCCGAGAAATGTATCTAAGGTTAGAAGTTTTTTGGGTTTAGTTAGATATTACAAAACATTTGTCAAGGGATTCTCGATGATTGCTACACCGTTGACGAGATTATTGCAAAAAGATGTTAAATTCAAGTGGTTTGAGAAATGTCAACAAAGCATTAATCAATTAAAAGGATTGTTAACTGAGGTACTGATGTTAGTTCAGCCAGAGTCAGGTAAAGAATTTGTGATCTATAATGATGCTTCGCTAAATGGTTTGGGCTATGTATTAATGCAAGAGGAAAAAGTAATAGCATATGCTACTAGACAGTTAAAACCGCACAAAAATAATTACCCAACACATGATTTAGAGCTTGGAGTGATTGCTTTTGATTTAAAGATTTGGCGACACCATTTATATGGAGAAAAATGTCATATCTTCACAGATCAAAAAAGTCTAAAGTATTTAATGTCGCAGAAAGATTTAAATCTGAGACAACATAGGTGGCTCGAGTTATTGAAAGACTATGACTTGATCATTAATTATCATCCAAGAAAAGCTAATGTTGTTGCTGATGCTTTAAGTAGAAAATCTTTATTTTCCCAGAGAGTGTTGAACACGCAATTGACTTTGATTGATGATAGTTCGATCTTAGCTGAGTTGAAAGCTAGACCGATGTTTTTACAAAAGATTTATGAAGCTCAGAAATACGATGTTTGTATTTTAAAGGCAAAATTTGCATTCCGAGAAATTTCAATCTCATTTAAGAGATTTTGCAGGAAACTCATAGTAGTAGCTTGTCTATTCATCCTGGTAGCATTAAAATGTACAGTGATATGAAACAAAAGTATTGCTAGCCAGGTATGAAAGGAGAGATCTCACAATTCGTATCGAGATATTTAGTTTGTTAGGAAGTTAAAGTCGTACATTTGGGTACCTTCTGGTTTGTTACAACTAGTGATGATTCTAGAATGGAAATGGGAGTGCGTCGCGATGGATTTTGTATTAGGATTGCCTTTATCTCTGAGAAAGAAAGATGTAGTTTGGGTCATTATTGATCATCTGACAAAATATGCACATTTCATTCCAGTGCGTATAGATTATTCACTCGAGAGATTGGTAGAGTTATATGTTGTTGAGGTTGTCAGATTACATGGGGTGCTAGTTTCTATCATTTTCGATAGAGATCCGCAATTTACGTCTCGATTCTGAAGCACATTGCATGAGGCTTTATGTATTCATTTGCATTTTAGCAATGCCTTTTATCCTTTGACCAATGGTCAGTCCGAACGGGTGACTCAGATACTCAAAGATATGTTTCGATATTGTGTTTTAGAGTTCGAAGGCAACTGGGAAATATTTTTACCATTAGTTGAATTTGCGTACAACAACAGTTATCAATCGAGTATAAAAATGGCACCATATGAAGCTTTGTGTGGTCAAAAATGTTGAACTCCATTGTATATGACTGAGCTCAGTGAGAAAAAGCTTCACGGCATTGATTTGATACGAGAAACCGAAGAAAAGGTTAAAGTAATATGAGATAGTTTGAAAGTAGCTTTAGATCGACAGAAATCCTATGTGGATTTAAAAAGGAAAGACATTGAATTTCAAGTTGGTGACAAAGTGTTCTTGAAAGTATCGCCTTGGAAGAAAGTTCTTCGATTCGGTCGTAAAGGAAAGCTAAGTCCACAATTTATCGAGCCGTCCGAGATTACTGATAGAATTGGGCCAGTAGCTTACAGATTAGCTTTCCGTCAGAGTTAGAAAAGATTCATTATGTTATTCATGTATCTATGTTACGACGGTACCAATTAGGCCTTTCGTATGTAATCTCACCTATTGATGTCAAAATTTAGCCTAATATGACGTATAGCGAATAACTGATCATAATTTTAGCTCGAGAGGTTAAAAAATTGAGAAATAAAAGTATAGCTTTAGTCAAAGGTATATGGAAACGACACAGAATAGAAGAAGCTACCTGGGAACCAGAAGAAGTTATGAAAGTGCAATACCCGATCCTCTTTTCTGGTTCTGGGGACGAAAATTCCTTTAGGGGGGAGAGTTCTAACAACTTGTTTTTAGTGAAATCAGAATAGTGGTTTTGGGACCACAAATTCAATGTGAAAATATTTATTTTATTTATTATTTTAATGTTGGCGGTATGTTAATAGTGTTGTATAAAAATTTAATTACGAAATTTTAACATTTGCATGTGTAATTAATAAAAAGGACTAAATCGTAAAAGGTGCAAATTTTGAGTTCTATTAGTTAAAGGTATCAAATAGCTATGTAACTTTAATGTGAGAGGACTCATATGGTAATTAAACCATTTATGTGTTAGTGGACATTCATGGATAGGTTTTGTTGAAATTATTAAAGTTTTTAAAGGTTATTTTGGTAATTAGGTAATTAAGGTTAAAATAAACAAAACAAATTCTATGTTTTTTCATTCATCTTCTTCCTCCACAAAAATTGAAGAAGAAAGAACACCATTTAAAGTTTTGAACATTCAGCTATCTCTCCTTGCTTGCATGTAAGTGATTTTTATCTCGATTTTAATGATTTTAATGTTTTTTAAATCGTTATAGCTTAATCTAGCTAGCCCTGGGACTAATTTGCAAATTTGTTAAAGGATTAGGGCTTTGCCATGAATGTGTTTGTGTGATTCTTGAAATTTTATGAAAGGTTATGAATCCTTGTTGTTAAATAAACAACTTTTGTTAAGTGATTTTTGATGAAATTATCATTTAGGAACTTATGTGTAAAAGTAGTAAAATATCATGATCAAATTGTCAATTGATGATTTGTGTGGGTTGATATGAGTCCCTAGGTAAATCGACAAGCATGATATAGGATGAAATTACATAAATGTTAATTTACGAGCTTAAAAATTAAACTGTAACGAAGTTAAAATAATAGGGGCAAAAGCATAATTTTGCAAAAGTATGAATTTTGACTGAATTAAATTGAATGAAAATTAAATTAATTAAATTTAATTATTTTGATCAAGTTAAGCCTTGAATAGATCAAGATCGAGGGAAAGATAAAGTCTTGGCTTAGTGGTCCTATTTCGTCGTCTTTATATTCGAGGTAAGTTCATATGTTTAAATAGCATTTTAATGTTATTTGATTTAAATGCTATTATGTTGTTCACCATATCATCTCACGATAAAAATCCAAAGATGTTACGACGACTATTGAGCCCCATTTGAACCTTAGAAATATATAGAATACAAATGACATGTCATTATGGTTACCATGTTTCTGGTGCTAGCCCTGAATGTCCTACCAATGGCTGAGTTCTGGCATTTTTTGCAGATACTCGTCAGCCTGTGTGAGCGGTATCGTATAGCTACATTTCCACCATTAACTTGTTTGAGCAGACCCATTTATGGCTTGAGTGAGAATCGATGTAAAGGAAAAGGAAAGGAAATTGTTTCGACCATATGTTTAGCACACTTTGTGTGAGCTTCCCGCATATCCGATAATATTCTAAGTGACTTAATGGGCATGAAAAGGGAAGGAATGGTAAGTATTCCAATGTTTAAGTTAAGAACTTACGAAAAAGTATGAATTATTGATGATCAAAGTATGTATAATCATGTTTATGAAAAGTATGAATTCAAGTTTGCTATGCTCATGAAATTTATCTTACCATGAGATGATTTTGCTAAGTTATGTGTTTAATCACTAACTTGTGTTGTTGATGATGCTTAGGCTTGTGCCAAGCTATGTTGGATTGATTCATGTCTATTTTTAAGATTATGCATTAAAATGGTAAGTTATGTTCATGATTTACGAACTTACTAAGCATTATATGCTTCCAATGTGGTTCTTTTCTATGTTTTATATATTATTAGAAGCTTGATCGATTTTGATGCTTGTCAGAGACCTATCACACTATCTAGAGATTATATTGGTAGATTTTGATGTTTTGGTCTTGGTTATAATGGCATGTATAGGTGAATTGTGTTTGATGAACTAGTTGTTATGTTTGGCTTAAAAATATGGTAATTTGGTTGGTGTGCTTTTGGCACTTTGATGCTATAATGATTGATGTTTTTATGGTCAAATAGATGCATGGTTTTATGACCGAAGTGGTATGTGTTCGCATGTTTGCAATGTGGTGAATTGTGGTAAGTTTTGGTACAGAAATGGGTTAGAAATGAATGCTAGATGAACAGTCAATTATGCATATGTTTGGATAGATTTGATAAATTGTGATTGAGGTGCCTTAATGGCATATTGGTTGTATGGATTTATGGTTTATTGAAATGGTCTTATTATGCATGTTTTGGCATGTTTTGGTACCTTGTTCATAGTTGCATTTAGCTTGTAGGTACTTGTTGAAAATGGGTGAAATGAATGACTTGATGTTGGCCTATTTCTTGTCCATACGGCCTAAGACTCAGGCGTGTGTCTCAGCTGTGTGTGACACATGGCCATGCGACATGGCCCTGTGTCCCTTGTAGGTTTTAATGATTGTTTTTCAGAAGTTACACGACCTAGCACATGGGCAGGCACACGGGCGTGTGGCTTGGCCTTTTGACCCAAGTCAGAATTACTGTAACACCCCTAACCCGTATCCGTCGTCGGACTAGGGTTAAAAAGCATTACATATTAGAACATTTCGTATTCATTTCACAAACATCATAGCATCATTGTCAAACATCAATATAAAGACTTTTTCTTAGGTCAATGAGACCTCAAACATGCTTTAGAAAGAGGTTGGAACTAAACCGAGCAAATACAAAATTTTTCAAAAACTTAAACATTTTTCTAAGTTACAAAGGTCACACGCCTGTGTGAACAAGCCGTGTGCCTCACACGGCATTAGACAAGCTTGTGTGTCTAGGCCATGGCAAAACAGGGCATATATACTGACTTGACCACACAGCTACAAGACACACCCGTATGCCAGGCCGTGTGAAAATTAGGGAGGCTACTGACTTGGCCACACGGCCAACCACACGCCCGTGTATCTAGCCCGTGCTCAAAACTGACTTTGCCATACGGCCTAGCACATGCCCGTGCGTGTGCGACCGTGTGGTCTGCCCAACCTCATTTCAAAATGGCCTTCGAGCAACACGGCTGAGGCACACACCCGTGTCCCTGCCCGTGTGGGCAAAAATAGGCCAGTTACAAGGCCAATATGCCACCCATTAAGGGTCCTTCCTACAAGCATCAAAACTAAAACATTTACAATGTATTTCCGAGCAATTTCAATCGTAAAACATTCACCATTCATAACATAAATTCATCATCCTATTTCATCCTTTTTATACAAACCAAAACATACCAAACCATGAGCTGATGTTATACCAAAACATATGCTTCATAATCTCAATTCACCTCATTCATTTTTATGCCATGAACTTACCAAATCTTCAAATAAGCACTTATAAAAACTTACCAAAATGACCTATTCTCTTGGCCATTCATGAACACATTATATTGACCATATTGCATCACATAATTTATACTCAAAAGCCATTAATAAACACAACCATAACTAAGCCATATCACTTGGCTAATATTCACAATTCAAAAACATATTGATATACTTCTAGCTTATACATGCCATACTTATATATTCACAATTTTAAAAGGTACCAAAATAGAGCTCGATAGTGTGGTGATGATCCTCGAAGATCCCTGAGCTCTCGGTAGCTTCGATATCTAAAACACATGGCAAACACACCCAAAGTAAGCTTTCAAAAGCTTAGTAAGCCATATACAAATAAACTTATCATTTTAAGCATATAAGCATCATCAAATTACATATACTCCATAGTCAAATACTATCACAAACCACATAGTTCATAAACATTTCACATATTCCCATTTCATTTGCACATACAAAATATTTTCTTATACTTATATCACATATCATCACTAGCACATATACTTACCCTTTATTCTCAAACATAAAATACATTTCAAACGTACTTGAATCGGATACACATTTCATATATTCATTCTTTTCTCAGAATGCCCGTTGAACCGTTCGTAATCATAAGGATACACGGATAGCTCGGAAAGCTCATACAATGCCAACGTCCCAGACGTGGTCTTACATGTAATCAAGTATCGATTCCACTGTTCCAGACGGGGTCTCACACAAAATCAAATATGTTGCCAATGTCCCAGACATGGTCTTACATGTAAATCTCAAATTGATGCCAACGTTAAATCTCAAATTGATGCCAACGTTCCAGACGTGGACTTACATAAAAACACATATCAGAATCCTATGTCATGACATATATATCCTAACTATTCCTATGGTTTGTACTGGGCTTTTCAGACGTCGTCACTCTATCAGAACTTTCTCGGATATCACAGATTCAGCTCTTATATAGCCATTCATCATAGTTCAATGTCATATAAACAAAAATAATCAACTCAAACACATTTATTTGTATATTGACTTGCCTCGTATAGATTCTAACGAACGAAAATTGAATACTCAATGACTTTCGACTTTCCCTGGTCTACTTCCGTTTTCTTTTGTTCCTAGTCCAAACACATTCTAATTTGACTTATTCAATCTCACACTCATTCAAATCAAACCAAAAACACATATTTAGGGTATTTTACAAAATATCCCTCACATTCTCACATTTTAATACTTTAGTCCCTAATTCAAAAAATCAAAAAATACAAAAAATTTCCTTATACCCATGCTTAGTCAAATTTTCATAGTGTTCATAAAACCCACATATTTTATTTATTTCATATTTTAATCCTTCAATTTCTCATTTTCACAATTTAGCCCAAAATACTCAAATTCATCAAAATCCTAATACAAAACATAGTAATCTAACACATATCTTTCATTTACTATCATCAAACTTTATAAAACTCATAATTTCATCAATGGATCAATTCAAAATCATCAACAATTTCCAAAATTCAGGCATGGGCTTGATAGACTACTAAGCAACAATCACAAAAACATAGAAATCATAAAAAACTGAACAAAACTCATACCTTAATCACCAATCAAAGTGCCTTAACCCTAAGCTTGTATTTTTCTTTCTTTTTCTTTGGTATATTCGGCCAACAAGATGAATATATCAGTAATCCATGTTTTTCTTTTATTTAATATAGCTTAAATTACCAAATACCAATTTTTCCCTTAATATAATAAACATTAAAATTATAATGGATGTCTAACAATGTCCATTTAATATATCACTGGTCTAATAACATAATAAGGACCTCTCATTTAATAAGACATAACACTTAAGCACACTTAACATAAAGCATACAACTTTTACATTTTACGCGATTAGGTCCTTTTTGCAAATTAAGTAACAATAATCGATAAGCAACTGGCCTGATACACTCGATAATCTCATAAGGCCTGATAAATCTCGGACTCAATTTGCCTTTCCTGCCGAATCTAAGTACTTTTTTCCACGGAGACACTTTTAGAAACACTTTATCACCGATCTCAAATTCGATATATTTTCTTTTCAAATTGTCATATGATTTTTGACGATTGGAAGCTACTTTCAGACTATTTCGGATCACTTTTACTTTCTATTCAGTCTCTTTTATCAAGTCAACCCCGTGTATCTTATTTTCACTGAGTTCTAACTACTACAATTGTGTTCAAAATTTACTACCACATAAGGCTTCGTACGGTGCCATTTTAATGCTCGATTGAAAACTATTATTTTAAGCAAATTCAATCAATGGAAGATATTGTTCCCACGTACCTTCAAACTCAATAATACAACATCTCAACATATCCTCGAGAATCTGAATAATTTGCTCGGATTGACCATCTATCTGCAGCTGAAAAGCAGTATTGAAATGTAATTTTGTACCTAAACCCTCTTGTAGTTTCTTCCAAAACCTCAAAGTAAATCTCGGATCTCTATCTGACACAATAGACAATGGCACCCCGTGCAATCTCACAATATCAGATATGTATAACTTAGCTAATTTATCAAGTGAATAATTAGATTGTACTGGAATAAAATGAGCTGATTTCGTCGATTGATCAACCACAACTCAAATTGCATATTTCTTTCTCGGAGATAAGGGCAAACCCGAAACAAAATCCATCGTTATTCTATCTCATTTCCATTCGGGAATCATAATCGATTGTAACAAATCGGATGGCACCTAATGTTCAGCTTTAACTTGCTGACAGATCAAACATTTTGAAACAAAGTCGAGATATCTCTTTTCATCCCGGCCACCAGTAATGCTGTTTCAAATCATTATACATTTTCGTACTTCTCGGATGAACAGATAGATGACTATTATGAGCTTCATTAAAAATCATCTGAATGAACTCTGAATTTCTCAGAAGACAAATCTGATCTCAGAATCTCAAATAGTCATTATCATCAACTCTACATTCTGAATCAGAATTCAATTCACATCGAGCTCGTTTTTCTATTATCTCATTATCAACTTTCTGGGCATCATAAATAAATTTGAATAAATAATGGTTTTGCTTTCAGTTAGACTGAAATCGAACCATCATCGGACAGAACTAAATGAGTATTCATCCCACGCAATGCAAACAATGATTTTTGAACAATATTGGCCTTTCCCGAATGACAATCAATAACAAGCTCATAGTCTTTCAGCAACTCTAGCCATCTTCTTTTTCGTAGATTCAAATCTTTCTGAGTCATCAGATATTTCAAGCTTTTATGATCAGAATATATGTGACATTTCTCACCAAAAAGATAGTGGCACCAAATCTTCAACACAAACACAATAGCTGCCAATTCCAGATCATGTGTTGGATAGTTCTTTTCATGTGGCTTCAATTGTCTCGAGGCATAAGCTATGAATTTTCCTTCTTACATAAAAACAAAGCCCAGACCATTCAACGATGCATCACTATAGATCTGTAACACCCCAAACTCGGCCCAGACGCTATGGCTGAACTCGACGTGTCACATTGAAGTGTTTTAGCAAAAACTATGTTTTCATTGAAAACCCTTCTTAAAATAAAAGAACATCTTAAAAAAAATGAACACCTTTCAATCACTTGTTTGAAACATAAGATTTGATGAAAACATGTTACTTAAAAATTTAGTTGCGGAAACGTAGGAAACATACTATAATTTAAGAAATCCATGTTCAACTTCTCGTAATTACAATGAAAACAATAATAATAATTTAAGTAATAATAACATAATGAAAACCTTATTACAATCTGATCTGAACACACTTAAAAAGAAATAAAAACTTAAATGCTTAAAAAAAACCAAGTCCAAATTATCTTGCTAGCCGGCCACCCAGAGTCCCTCCAAACATTGAACCTTCTACTGAGCATCACCTGAAAATAAAAAAAAAAAAGGGGTGAGTTTTTGCAAACTCAGTGTGTACAACCCTCAAAGAAAAACAAGCATTCAAAGAGAAATCATCAAACATGCAATGCAATCCCATCCAATTTATCCATCCGCTACACACCAACTCCATCCCTAGTCACACCATGTGGGGATATAAATATCGACCTACCCAGCCCACACACCAATGGTAACCCAGTTGCGGAACTACCTTCATTTACATATTAGGCTTTAAAAGCCGTCGGTGGATCCATGATTGTCAAGCAACCATGCGATCCTCATATACTTCCTCAGTTCCAAAGTTCCCACCCCATATGCAACCTAAGCAGAGCATCATATGTATGCATGTCACATCCATAAAACTTACATTCAACACCTAAGGGTATTTTGGTCATTTTTGCCTTTAGAGGCATTTCGGTAAATTTTCCCTTAATTATGGTTTTCACTTACCTTGACCCATTAACAAGTTCCGCGAGCTAAGATGAACAAATACTATGCATTAGGTAGGATTCTAGAGAAGAGGAGGTGGGTCATTAAGACCGCTCAAGTACCAAGCTCTCCCTAGATCCAGTCCTAGACATGCATATACCCGTTGCCACACCTTAACCCTTTGACTCGTCCACGGTCACAATATATTAATTAAGTCTTATGTAGTTATCATATACTAGGCCCAAAACCCCTTACAACACCCAAACAAATTCACTTACTTGTATCTAGCCCATTAAGCCCAATCATATTCATATGGCCCATTAGGCCCAAATCACTTGTATATGGCCTATTAGGCCCGAATCACATTTAAATGGCCCGTTAGGCCCAGTCACATTCATATTCATGCTCACATGTAAATTCCTATCACATAGCATCGATATTCAGTTTTTGCCTATTATGGGCCCAACAGCCTATCGGGCCCATTTAGCCCATTCTGGCCCGTATGGCCAAATCACAACCCAAGTCCACGGAATCACCCGTGGGCCTCAAGTAACCTATTAGTCTCCCCCTTACGAGTGTTCGCACACTCGCAAGACTACCATAGCCAAACTTTCAGCTTTTTGGCATTTTGGCTTTTCGGTATTTCCGCATTTCGACTTTTGCCGATTCATAGTGTGTGCAGTGTATGTACACACCTAGTAAGCAAGTGTGTCCCGATTCCCTTAGTCACCAACCTTGAACACCAATCCTTAATAGCTTTCCTTGATCACGTACTCCCTAAATCAATACCGCAACACCTAAGGAGCAATTCGGCAATGAGCTAAGATCCAAAATCTGATATTAATTCCACTAGATTCGTTCAAAGAGTATTTGACTCTAAAGATTTGAATGGCAACAATTGCTTATTCGGTACCAAGGGAGAGAGGAAGAAGAATCGGCTAAACCCAAAAGTGAAACAAAGAAATTGGCACAAGGAAAATAAAAAGAAGAACAAGGGTTTTTGGATTTTGGAGAAATCGGCAAAAAGAAAGGGAAGAAAACAAAAGGGTTTTTGGCTTTTAGGGAAGAGGGGTTCTGGCAACAAGGTGAGAAAAAGATTTGGGCACTAGCCTCATACCCTTGTATTCAGCACCTGTTTATAACCCTTACGATCGAACTCCTCAAGCCCAAGTTCCCATTTCGGCTCCACTTGCTCCTCACTTCTTATCTCCTCATTTTTTTCCCTGATACCCCCTTGATCGTTTCCTCAGATTTCTCTCATAAACACTTCCCTTGGAGTCCATTTCCACGCCACTTCCAACCTTCTACAAGGCCAAAATTAAACTTCTAAAAACACTAAGCTAGGATTCAAACCTTGGACCTCCTTGCTAGCTTTTAACGCCACCTCCCTACACTCTAATTGGCGTCACTTGGCCACTCCTCCACAAGGCTTTTTGATGCTATTTTCCCCTATTTTTATTTAAAAGCCCAACTACTCCCAACCTTGTTTCTTTTAATAATTAAATTAAAATTCCTCCACCTCAAAACTCGAACCCAGAACTTCTCCAACATACCTAGACACTCCAAATTCCTTAAAACCTTATAGCCAACATGTCCTTTGTCATTTTCTTGCTCACTTAAAAATTTTATGAGACCCAAAGCCCAAAGCCTAATTCATCTAGGCCCAAAATTCAGGGCGTTACAAGATCACAAATTCTTTACCCGATTCTAGCTGTACTAACACCGGAGCTTCTGTCAATAGGGCTTTCAACTGATTAAAGCTTTTCTGACAGTTTTCAGACCATTCAAATTTCACATATTTCTAAAGTAATTTCGTCAACGGAGTAGCAAACATAGAAAAGCCTTTACAAACCATCAATAATAACCAGCAAGTCCCAGAAAACTACAGACTTCAGAAACATTTCTCGGAGGCTTCCAATCCAAAATAACTAAAATTTTGGTCGAATCAACTCGAATACCTGATGTTGACATGATATGGCCTAGAGAACTGACTTCTCGTAACCAAAAATCACATTTGCTAAACTTCACATACAATTGCTTATCTCGCAAAGTTTGTAGCATCTCAGATGTTCAGCATGTTCAGTTTCATCACGTGAATAAATCAAAATGTCATGAATAAATACGACAACAAATCGATCTAAATACAGTTTGAAAATTCTGTTCATCAAATCCATAAAAACAACAGGTGCATTTGTTAATCCAAAAGGCATAACTAGAAACTCATAGTGTCCGTACCTCGTTCTAAATGCAGTTTTCAGAATGTCTGAATCTTTTACTCGCAACTGGCTGTAACCTAATCTCAAATCTATCTTTAAAAACACAGTAGCTCCTTTCAGCTGATCAAACAAATCATCAATTCGGGGTAGAGGATATTTGTTCTTGATTGTCACTTTGTTCAACTAACGATAATCAATACACATTCTCATCGTGTCGTCTTTCTTTTTCACAAATAGAACAAGTGCACCCCAAGGTGAAAAACTCGATCGTACGAACCCTTTATCAGTCAATTCTTGCAACTGAGACTTTAATTCTTTTAACTTAGTTGGAGTCATTCTATACGGAGCTATCGAAATCGGAGTAGTCCTTGATACTAGCTCAATACCAAATTTAACTTCTCGTATCGAAGGTAATCCTAGAAGTTCTTTAGGAATCCCATCAGGGAATGCACAGACAATAGACACTGATTCAACTTTCTTTTCAGATACTTTCGAATCAATCACATAAGCAAAGTAGGTTTCATAACCCGTTTTTTACCAAACTTAGAGTTTTCATCGATGATATCACACCCGTTTTTACCCATTTAAGTCACTAGATTCAACTCAGACTATTTCATCATTCTTACATCTCAAATCAATAGTTTTCCATTTGCAATTCACAATAGCATCGTGCAAAGTTATCCAATCCATACCCAAAATTATATCAAACTCATCAAAAGGAAATAACATCAAATCAGCTGAAAAACAAACGTCTCGAAACATTAACGGCCAATTCTTGCACACTTTGTCTACCAAAACACACTGGCCTAAGGGGTTCGATACTCTAATAAAAAATTCAGTAGACTCTTCAGGAAAATTCTTTCTGGATACTAAATTCATCCATATATACAAATGTGTCGATCTTGGCTCTATCAATGCAATCACAAAAGTATCGTAAAGAGTAAACGTACCAGTTATATTATTGGGAGACGAAGCTTCCTCACGAGCTCGAATGGCATAAGCTCTGGTAGGTGCTCTAGCCTCAGATCATACGACAGTATCTTTAGTTGCTCTTTAACTACCACTCACATTTCCCTTATTTCTGGGAGGTCTACCTTGAGCTAAGGTGTTACTCTGTCATGGATTTTGCACAATCTCTTGCTCAACAGACTCAGGACAACCACGGATAAAGTGATCTAAAAATCCACATTTGAAACAAGCTTGATCATGCAATATACATCTTCCAGGATGCCTTTTACCATAATGTTTACACTCGGGTAGCTCCGATTTGACATTTCCAGCACTTGCAACAGAAGTAGCTGGAGCTCTAAAACTCGAATGCGATCTGGTACGATCTCTACTCGAATGTCTCACATTAGCCTTTGAACGGCTATAATCATCTCAAAACTTCTTCATACTGATTGAAATGATTTACTTGTGGATCTCTTTCTTACATCTTTAGCTTCTAAGTTAGTTTTTCTTTTCTCTTTCCTGAGTTCTTTAGCTTTACATGTTCGTTCAACAAGCACTATAAATTCTTTTATTTCTAGAATCCCGACTAACAATTTGATGTCTTCATTTAAGCCATCCTCAAATCTCTTACACATAATTTCTTCAGTCAAGACACATTCTCGTGCGCATTGACTTAGTCTCACAAATTCTCGCTCGTATTCTATAACAGACATACAGCCTTGTTTCAGTTCAAGAAACTATTTGCGTTTCTGATCAATGAATCTCTGACTGAGGTATTTCTTCCAGAATTTAGCTTGGAAGAAATCCCATGTGACTCGTTCTCTCAGAACTATGGATATCAATGTCTTCCACCAATGATATGCCGTATCTCTCAGAAGCAAAACAACGCATTTAAGGCATTCATCGGGAGTACATGAGAGTTCATCAAACACTTGTGTCTTATTCTCTAACCAGAATTCAACTCTCTCGGCATCATCATCAGTAGTAGCTCGGAACTCTTCAGCCCTATATTTTCTAATTTTATCCATCGGAGGCTTATTCAATTGAATCGAATCCGCTTGTGGCATGACAGGGACTTACGGAGGATTAGACGGGGGTGAAGGTTGTGACACAGTCGAATTAGTTTGGATATATTGGCTGAACCAATCGTTCATCAGTTGGAAAAAGGCTTGTCTAGCCTCTCCCTCGTGGCTACTGATAGCAGGTCTAGAATCGGATCGCGCTGTCCCTTGAGTGGAAGCAGGCACATTACTCTTGACATCGTCAGCTACGGCTCGTTCAGGATCCATTTGCTATATAAAAGCACATTTTCATTGTCAGGAATCATCACACTATCACAGTTCATATATATGGCATCTATAGCTTGACCTACATACACTACGTTAGTCCTAGAATCGACTAAAACATAGCTCTGATACCAACCAAATATGACTCCCCTAACCCGTATCCATCGCCAGACTAGGGTTAAAAGCATTACCTGACATATTGGAACATTTTGCATTCATTTCACAAACATCATAGCGTCATAGTCAAACATCAATATAAAGTCCCTTTCTTAGGTCAATGAGACCTTAAACATGCTCTAGAAAGAGGTCGAGACTAAATCGAGTAGATACAATTTTTTTCAAAAACTTAAATATTTTTCTAAGTTACAAACGTCACACGTCCGTGCGAACAGGTCGTACGCCTCACACGGCATTAGACACTCCCGTGTGTCTAGTCCATGGGAAAATAGGGCATATATACTGAATTGACCACACGGCCACAAGACACCCCTGTGTTCTACGCCGTGTGAAAATTAAGGAGGCTACTGACTTGGCCACATGGCCAGCCACACGCCCGTGTATCTAGCCCGTGATCAAAACTGACTTGGCCACACGGCCTAGCAAATGCCCGTGTGTACACGACCGTGTGGTCTGCCCAGGCATATTTTGAAATGGCCCTCGAGCAACATGGCTGAGAGACACGTCCGTGTCCTTACCCGTGTGGGCAGAAATAGGTCATTTATAAGGCCAATATGCCACCCATTAACTGTCCTCCCTACAAGCATCAAAACCAAAACATTTACAACGTATTTCTAACAAATTTCAATCGCAAAACATTCACCATTCCAAACATAAATTCATGAACCTATTTCATCCTTATTATACAAACCAAACATACCAAATCATGAGCTAATGTTATACCAAAACATATGCTTCATAATCTCAATTCACTTCATTCATTTTTATGCCATGAACTTACCAAATCTTCAAATAAGCACTTATAAAAATTAGCAAAATGATCTATTCTCTTGGCCATACATGAAAACATTTTATTGACCATATTGTATCACATAATTTATACTCAAACACCATTCATAAACACAACTATAACTAAAGCCATATCACATGGCTAATATTCACAATTCAAAAACATATTGACATACTTCTAGCCTATACATGTCATACTTTTATATTCACATTTTCAAAAGGTACCAAAATAGAGTTTGATAGTGTGGTGTAGATCCTCGAAGATCCCTGAGCTCCCAATAGCTTCGATATCTAAAACACATTGCAAACACACACAAAGCAAGCTTTCAAAAGCTTAGTAAGCCATATACAAATAAACTTATCATTTTAAGCATATAAGCATCATCAAATTACATATACTCCATAGTCAAATACTATCACAAACCACATAGTTCATATACATTTCACAGATTTCATATATTCATTCTTTTCTCAGAATGCCCATTGAATCGTTTGAAATCATAAGGATACGTGGATTGCTCGAAAAGCTCGTACAATGCCAACGTCCCAGATGTGGTCTTACATGTAATTAAGTATCGATGCCACTGTCCCAGACGGGGTCTTACACGAAATCAAATACGATGCCAATGTCCTAGACATGGTCTTACACGTAAATCTCAAATCGATGCCAACGTCCCAGATGTGGTCTTACACAAAAACACATATCGAAATCCTATGTCATGATATATGTATCCTAACTATTCCTATGGTTCGTACTGGGATTTTTTGATGTCGTCACACTATCGAAACTTTCTCGGATATCACATATTTAGCTCTTATATAGCCATTCATCACAGTACAATGCCATATAAACATAAATAAATCAACTCAAACATGTTAATTTGTATATTGACTTACCTAGTATAGATTTGAACGAACGAAATTGACTACTCAACGACTTTCGACTTTCCCTTGTCAAATTTCGTTTTCTTTAGTTCTTGATCCAAACACATTCTAATTTGACTTATTCAATCTCACACTCAATCAAGTCAATCCAAAAACACATTTTTAGGGAATTTTACAGATTAACCCTAACATTCTCACATTTTAACACTTTAGTCCCTAATTACAAAATCACAAAATACACAAAATTTCCTTATACCCATGCTTAGTAGAATTTTCATAGTGTTCATGTAAACTCACATATTTCATTTATTTCACATTTTAATCCTTCAATTTCTCATTTTCACAATTTAGCCCAAAATACTCAAATTCATCAAAATTCCTATTACAAAACATAGAAATCTAACACATATCTTTCATTTACTATCATCAAACTTCATAAAACTCATAATTTCATCAATGGCTCAATTTAAAATCATCAACAATTTCCAAAATTCATGCATGGTCTTGATAGACTACTAAGCAACAATCACAAAAACGTAGAAATCATCAAAAACCAAACAAAACTAATACCTTAATCACCAATCAAAATGCCGAAACTCTAAGCTTGTATTTTTCTTTCTTTTTCTTTGGTATATTCAGCCAACAAGATGAATATATCACTAATCCATGTTTTACTTTTATTTAATATGTCTTAAATTACCAAATACCAATTTTGCCCTTAATATAATAAACATTTAAACTTATAATAGATGTCCAACAATGTCCATTTAATATATCAATGATCTAATAACATAATAAGGACCTCTCACTTAATAAGACATAACACTTAAACACACTTAAACATATAGCATACAACTTTTACATTTTACGCGATTAGGTCATTTTTGCAAATTAAGCAGACAAACAATAAAATTTCCACACGAAACTTTCACACATATCAATTCACATATTAGAAGCACTGAAAATAATGTTAAAATATTTTTCTGACTCAGATTTGTGGTCTTGAAACCACTATTCTGACTAGGGTCTAAATCGAGTTCTTACAGTTACACGGGCTAGGACACGGCCTGATACACAGGCATGTGTCTCAGCCATGTGAGGCACATGGTCGTGTGATCGATGTAGTGTGAATTTTTCCAACTTTTTCTTAAGGTTTCATTTGTTCTCGATTTAGTCCCAAATCATTTCTAAAGTTTTTCTAAGGCCTCGAAGGCTCGAATAAGGGATGATAAGCTTGTGTTTGAATGCATTTTTGCTATGATTATGAAATGTTTAAAAATGAATGATTTTAAGTTATGTTTTTACGGTAATGCTCCATAAACCTATTCTAGTGACGAATATGGGTTAGAAGTGTTACACTAGTGTGCACCATAGTAAGTGGTGAGGAAATGATGTGAGGCAAAAGTAAGAATAGAGAGTGCACTGGAGTAAAAGTAGATATGGGCAAAGCCTTGATATTTGGATATTGTAAGAATTTTGGAACAAGTCTTGAGAAGGTGAGATGTTAGATTCGACTAAGAGTTGAAGTTCACGAGTGCATCCTTGTGCAAAGTCTCTGAAGAGAATAGGTTGACGTGGTACTATCCACCCAACAGTGCTGTTGGCAAAAAAAAGGTAAGGTCAGTAGTTAGCTTAGGGGTAATGAAGGGTTTCTATGAAAGTAACTTAGTAAGTTGTCAAGGAATTTCGAGTTTTAGGGATACCGTTGAAAGGCATTTCAAGCTAAATTTATCTGGTATGATCTTGGTTATGTCCTAATAGGTAGTTAGGAATAAAATATGAAATGAGATCATAAGTATCTATATGAATATATAGGTGGGTTGTCATATACGTTTCCTTACAGTTGTGAACCACCCATACAACAACTTGATTAGGATTGTAACACGTGTCATCAATTGGACAAAGGTTATAAAAATTTGGGTGACAAGGACTAAAAAGGGAGGTTTTTCTCTTCCTTCTCCAATTAGTATTTTCATCTTGAGAAAAATAGAACAAACACTTTCTCTCTCTTAAAAAAATCCTACTATCAGCAGGTTATAAGAACGAAGAGACAATATCCCTTATCCTAGAGTAGAAATCCTGAGCTTTATTCGTGATTTCTTCATACCAAAGTAGTGGTCGTTGAAATCTCTGAGAAGAACTTAGAACTGGAGCCCAAGCTGATATTATGGTTAACAAGTGAGTCTGTAAACTGACTCTTACATGTATGTCGTAGTCCAGATATTTTTGGGCTAATTGACTAAATTATGAAACTGGAACTAGTAAAGCATGACTTTATGACTCTAAAAAGAAAACGAATGGTATGTGTGCATATATGTCTGTCCTGAGTTAGTCACTGTTTGACCAAGTCTACTGTGAAAGTGTTTGTCATGAGCAACTCAGTGCATAAAAGGTCTATGCATGAAGTTTAAGGGGAATGTGTTACTTGTCTAGAAGCACGAATGCATATGTTATGAAGAAGTTTGAAAGGAACAAGTCTGTCAAGCATGATTCTTGATGATGAGCATGTGTCTGTCTCCAGAGTCGTCTAAAGAGGTCATTCAGACTAAAAACACGAAACTCAGGGTAAAGGGGTCCTTCGGGACTAAAAACACAAATCTTTGATAGGGACAAGTTCATAGACATGGCACTCTGAAGACCATATAGTGTAAGCCCATGGAATATGTAAAGGACAGTTGGTTGAGTATCACTGATGAGAGGCAAACCACTTGATCATGAGTTTAGGAATATCCCTATCGTAAAAACACTAATTTTTGTGCCTTTGTGGCAATCTCTATTAAAAGTGAGCTTTTGTGGCTATCTCTAAATAGAAGCCTTTGTGGCAATCCCTGTTAAAAGTGGACCTTTGTAGTTATCTCTGAAAGGAAACCTTTGTGGCGATCTATGTTAAAAGTGAGCCTTTGTAGTTATCTCTGAATGGAAGCCATTGTGGCGATCTTTGTCAAAGGATGCCTTTGCGGCAAGACTTCAAAAAGAAAACCTCTGTGGCTATCTTTGGAAAAAGACGCCTTCGCGGCATAACCTAAAGAATGTTTTTCGTGTTGGCCATCTGAAGGTAGTTCCTATGGGTAGACTCTAAATGAATGAGGAACGCGGTAGTCTGAGAATTGTTAAGTGAGGTTTGGCTTTGAAAGAAAAGTTAGTATAGGAAATTATGAAAAAGTTTGTACAATCTATATGGACAAAGTTATGATCAAGAAACAAATGATGAAATCCTTAAATAAAGGCTCAGGTAAAAAAGGGTTTCTGCACTTAGTGCTATCAAACTTTCCCCTCTATGTTTTATGTCTCAAGTAAAGGAAGGGGATGACACTAGGGTTGTGCCAAAGGAGTGGTGAAGTGGAAAATTATGCATATAGAGTGGGTGGCCATGGGTGTTTTGAAAAAATGTTTTGTACAAGTCTCGATAATTTGTTTATAAGTCTTAGGGCAACTTAATTGTGTTGGCCAAATAATCTAAGCCGGTAATATTACTTAGAGGCTAAATGAGTGGGACGATATAACCAAATGTAATGAATAGTTAACCTTGTAAGATCTATATACATTGTTTGCCCAAACGTAATTTTGTTGGGTGGTGTTACTAATAAGATGTGTTTCTAAAAAAAATTGTGTCTTAAACATGTATTAGTCTATAACTGTAATGTAACATCCAAGATATGAATCTGGTGAAAGGGGTCAGGTTAAAGGCATTACAAGGACTGCTATCAGAGCCTAGACTTAGGCGATCTTCGGACTTTAAGGATAAAGGGGCCTTGTATGCATAGTGCGCTAAGCTTGGCTTGGTACCTCAAGTATGGTAGACTCTTCTTACTATGAAATTTGATGTTGTTTGTAATTGCTAAATGATAAAAAGGCTAAAGATGGAATAAAGGTGCAAAGGAAAGGTAAAAGGACCATTCCATTAATAAAAGATGATGTACGAAAAAAGGAGATGATAATTGAAGAAAAAGTACAAGGTAAGGCAAGGTAATCTTAGTTTCCTCTTTCAATAGGATGGCTCGCAGGCTCAGTAGGAATTTTAGTTGTTTATAGTTGACCTCTAAGATTCTGCTTCACACATACTTTGTCTCATTCAACACTCTCAGCAATGGGCATAGTGGGGGTAGAAGAGACAGTAGACTATCTCCACTCCTCTTGAAAGGCTTCCCACTCTTGACCTTCAGGATTGTAAACACCAATGTCAAGTGAATCCTTGGAAACACTATAACAGCTCGTTTTTAGGGTTAATCAGAACAGTGGTTTCAGAGCCACCAAATCTGATGAGTAGGTTTGTAAATATTATATTTAATATTTACGAGTAAATTATGATTTTAAAAAGGATTTTGATATTGTGATTTTTGTTTTATAAACGATTTATTAAGTTTAAGTGGTATGACCCCTAAGGTCAAGTGGGTTTAGAAAATGAGGTATCGGGACTTTGTTTCTATAAACCAAGTCATAAATATTTTTATAAATAATTACGGAGTGGCAATAAGATGGTATTAAAGTTTCGTTGAAAAATTTTATCATTTCGATTGCTAATTAAGCAAAAAGGACTAAATCGTGTAAAATGAAAAAGTTGCATTCTAATTGTTTAAGTGTTTATTTGCTATGTTATACTAAAGTAGAAGTCCCTATTTATTAATTAAACCATTATTTTATGATAGTGGAGATTGGTGGTTTGGCATATATGAAATTATGTATTATTATAAAGGATAAAAAGGTAAATGGTATATTAAAATGTAATAAATAAAAACAAAACAAAAAATGGCCATGCAAATTTATCTCTTGGCCGAATATTAAGGAGAAAAAGAAAGCCATTGAAGCTTCCTTAGTTTCGACACTTGCATGAATTGATTTACGTATGTTTTGTGTTCGGTCTTTAATAATTTTTATGTTTTTGAGATCGTTGCTTCTTATTCTAGCTAGCCCGTATCTCCGATTTCAAAATTGTTAAAGATTTTGAAAGTCACCATTGATGAATATTGTAATTTTTTATGTTAGATGATGAATTTGGAATGTTGATTTATATTTAAAAGTAATTTGTTAAGTGATTTTGATGAATTTTTCGATTTGGGACTAATTTGCCTAATTGATAAAAGTACAAGGATTTAATGTGAAATTGTTGCATAAATGGGCTATGTTGGATACTAAGAACATTCGGTTAGCTTGTTTTTGTGTTAAAAATGGTTAATTTGTATGTTTTGGGCTCAGGGACTAAATTGAATAAAAGTAAAACTTTAGGGTAATTTTGTAAAAAATGTCAAAAAATGACCAAATTGTATGAAATGAAGTTTCTTACTATCTAACTTAATGTATTGAATGAAATTATTAATTTAGATCAAGATCGAGTGAAAAATCAAGGAAAATAAAAAAATTACCAAAATGCCCTTGAACTTTGATATCTCTACAACTTAGCCAGGTAAGTTCATATGTTAATTAGCATCATTATAATTCATTTTTAATGCTATATATTGAATGGTTGATTATTATAATTGTACGGAAATATTTGAGATAGCTTCGACTATGCATTGGCACTTAGTGTGCGAGATCGGGATAGCTTCGGCTATGCATTGGCACTTAGTGTGCGTGATTGAGTTAGCTTCGGCTATGTATTGGCACTTAGTGTGCGAGATTCTCGAGTAACCAATATTACTACATATAGTTCAACGTGTAAATAAAAGATGTGATTGAGTATGAGATTGGTACAAGATGGTACAGGTAAGTACAGAAATTGGTACGAGATGGTACAGGTATGTACAGAAATTCAATTGAGTATTGAATCCATGAAAATTGTGAATTCATGATCATTGAGGAAATAAATATGTAATAATAATATGATTAATGGTTTGGTAATATATTATGTTATATCACTTGAATAGTGATTGAATAATAAATTTGGTTGATGATTTTGTGTTAGACTTTTGGTACAAAATGAATTGCGATATGCTCCATTTTATTCATTTAAATTGTGGCTCAACTGTTATGAGAAAAGGGTAAATAGTGGCAAATTCTTAGGTTTCAATTGCTATTGAAGGCATGGAAAAGAATAAGTTTTGGATGATTTATAGATATTTAGCCATGTGCTTGATATGTGAATACACATAAGTAATGTAAACTTATGTCATAGTGTTTTGTGATAATTTGCTAGTTCATGTGATGTTTATAATTTAAAAGCTAATGTTGTTTAGGCTAAGGCCAAGACATGTTGGATTGTCTTAAATGGATTATGCTTATAAATTGAAGTTATAAGCTTTGTTTCTTTGAATTACAAACTTACTAAGCTGTGAAGCTTACTTTGTGTTATTTTTCTAGGTTTTGTAGTTCCTCAGATGTTTGCTCAGGTTGGAAGTCAACGGAGATCACATCACACTATTCGGTTATTAACTTACGGTATTTTTACACTTTGGGGTTTGGATATATGGCATGTATAGGCTAGTGTTAAGATGATATAATTTGAGTGGTGATTTTAACCATGTGATTTGGCTTGTAAATGTTGATATGTATTGGTCATTTAAGTTAGCTTAAAGTATGTATTTGATAAATGATATATGTGATGTATATATAATGCTTTAGTGGTGGCATATCTTAGTATGAAGTATAAATGATGAATTGATCTGTTTAAGAAACATGATTTAGGTGATAAAAGATTGAGAAAAATGCATAAGGAAGATAGGAAAAATTATTGATAATGATATGTTGTTTTGGATATGTTTAAGGTTGAGTTTTGAGTAGTGATTTGGATTGCGATATAATGGCTTGATCTGTATATGAATTTGGCATGTTGTAATTGCCTATGTGTGTATTGAAGTGGCATGAAGTGTGGTGTTTAAGTATGCTTGTGGAGGGTGAGAAATGTGGCTTTAACCAAGCTTATTTTCACTCCATATGGCCAAGCACAAGGGCATGTGGCTCGACCGTGTGTGACACATGGCCGTGGTACATGGTCTTGTGATCCAAGTCAGTATGTATGCCCTGTTTCCCCACGGCCTGGCGTGTGAATAACACGGACAGGGCACACGGGCTTGTGACCCCTGTAGAGATGAAAATTTTCTAAGTTTCCAAAAGTTTTAAAATGTCATCGATTTAATCCCATACCTCTTCCGAGCATGTTTTAAGGCTGCAATGAGCCTAGTAAGAGACAATATGATTGTGATTGATAAAATTTTTAAATTGTATGCAAGATTTATGACTTGAAAGTGTTTAAATGTTATGATGTAAGTCTGATAATGCCTCGAACTCTATTCCGGCTTCGGATACGGGCAAGGCGTGTTACAAACACCCTCTAAACACTTGAAGCATACTTGAAAAGACTTACAACCACTTGGTCGTGCAAGAGTAAGTTCACTTTCCACTTGCCTGAATGAGATTTTTTTGGGTATCTTCTTGATATTTTCTAAAGGCCTCCCTTTAGGATTGGCGCAATTACTCCACCTCAACTTTGTCCTTTTCCTCTTAAGCCTTAAACCTCTCTTTAAAGGTAGATATTTCCTTTTCTAAGTCGCCAACCTTATCCTTCAACTAATAAATTTCAGTTTGTACATATCCATACTTGCTCTTCAAAATTGTAAGCTAGGCGGACAACCTCACCATCCAGTCGCTCAAGTTTTAGTACTTCTGATGAATATCAACCAAGGTGTCTTCCCTAAATTTTACAGTTCTCTCTAAGCATTCTAGTTTTTTTTATAGCACCTACTAGCATCTCGAAAAGCCTTACCCTAAAGGTTGTGCTCAAAAGATGAGATTTTTGAAATTTGAGCCATAAGGGCAAAGGGGTCCTCACATGACTAGGAAGAAAGGCAAGAGGAGAAGGCTTCTCTTAATTGGGATGGCAACAAGCTTAGGCACTGTTGAATAATTGAATCTAGAGAAGTGGAAAAGGGCACTGACTTTGTAAAGCCACGCTAAGGAAAGTCACTGGTTGACATAACAGGAGTTACACCTTGTATTGAAGAGAGAAGGACATACAACTAAACTGTAGTGATTGTATCTAGAGATTCTCTGATGAAAGAAGATCGAGATTTCCCTTGGAATGGTTTACTCAAGGATTAGAGACCTTGGATATCAAAGGAATTCTTAGAAATATAGGAATTGTGAGAGAGTGAGTAATGGCTCAAGTAAGTTCCTCACTTGATTGATGCCTCGCCAAGAGTGCATTCACTACATCCAAGCTCTTAAGTGACTTTAGTAGATCTGACCCTCTTCCTTGCTATCAGATTACTCAATGGTACAATAGTGGCATTGAGTTAGCCTTGAATTTGTCTAAGGAATGAAGAAATATCGATATCTTGAGACTGAGAACATGGTGAAGCCCCACATTAGTAACAAGTGAATTAGCATGACTTAAAGATATAATTGTTCAATTTCTTGGAAAATATCAAAATTGTGATAAAAGTATAATGGAGGCTCTCTGATGCTCCCCAAAAGAACATGCGCCAATTTACTATCTAAACTATATGGCAAAGCTTGAATAGCAGAAGGCACCTACTGGTCAACTCTTTGATTGGCCAAAAAAGTTAAAATATAACCATTATGACTTAGGTTCCTCAAACATTGTTGTAGCACATTTATGAATGAAACCAATTTAACAACATCAAGAATATGACCCATTCTTAGTCTTTGGTATTGTCATTTAGCCGTATAGGCATCTTCTGGTTGGCATGCACCATAGACATTTTCTCAAGGAAGGGACTACTTGGTGGGGAAACCAAAACTAGTGCTATGTTTGCTCATTTCCTTTACGAATTTATCATTCCTTGGGTGAAGATTAGAAATCTTGTTTTTGATAAGAGCTACATTGCTAGACCTCACATCGAAATAGGCATTGCCAATGGTATCCCCGTTGAACCTTGAGTTAGTAGTATCTTTGAAAAACTCCCAAAAGTTGACATCCATTATGCAGGAATAGTGAATAAAGAACGCCACTAAGTTCCACCATGACGTGGTTGACAATTGACTCGAAGCAATGTTAGAGTATACCCAAATACCGATCCTCAGATGATTGTAATCACATACTCATTTTACCTTGTTTAGTAGTATAAGGCATTGCAATTATCATTTTGATTTCTTTCTCTATGTATATAAATAAACTAAATTGTAATGAAGTCCTAAGAAAATATGATTATTCTTAAAAAGGTCCTTAGTCAAGTATTATTGTGGGCTTGGACAACAATAATTCATTGAGACTACTTGTAGTTGATTGATGACAAAAAATTGTCATTGACATAGGGATGTCAAAATCAATACATGAGTATGTGTTAGAGAACAACATATTGGATTGACTCGCTATGAGTATGTTTCTTGGATTATTATGTAATATTCACAATATTACTCATAGTGATAACTTTGTATATGATCCTCAACCTTGAGATCATCATTTTCTCAACATCGTGAGTCATATATTTTGATATAGTCAAAATGTCTACCGTAACAGGTTGTACTATGAAGATTGATGTTTGATATACAACAATCCATGTAGTAGGACATGGATAGCCAAGAAAGGATTTATCCTCTAACACCCCTAACCCGTATCCGTCATCGAAATAATGTTTTGAAGTATTACTGAAACTATCAGAACATTTTACAAATAATTTATGTAAATTTATTCATTAACCAAGATCATTCAAAACGTCCCTTAATTGGACCCTCGAGGCCCAATACGAGCATTAGAATCGAGTCGGGACTTAATTAGGAGCTCTAAGAATTTTTCATGAAATTACAAAAATTTTCAAAGTGCAGGACTTCGACGCCCGTGTGGTCCAATGGATACGCTTGTGCGACCCTGGGACACGCCCGTGCTAGAGGCTATGTTCGACTCCGTGTAACTCTCTGACTTGTGCACATGACCATGCCACACGCTTGTGTGCTAGGCCGTGTGGTTAATTAATTCAATTTGAAAATAGGTGCAGGTTTCACATGGCCAAGACACATGCCCGTGTAGCACACACGCCTGTGTCTCTGCCTGTGTGCTCAATTCTGGGAATTCTTTTCTTAAAATTTAAGGTACAAGGGACACACAGCCTAACCACACGCCCAGGTTACAAGGTCATTGTGACAACCCGAATTAGGGCCTAATCGGAATAGTGGTTTCGTGACCACAAATTCGAGATAGAAATAATTGTTTTATAATTATTTTGGGGTTTATGATATGATTGCAAGATTGTGTGAAAATTTCGTGATCAAATTCTATGCCTAAAGTGCTTAAATTGAAATTAGGGACTAAATCGAATAAGTTGCAAAAATTTGCATCCCGGAAGTTTTTAGTATGAAATTGTTTTGGAATATTAATTAGGAGGTCTTAAATAGAAATTTGACCAATTTTAAGTTCATGGAAAAAATTAGGACATGGAAGGAATTTTTGAAAGTTTAGTAAGGAGGGGCATTTTGGTCATTTGGATATTAAATGAAATAAAATGGGAAAAATAACACAAAATTGATCATCATCATCCTTAGTTGCTGCCGAATTCTCCCTCTCTCCATAGCTAGGGTTTCTTCAATTTTCAAGCTCCATAGTAAGTGATTCCAAGCCCGCTTTTAATGTTCTTTACGCTTTTGGAATCCGGAAGCTCGATTAAGCTTATGCTAGTAATAATTTAACCTAGGGTTCATATTTGGAAAAATACCCATAGGTGAAATTTGTGTATTTTGATGTTTTATGATAGAATATGAGGTTTTAAATTATGTTAAATAACTTGTGCTACTCGGTTTTAAGTGGAAGCGAGTAAAAGCAAGATAATCGGTAAAAATACCTATTGCTCATAACTATATGATAGAGTGAGAATTTGATGTTGTTGTAGAAGAGAAAATGTTCAGCATATCATAAAACATAAGAATAAGGGCTGAAATTAAATTCCGAGCCTAGGGAAAAATTGTAATTTTGTAAAGTTAGGGGCAAAATGTAATTTTTCCATGATGTGATTTTGGATTGAAATAAATAGTATGAGTATTAAATGAGCTAAATGTGTTATTATAGATCAAGAAAGATGCGGAATTGATCTCGAGCGGGGAAGGAAAAAGTTTTGGACTAAATTGCAAAATTTCCACATTTTGCACCAAGGTAAGTTTGTATGTAAATATTACAATAATTTCATGTACATTCTTATATTTCACCTATTATATAAATATACTAACGATGTTAAAATATAAATCGACTATTGGAAGAATGGAAATAAATATAGAGAGAGATCCGGTTGAACATTCGGAGAGATCGAATGAAATAGAGGGCGTAGCTAGGTCACATGTATGATGCCGAGTGCACATCATGTGTACAAGAAAGCTACGAGACACCACAGTAGTAGCTAGGTCACATGTGTGATACGAGATGTATCCCATGTAGACAAGAGAGCTACGTGAAAGATAAATGTAGCTAGGCCACATGCGTGATTCCAAGTGAAGGACACCATGTAGACAAGAGAGCTACGAGACAAATCGGCTAGGTCGCATGAGTGGTACTAAGTGTTCACCATGTGTACAAGAGAGCCGAACTAAGCGAAGTATGATGGTGGGGTGTGTCTTGAAACCATTAAATATCGAGGATTGATCCGAATTGTTCAACGGGATGGTTTTGTGGTGATATTGTGGTTTGGACCTACACTTATGGTGAATGAAATGTGGTGAAAATGATTTGTGGTATATACATATATAAGATAAAATGAGGTTAGCATAAATAATGTGTGAAAGAGTGAAATCAGCATTAAAACTGTTTTTAGATGGTAGAAGTGATGTGATTTTGAAAAATCACCAAAAATAGGAGGAATATAATTAGAGGTTGAATGAGATGTGAAATTAAAGTTTAATGAGTCTACTTTCATATAAAAGAAACAGGGCAAGCAAAGGAATTCTATATTTTGAGATATTTACAATTGTATGTGACTTGCTCAGGATGAATACGTGATCCCCTGTTCCAACTTTGAAAAATCATTACAAATTGTACAAAGCAAATTAAGAAATATAGTTTACATGCCTAAATTCCTTATTGAGACTAGTTTTAAATGAAACAGACTTCAGGGTTGTTTGAATTGTGTACTGAGAGAAATTCAATTCGTAGTGAACAGAGGTCAGATCAGTCGAGCTGTGTAACAGGGGAAACTTTAACTAATAAACTGTACTAATCGGCTGAACCAAAAATTATAGAAAAAAATTAGAAAAAATCTTTATGAGTCTAGATTCAGAGAAATTTTACGGATTTGAATTTCGAGTTTTGTAACTCGAGTTATGATTTATTTAGTGAATATGACACAGCAGAGATAGCTTAATCAAAGTGGAATGAATAGTGAAGTTAAAGTAGATATATTTGAATTGTTGTGTAAACATGTTAGATTCTTTAATTAGTATTTACATACTTACTTACTAAGCTATAAGCTTACTTTGTTTCTCTCTTTTGTCTTATAGTGTCCTCCGGCTTGCTCAGGAGTTAAGGATCGTGAAGATCTACCCGCACTATCATACTTTAGGGTATTTGAACTAAACGTTTTGAATTATGGCATGTATAGTAGGCTTAATTATTTTGTTACGTGTCATATTTGTCTAGGTTTAAAATATTAGTTACTGATTTCGACCAACTACTTTGTACAAGCCATTAAAGTAGGCTAATATTGTTCAAGCCATATATTATACGATGCACTATCAAATTGGATGACATATTTATATCTCGGTTATGTTTAATGGTATGTGTTATGTTCGGTAATACCTTGTATCTGTTCCAATGACGTGCATGGTAAGGGTGTTACATTTAGTGGTATCGAGCTATGGTTTAGTCGGTTCTCGGACTAATAAAGTGTGTGTAAAAGTCTAGCTATACATGCCATAAAAATATTGTGATAGTGTGGTGACTCGATTATTCTAAACGTGTTTTGTTTTAATATAGTAATGGATCCCAAGGAGCTGCGGTGATGATGTTTTGTAATGCGCCGGCTCCCGCACAAGGGACCGCTACTGTGGAAAGTAGACTGAGACATTGAGACAAGGAGATGAGGCTCGGGATGCCTTTCTCCAAATGATGAACAATTGGTATCTTGAATTTATTCGAGCAAATCCAAATGCTCAACCTCCTCCACCCCTCCTATACCTCGGACGATTCTGGTGCTCAAGGTATAGATTTGGTAAGAATGAACAAGCCTCCGGTTGACAAGATTCAAAACAAGGGGTGAAGAGTTTAGAGCAAAGGTCGATGATGATCCTGAGAAAGCGGAATTCTGGCTTGAAAATTCTACCCGTGTATTTGATGAGCTCTCATGTACACCCGAGGAATGCTTAAAGTGTGCTGTATCACTTTTGAGAGATTCAGCTTACCACTGGTGGAAGACTTTGGTTGCAGTGGTGCCAAAAGAAAAAGTTACTTGGGATTTCTTCCAGGAAGAATTTAGAAAGAAATACATAAGTCAGCGATTTATTGATCAAAAACGGAAGGAGTTCCTTGAATTGAAGCAGGGGAAAATGTCTGTAGCAGAGTATGAACGCGAATTTGTAAGACTCAGCAAGTATGCCCAGGAATGTGTGTCCACCGAGGCCATTATGTGTAGAAGATTTGAAGATGGGCTGAATGAGGACATTAAAGTGCTTGTAGGAATTTTAGAGTTGAAAGAATTTGTAATATTGGTTGATCGAGCTCTTAAAGCTGAAGAATTGAACAAAGAAAGAAGAAAAGCTGCTATTGAGGCTCGAGATGTCAGAAAAAGACAGATAAGCAAGCCATTTCAATCTCAACCAAAGAGGTCCAAAGAGACAAACCCTCGAATGACAGTTTCAATTGGGGATTCACACAAAGATCGTGGTAGAGCATATTCGGGTCTAAAGCTCAAGCTACTTGATGGCAAGTGTGGGTAATGTGCGACCTAGAAAGCCCAAGTGTCGACAATGTGGCGAGCAACATTATGGTGAGTGTTGAGGGACCGAGCGAGCTTGTTTCAAAAGGTTCTCGCGAGCATTTTATTAGAGATTGTCCGGAGAAAGTTAAAGAAGAAAGATTTGAGTGCTAGATGAATACCACCGCTAGTAGAGGTAGACCACCGAGAAATCTGGAGGTGGGACTAGTAGTAAAGCGTGATGAAAGATTTAACGGCAAGATCGAAGCTAGAGCACCAGCTAGAGCTTATGCTATACGTGCAGAAGATGCATCATCTCCGATGTCATTCTTGGTACATTTTCTCTCTATGATGCTATTGTTATTGCATTGATTGATCCAGTCCACTCATTCCTATATTTGCATGAATTTAGTATCCAATAAAAGTTTCTGTTGAATTTATCGAGTTTACGATTAAAGTGTCGAACCCTTTAGGCCAATATGTGCTAGTTGACAAGGTTTGCAAGAATTGCCCATTAATGATTCAAGGTCACTGCTTTTCCGCCAACTTGATGTCATACCATTTGGTGAATTTGACGCTATCTTGGGAATGGACCGTTAACATTGTATGATGCTAAGGTAGATTGTAAACAAAAGACACTAGAGTTGAAATGTGAAAATGGAGAAATTCGTGGGTTGAAACAGATGAATCAAATAAATTACCTATGGTGATTTCGCACATGTCTGCACGTAAATACATGAGAAAAGGGTGTGAAGCTTATCCGCTTATGTAATGAATATTGAGTTGCCTCAACTAAAATTTGAATCGATCATCGATAGTCCGTGAGTTTCGGATGTATTTCGGAGGAATTGCACAGGTTGCCTCCGAACAGAGAGATAGATTTTGCCATTGATTTGTTGCCGCATCGCACCGATCTCGATTGCTCCATATAGAATGGCTCCAATCAATTAAAAGAATTGAAGGCTCGATTCAGGGAGTTAATGACAAGGGATTTGTGAGACCGAGTTTCTCTCCTAGGGTGCTCTGTATTATTCAGTAAGAAGAAGGATGGTTCAATGAGACTTTGCATTGATTACCGTCGACAATAAGGTGACTATAAAGAACAAGTACCCATTGCCAAGGATTGATGATTTATTCGATCGGTTAAAGGGGCCACAGTGTTTTCAAAGATTGATTTGAGGTCCGGTTACTACCAATGAGAGTTAAGGAGTCGGATGTCCGAAAAGCGCCTTTAGGACAAGGTATGGACATTATGAGTTTCTTGTGATGCCTTTCGACTTAACAAATGCTCCACTATATTTATGGACTTAATGAATCGGATCTTCTAGCCATATTTGGATAAGTTTGTAGTAGTGTTTATAGATGACATTTTAATTTATTCTCGAGATGAGTCCGAACATGCCGAACACTTGAGAACTATATTGCGATCTTGAGAGAAAAGAAACTGCTTGCCAAGTTTAGTAAAAGTGAGTTCTAGCTTCGTGAAGTCGGATTTTTGGGGCATATAGTCTCAGGTGATGCTATTCGGGTGGATCCAAGCAAGATTTCTGCGATCGTTGATTGGAAATCGCCCAAGAATGTATCCGAGGTTAGAAGCTTTTTAGGCTTAGTCGGGTATTATAGACGTTTTGTTGAAGGATTTTCGATGATTGCCTCTCCTATGACTAAGTTGTTGCAAAAGAATGTTAAGTTTGAATGGACTGATAAATGTCAACAAAGTTTTGAAAAGTTGAAAGCACGATTGATGAAGCACCAATTTTAGTACAACCCAGTCGGAAAGGAGTTCGTAATTTATAGTGATGCATCATTGATGGGCCTTGGATGTGTGTTGATGCAAGAGGGTAAAGTGGTAGCTTATGCTTGAGACAATTAAAACCGCATGAGAAGAACTATCCTACACATGATTTGGGCCGTCATTGTTGTTTTTGCCTTGAAGATTTGGCGACATTATTTGTACGGTGAAAATGCCGAATTTTTACCGATCACAAAAGTTTGAAGTACTTGATGAATCAAAAGGATCTGAATCTGCGACAGTGAAGATGGCTTGAATTATTAAAGGATTATGATCTAGTGATTGATTATCATCCGGAAAAGCAAATGTAGTTCTTGACGCCTTGAGCGTAAAATTTCTTTTACTTTGAGAGCCATGAACACGGGGTTAGTATTGTCTGATGATGGGTCAATCTTAGCAGAGATGAGAGCTAAACCGTTATTTCTCCAGTTGATTTGTGATGCTCAAAAGAATGATAGTGAGTTGCGGATCAAGAGAACTCAATGCGAATCAGGTTACGACTCGATTTTTGAGTTGGTCCAGATGACTGTTTGATGTTTCGAGACAGGATATGTGTGCCGAAAAACGATAAATTGATTCGTAAAATATTACATGAGGCGCACAATGGTCATTTATCGCTTCATCCTAGTAGCACAAAAATGTATAATGATTTAAAGAAGTCAGGCTTGGTGGCGGTATGAAAAGGGACATTTCAATTTGTAACCAAGTGTTTGATTTGTCAACAAGTAAAAGATGAACATCAAGTGCCTTGAGATTACTTCAACCGTAATGGTGCACGAGTGGAAATGGGACAAGATTACCATGGATTTTGTAACCGGTTTGCCTTTAACTCCTAAAAAGAAGGATCTTGTTTGGGTAGTGGTTGATAGATTAACAAAGTCGGACCACTTTATACCAAGACGCACTGATTACTCACTTGATAAATTAGCCAATTATATATTGCTGAAATTGTGAAGTTGCATGGAGTACCTATGTCTATAATATCGATAGAGATCCAAGATTTACCTCGAGATTTTGGAAAAAGTTACAAGAAGCTTTGGGTACAAAATTGAACTTTAGTATCGCATTTCATCCACAAACAGATGGTCAAACGGAAAGAGTAATCCGGTACTCAAGATATGCTTAGATGCTGTGTTTTAGAATTTGGAGGTAGTTGGGAGAAATATCTATCTTTGATTGAGTTTTCCTACAATAACAGTTATCAATCAAGTATACAAATGGCACCGTACGAAGCCTTGTATGGTCGTAAGTGTCGGACTCCTTTATATTGGACCGAGCTTAGTGAGAAATAGATTCACGGAGTTGATCTAGTTAAAGAAACCGAAGAGAAAATAAAAGTAATTCGGGATTGCTTGAAAGCTGCTTCAGATCGACAAAAGTCATATGCAGATTTAAAAAGAAAAGAGATTGAATTTTAGGTGGGTGATAAAGTGTTCTTGAAGGTGTCACCATGGAAAAAGATTCTGAGATTTAGTCGAAAAGGCAAGTTGAGTCCGCGATTTATTGGGCCGTACGAGATTACTGAGAGAATTGGACCAGTGGCATATCGGTTGGCCTTACCGGCAGAGTTAGAAAGAATTCATAACGTGTTTCATGTATCAATGTTGCGACGTTATCGTTCTGATCCTTCACACGCCCAGGTTACAAGGTCATTGTGACAACCCGAATTAGGGCCTAATCGGAATAGTGGTTTCGTGACCACAAATTCGAGATAGAAATAATTGTTTTATAATTATTTTGGGGTTTATGATATGATTGCAAGATTGTGTGAAAATTTCGTGATCAAATTCTATGCCTAAAGTGCTTAAATTGAAATTAGGGACTAAATCGAATAAGTTGCAAAAATTTGCATCCGGAAGTTTTAGTATGAAATTGTTTTGGAATATTAATTAGGAGGTCTTAAATAGAAATTTGACCAATTTTAAGTTCATGGACAAAATTAGGACATGGAAGGAATTTTGAAAGTTTAGTAAGGAGGGCATTTTGGTCATTTGGATATTAAATGAAATAAAATGGGAAAAATAACACAAAATTGATCATCATCATCCTTAGTTGCTGCGAATTCTCCTCTCTCCATAGCTAGGGTTTCTTCAATTTTCAAGCTCCATAGTAAGTGATTCCAAGCCCGTTTTAATGTTCTTTACGCTTTTGGAATCCGGAAGCTCGATTAAGCTTATGCTAGTAATAATTTAACCTAGGGTTCATATTTGGAAAAATACCCATAGGTGAAATTTGTGTATTTTGATGTTTTATGATAGAATATGAGGTTTTAAATTATGTTAAATAACTTGTGCTACTCGGTTTTAAGTGGAAACGAGTAAAAGCAGCATAATCGGTAAAAATACCTATTGTTCATAACTATATGATAGAGTGAGAATTTGATGTTGTTGTAGAAGAGAAAATGTTCAGCATATCATAAAACATAAGAATAAGGGCTGAAATTAAATTCCGAGCCTAGGGAAAAATTGTAATTTTGTAAAGTTAGGGGCAAAATGTAATTTTTCCATGATGTGATTTTGGATTGAAATAAATAGTATGAGTATTAAATGAGCTAAATGTGTTATTATAGATCAAGAAAGATGCGAATTGATCTCGAGCGGGGAAGGAAAAAGTTTTGGACTAAATTGCAAAATTTCCACATTTTGCACCAAGGTAAGTTTGTATGTAAATATTACAATAATTTCATGTACATTCTTATATTTCACCTATTATATAAATATACTAAGCGATGTTAAAATATAAATCGACTATTGGAAGAATGGAAATAAATATAGAGAGATCCGGTTGAACATTCGGAGAGATCGAATGAAATAGAGGGCGTAGCTAGGTCACATGTATGATGCTTGAGTGCACATCATGTGTACAAGAAAGCTACGAGACACCACAGTAGTAGCTAGGTCACATGTGTGATACGAGATGTATCCCATGTAGACAAGAGAGCTACGTGAAAGATAAATGTAGCTAGGCCACATGCGTGATTCCAAGTGAAGGACACCATGTAGACAAGAGAGCTACGAGACAAATCGGCTAGGTCGCATGAGTGGTACTAAGTGTTCACCATGTGTACAAGAGAGCCGAACTAAACGAAGTATGATGGTGGGGCGTGTCTTTGAAACCATTAAATATCGAGGATTGATCCGAATTGTTCAACGGGATGGTTTTGTGGTGATATTGTGGTTTGGACCTACACTTATGGTGAATGAAATGTGGTGAAAATGATTTGTGGTATATACATATATAAGATAAAATGAGGTTAGCATAAATAATGTGTGAAAGAGTGAAATCGACATTAAAACTGTTTTTAGATGGTAGAAGTGATGTGATTTTGAAAAATCACCAAAATAGGAGGAATATAATTAGAGGTTGAATAAGATGTGAAATTAAAGTTTAATGAGTCTACTTTCATATAAAAGAAACAGGGCAAGCAAAGGAATTCTATATTTTGAGATATTTACAATTGTATGTGACTTGCTCAGGATGAATACGTGATCCCCTGTTCCAACTTTGAAAAATCATTACAAATTGTACAAAGCAAATTAAGAAATATAGTTTACATGCCTAAATTCCTTATTGAGACTAGTTTTAAATGAAACAGACTTCAGGGTTGTTTGAATTGTGTACTGAGAGAAATTCAATTCGTAGTGAACAGAGGTCAGATCAGTCGAGCTGTGTAACAGGGAAACTTTAACTAATAAACTGTACTAATCGGCTGAACCAAAATTATAAAAAAAATTAGAAAAATCTTTATGAGTCTAGATTCAGAGAAATTTTACGGATTTGAATTTCGAGTTTTGTAACTCGAGTTATGATTTATTTAGTGAATATGACACAGCAGAGATAGCTTAATCAAAGTGGAATGAATAGTGAAGTTAAAGTAGATATATTTGAATTGTTGTGTAAACATGTTAGATTCTTTAATTAGTATTTACATACTTACTTACTAAGCTATAAGCTTACTTTGTTTCTCTCTTTTGTCTTATAGTGTCCTCCGCTTGCTCAGGAGTTAAGGATCGTGAAGATCTACCCGCACTATCATACTTTAGGGTATTTGAACTAAACGTTTTGAATTATGGCATGTATAGTAGGCTTAATTATTTTGTTACGTGTCATATTTGTCTAGGTTTAAAATATTAGTTACAGTACTCGACCAACTACTTTGTACAAGCCATTAAAGTAGGCTAATATTGTTCAAGCCATATATTATACGATGCACTATCAAATTGGATGACATATTTATATCTCGGTTATGTTTAATGGTATGTGTTATGTTCGGTAATACCTTGTATCTGTTCCGCGATGACGATAGAAGGTAAGGGTGTTACAGTCATGTGTCACACACGGTCTAGACACATGCCTGTGTGTCTACCTGTGTGGATAAAATAAAGCCATTTCCTAGCCTTATTTGTTACCTGAATTTACCATTTTCCTGTACTAAAACATACCAAATACATTCCAATAGTTCCAAGCATCCAAATTAAGTAATTTCCATCATTCAAAATGGCATATCATTGCATGCATACATGTTACAATCCTACCTTATTTCAGTCCATGTGTTAAACATGATTTGATCAACTACTAAATATATATATATATAGCTACCATAGCATGACATTACAAGTATATCAAAACAACCATTACTAGCCATTCCAATGGCTAGATTACAAGCATCATTATCAAGCCACTAATAGTTAAGTAGTCTGATACATGCCATTATACAAAAATGATTTTACTAAGTATACCCAAAGTAAGCTAGATGATAGTGTGACGATGCTCTAATGATTTCCAATCTTCGCGAGCTTTCGAGCACTATAAAACAGGGGAGAAATAAAACAAAGTAAGTATTACATTCTTAGTAAGTTCTATAATAGAAACTAAACCCACCAATCCTGTTTACTAAATCTAAGCATACAATAATATGTTTCCCATCCATTTGGTAAAATTGCCTAAACACATGCATCCAATCAAACATGTTAGTCACAAAGTTTACATATACATCAAGTAAGGATAGATGAGCTCATCATGCAATACTCTTTCAAGACATTATCATTTCATCTCATAATTCTCATGCCATGTTAAGAGTTTTATGTTTGTTGAAAGATAGAAATTTCGATGGATACTCAAGTAGTACACTCCGGGTGTACGATTCAATAATCCATTAATTCTTATTTGAGGGTACCCATTAGGGTACTTAATCAAGGAACATACTCTTGAGCCACATATCGTATAACAGGATGACCAGTCCAGGCTAAATCTTTTATATAACGTAAGCTCAAAAAAGCTCAATTAGGATTACTAGTCCAGGCTAAACCCTAATCGTAATTTATACTAACGAGGTATTGTATCAAGATTAACCATTTGAGCTAAATCCTTTCTATAACAAGGTCAATAGGATTACTCGTCCGAGCTTGTAACGCCCCAAAAATCCCAAACTTTCTTTTTTTTTGGTTTTTATAAAAGGTGTGCTTAATATTCCTAGTCAAGTGTTATTTATGTGATAATAGGCCTTGGTCAAGTTTTGAGTTCAAACTTTGAGGTGAAGGAAATTATAGTTTAATAATTAAAAGAACCTTGATGGCAAGTAGTTTGGCTTTTAAATAAATGAAAGAGGAATTGGACACAAGGAGCCTTGTGTTGGAGTGGCAAGTAACGTCACATGTGGGGCTTAGAGGTGGCGTCACATGCATGGCAAGGAGGTTTGGGGTTCGAATCCCTCCTTGCTCAAAAGAAGGATTTATTTTTGCTCAATAAATGGCTAGTAGTGGCGTTGGATGTGAACTCTGAAGAGAGTGAGCAGAGGAGAAATTTAAGGAAAGGATTAAGGTGTTATCAGGGAGAAAAGTTAGGAGATGAAGGGTGTAGAGAAGTGGAGCCGAATTGGGAATTTGGGGATAGGTAAATTCGGCTATAGTATATATAGGTTCGAATTTTGGGGATTCTAGGCTAATGCCGAATTCTCCCTTTCTATTTCACCGAAATCACTTTTCTCTCCAAATATCTAAAAGTCAAAATCCCTTATTCTTTCTCTTTTATTTTGTGCTGATTTCTTCCCTTCCTTTCTCATCAAACTCTTTTTTTTCTTGCTCCTAGTTACTTTCTCTAAAGCCGAATATCTTTTGGCCAAAATCCTATTGTGCCGTCAGTTTTTCTTCAACGTCAGCCGATAGATTCTTGTGTCAGTACTTTAATTTCTTTTAGTTGGTCTTCCTAGTACCGATTTCTTCTCTCCCTCACTCTTTCTAAATTGGTTTTGGTAGGGGATTAGTATCAAATCTTGGATTTCAAATCTCTGCCGAATTGCTCCTTAGGCATTTTGGGGTTTTGGTAAGTTTTCCTCTTTTATTAGTTAACATTGGCCGAATGGTCATGGATGATTTAAGAGTGACTTAAGATGACTGCGAGTCACTTGTTGTTTAGTTCTTAATGATTAAGTTTGATGCAGATTTAAGAAATACTTGTGATTAGTGATCAAGGAAGGGTTGTTAAGGCTTGTCGTTCAAGGTAAGGCAAAGGTGAGATTTTTTATTTTGGTGATCGTATTTGATAAGTGTGTGATTAATCATTGAGTGACATTGTTTGTAGGTTCGTGGCACGTCTTAGTACCAAGTGTGTACATACACTACACACACACAATAGACCGACAAATCCCGAAATGTCGAAAAGCTGAAAGTTTGGCTACAGTAGTCTTGCGAGTGTGTGAACACTCGTAAGGGGGGAAATTGATAGGTTATCAAAGGCCTCATAAGTGATTCCATGGGTTTGGGCCGTGAATTGGCCAACTGGGCCAGAATAGGCTAAATGGGTTGATGGGCTGTAGGGCCCATAATAGGCAAAATTGGCAATTTGATACTATGTGATAGAAAATCATATGATTGCATGACTATGAATGTGATTGGGGCCGATGGGTCATATGAATGAGATTGGGCCTAGAGGGGCCAAATGAATAAGTGTGGATCTGTTAGTGTTTAGTAAGGGGTTGTGAACCTAGTTTTTAGTAACTACTCAATCAGACATAAAATTTAAATAATTAATTAATTGCGACCGTGGACGAGTCATAAGGTTAAGGTGTGGCAATGGGTATATGCATGTTTAGGATTGTATCTAGGGAGAGCTTGGTACTTAAGCGGTCTTAGTGACTCACCTCCTCTTCTCTGGAATCCTACTTGGTGCATAGTATCTGTTCATTTTAGCTAATGAGGACTTGTTAACGGGCTAAGGCAAGTAATAAACCCATAATAAAGAGAAATTACCAAAATGCCCCTTAGGGCGAAAATGACTAAAATACCCCTACGTGTGGAATGTAAGATTTATGGATGTTACATGTATATCTACTACATTCATAGGACAGTCTGATTAGGTTGTATATAGGTTGGGATTTATGGAATGGAGGAAGAATATAAGGATCGCATGGTTGTTGACGACCATGGATCAACCGGTGGCTTTTTAAGCCCAATATATGAGTAGCAGCTTGCTGCAACGTTAGGTAGCACCGCAACCAGTCTACCATTGGAGTGTATTGGAGGGGTGGGTCAACATTTATATCCCCACATGGTGTGTATCGGGGGATGGAGATGGTTTGTAGGGGTTGGATGGGTAGGATTTGTGCATATTGGATTGCTTTACATCTATTCTGATATTGAATTGGGCCCAGGCCCAAAAAGACTTGCTATTGCATGTTTTGCTATTTGCTGAGGGTTGTACACACTGATTTTTCGAAAACTCACCCCCTCTTTTATTTTTCTCAGGTGATCCACGGTAGGTGGTTCGATGGTTGGAGGGACTCCGAGGTGGCCAGCTAGCAATATGACTTGGACCTGTTTTCTTAAGCATATAATTTCTAGTTTTTTAAGTTATTTCAGTTTGGATTGTAATAAGGCCTATTTTCTAGATATTATTTCATTGTCATTACTACGCTTTGAAACTAAATACCAACTGAATGTTACTTAATTTTCTCTTTTGAAGGGTTTTCAATGAAAACAAGGTTTTCGATAAAACAATTTAATGTGACATGTTGGATCTGGCCATAATATCCGAGCTGGGTTTTGGGTGTTACGTAGCTAAATCTCGTCCACAACAAATACAGTACGTTATTCGTTTGGGGAAAGCACATATATTCATCGAAATTCAATATCCAATCGGGACTTAACCATTTTTCACCATTTCAAGCATGTATTCAATTTTTCATTATAGCATTCAAATAATGTACATCAATATAAATCACATTCCATACAAACACAACATTTAATTAAACATATTTACATGCTCGATTAAGTTACACGAACTTACCTCGACACTTGTTCGCGTATAAAATCTACTAATCCGAAACCTTTTCTTTTCCTCGATCTAACCTCAAATTTGTGTTGTCCAGATCTATATAAATAGCTTTAATCATCAATTTCACGTATTTCATATTTATTTGGACTCAATTTACATCCTACATAAAATTACCATTTTGCCCCTAACTTTTCCAAAAATTCCTATTTCGTCCCTAGGCTCGGAAAATGAAACTTGTGCAATTTACTCCCTTTTCCAAGCCTAACCAAAATCCCAGTACAAAATTAACAGCACATGTATTCACAAAAATTCAAAATTTTTCATCAAATTTCACAACTTTACATTTCAGTCCTTAAATCATGTTTTCATCAAAAATCACTTTGTAAAAGTTGTTTATCTATCAACAACCTTTCATTTTCTACCATAAATTTCTAATATTCAGCATATTCATCCATGACCCAAATTTCATACCTTGATAACTTTTCAAATCAATCCCCCAAATAGATAGATTAGACTATCTCGATTTCAAAAATATCAAATCTACTAAAAACGGGACAAGGAAACTTACCCAATTAAGCCTTGAAAGTTTCGTCTCTCTCTCCTAGGGTTTCCATATAATATTGGGGAAGAAGATGAGAAAAATAAGATGATATTTCTTTTTATCATCTTTAACTAATTAAATTATTTCAATTCAAATTTAGTCCTTGCCCTTTTCTAATTTTTCCATGGATGAGTCACCAAAAATCTGCATAATTTTCTTTAATGGTCTAATTACCATATAGGGACCTCTATTTTTGAATTCCATAGCTATTTAATCCTTATAGCTACTAGAATTCAACTTTCACAGTTTATGTTATTTAGTCCTTCTCGTAATTAAACACTTAATCAATAAAATTTTCGTATCAAATTTTCCACACGACATGTCTATCATAATACGAACCATCTAATAAAATAAAAATAAATTTTATTTTTGGGTTAGATTTGTGATCCCAAAACCACTGTTCCGATTTCACTGAAAAATGGGCTGTTACATATCCCTCCTACGTTATGGGAGAAATATCTTTGGCCTCTTGATAAAGTGAGACTAGAAATGAATGGCCATGCTCGAATAAGTTGATATGAGATATCACACTTATTTTTTTATTGTAGTCTTATAACCCCTAAACCTGGCCTAGATGTTATAGCTAAATCTCGATGATCACATTGGCCATGTTATTGGCGCAAGAAACTATTTAACTATTTTCTAATAATCATCTTTAATTTTAAAACATCATCTTGGTTTTCTTTAAAAGAGACCATATATTTTTATAATTTTTCCTTTTGAAAGAGTTCGTCAAAGTCGTTTATCTTTTAGAAAAATTCAAGTATTGATAATTTTAGAAAACATAGTTTTTTTAGTTAAAACATTGGAGCGGACTATTTATACATTTAAAACTTGTTCGCCAAATATAATATAACTTGTAAACCATCAGTTTCATGAGCTAGTAGTGTTGAGTTTTGAAAACAAAGTATCGAGTTTGAAAATACTATCGTTGAGTTCGATTAACCTTATTGTCAAAAATTCATCAACTAATTATCATTTGATAAAAACATCTTAAGTATTAGTTTAAAAACATATGTCATGCAAAACCATCCAAAAACCATAATAAATCCAATGTCTAAAAGAAAGTCCAAGTCCAAAACCACAGTCCAAAGCAATTAAGCACATCCTATAATAACGAATACCAAAAATATAGTTTTCTAAAAAATGACCAAGAGCACTTCCGTAGCTGAGCCCATCCTAACCTTGATTATTATAGGAAAAATCAGAATTTAAAGGGGTGAGCTTAAAAATCCCAGTGTGGGTAACAAATCATAATAACATAATTTAACACATAACAACAACAATGTAAATGGATCAGAAACATACAAAACATTCAATCGCAAAATCACATTTACCATAATGTATAGTGACGATGCCAATTCAACACTTTTTAGAAATCAATGTAGATTTTCAGATGTAGATCCTACCCATCTCCGTTACACACCATAATGAGTTCCCCAGAACTTGTCCATCAAATAACACACTAATAATGTGGACAAACCACCAGATAGTGCATCCGAGCTGCCAAAAATAGAATATTATGGTTGAGCCACTAGATAATTTGTAGATATACTGGCAGATACAAAATATTGTGGTCAAGCCACCAGAAATTTGTAGTTACACTGCCAGATACTTCCTCCATACCTATGTTCCCAACCCTATGCATGTGATATGGCATACATAAAAAATTTTCAATAGGCATGCTTTACATGTAAATTTAGATCTCAATACGATTTATCACAGTGGCATGCTTAACATGCTAATCAAAATTTCAGAATATTATCATGTTTATCATACGAATCAGAACATCAATAATTCAATATCATGTTTATCGTACATACATATTCAAATCGCCATATATTACATCTCATGAATATTACCAATTACATATTATCACATTTAATAGAAAAATCACCAATTCACTTATGAACAACACAAATATGAAGTTTCGAAACACTTGGAATCCTCTGTTATTGGATTTTATCAATCCTTATAAATACTTAACGATTCACCTAATATTACATTTTAAAAACTTATTTAAACATTAGTTAAATATTTCTCCAATATAAACATTTTATATTGATTAATTATAATATTATTTATTTATATCAAACAGGTCCCCACACCTGATTTTGCAATTCTAATAGCAACAACTCTACTTCCACCCTAAGGTAAGAGATCTGTAACACCCTTAACCCTTATTTGTCGCTGGAACAGGGTTACAGAGTATTATCGGAGTTTACAGAACATTCACAAATAATTTATACTAGTTATTAAACATTGTTCGATATCAATCATAACATCCCTTAAATGGACCCTCTAGGCCCAAAATGAACAGTAGAAATAAATCAGGACTAAGTCGGAATGTCATAAATTTTTTCATGAATTTTCAAAATTTTTCTTATGAATAGTGTTCACACGCCCGTGTGATCTAGGGACACGCTCGTGTTGTAACGCCCCAATTTTTAGGCCTGGAAGTATTGGGCGTTGAGTTTGGTTTCGGGTAGAAGATGACTCGAATAATTTGGATGTTATTATTATTATTTTATATGTTTAGCTTAGTAATTAAATAAATTGTGAAGGGTTTATGGTGTGGGAAAAGTCCGAGGCTCGGCCCATAGCTGTAGCAAAATTCTTAAATTTTGCCTCTTAAGGGAATTTGGGCAATAGGTCTTATTAATAATTTGGGCTAGTTTTAGCACAAACAAGCACTTGGCCCAGTGGCTAAGCACGCTAGGAGGGCGTGGGAGGTGCCTGAGTTCAAGGCACAGCGCGCACAAATGGTTGTTTTTTTTAGTATTCAGGTTGCGATTAAAATAGGGTTTAAGAGGAGTTGCGAGCATAACCCAACATAAGGAGTGCCCGTGGCGCAGTGGCAGCAGCGTGTTGGGCACGCGGAGAGGGCGTAGGTTCGAGTCCTTGCACGGGTAAATTCTGTTTTATTTTTAAAAGCGGGCCAGAACTGAAGCAGGTAAGGCTTATAAGTTAATTGTGAGAAGATTATGTCATGAAAGGATCTTCGATGCAGTGGTAAGTAGCATATGTGTGTGTTTAGAAGGTCGCAGGTTCGAGATTATAGCAGGCGAAATTTCCTTTTTATTTCGCAAGTAACCGAGGCTTCAGCAGGAATAGATTAAGATTAATTATGACCCTATATTAGTAAAGAAAGAAGCGTGGTGCAGTGGCCAGAAGCACGGGCGAAGGAGCAAGGGCGGACGGAGGACTGGGTTTCAAGCCTCACCTCGCGAATAGAAGGTTTGGGTTTTTGCTGCTTGCATAGGGAAGGAGTTGGAGTCTGAACCGGACTCTCCTGGCAGCATGCTGAAGTAGTACAAGAGGTGGATAAGGATGCTGCTAATCGGTGGAAGAGTTCAAGCTGGTCAAGGGATTAGGTAAGGAAGAGATAAGGGAGGAAATTTTGGAGCTGATCAGGGAGCTTGGTGTTGGCTGAATGTTGGACTCTTGAGGAGCAAGAGTTGGCCGGCCAAGGGTCTTTAGTATAGGAAAATTCAGCTAGGTCATTTAGTGTAGAGAATTTCGTCAATTGGACTTGTGGCTACAAAATTCTTTTTGTATTTTTGGGACTGGGTTTTCTCTTTTTCTTTCTTTTTTTAGAAGCCGAAACCTACACCCTACACCTGTGCCGACTTCTCTTTTTCAAGTACCGAATTCTCTCATCTTCTCCCCTCTCCTTGTCACTTTTCTTTTCTTGTTGAGTCTCATCTTCTTTATCCCTGTTTCCTCTCAAAACCAAGTACCTGCTGCTGATTACCCCTTGGCCTAGCCTAAATCTTTCATATTTCTCTTCTTTTTCTCTTCATTTGTTTCCCTCGCATCTAGGAGGCCGAATCTTGCTATAACCGAACCCCTTTCCTTTTTTTCTTTAAAAGGTCGAAACCTTCATACCTGTGGTTTAGGAAGCCAAATCTTTGGCTACTTGAACCTGTTTCTTCTAACTACGGTAGATCGGGATTAATATTATAGATAAGAACACTCTTTTGGGCAGAAAAACGATTGGTAAGTATTCGAATCACTTTCGCTAGTTACTAATGGTGGGACTAAGGGCATTTTTGCCTCTTTCTTTTGGTTTTGTATGCGCTAGAGTGGACAAGGGGACGTACAACGAAGGGCTTGAAGGCTAACTCAGTTTGACATCTAGATCTAGTCCATATTTCGGCAGAAAGGTAAGAACTTTAGGGACTAAGGCAATGTTGGCCGAATATGGTAAGGAGGTTAGTTCGTAATTCGTTTTGATATGTAGTCCGAAATTGTAGGCAACTCGTGTGTGGATCTCACCAACGTATCGTTACAGATCAGGTGTGTAAACGACACTCACTAGTAGACTAGATCGGCAAAAGCCGAAGAGCCGAAATGCCGAAAAGCTGGCATTTCGAGAACTTGCGAACATACAAGTGCTCGTGGGATTGTTTGTTTTGATAATTTTGGTAACTTCAATGGTAAGATTGCAAAGTGCGCAATTTTGTACACCTCGGTGAATTTGGGCTTCGATGGGCCGAAATTGGGTTAATGGGCCAACGGGCCCAATTCGATAAAAACACTCGATAAGTGTTTCTATTAATAGATTAATGGCTGTAATATTCATGGAAACCCTAAAATAGTAAAATTACTAAAATACCCCTAAGTATGAAAATTACCATTATACCCCTAGGTGCAAAATGACCATTATACCCCTAGGATTAATTTTGACTGAAATGCATGATATTCTGATTCTGTTTGTTGTATGCCAGGACATGTATATCTGTTGCATGGGATATGGGTTATATTGATGGAGGAAGCGTTCTGGTGGCTATGCAACAAATATCTGTTTCTAGTGGCTATGCCACGAATATCTGCTTCAGTGGCTCGCCACAATATTCAGATCTGTGACTCTGTCACAATATCTGCTCAGCGACCATGTTTGTAAATTATGTGGCGTGTAGCGGATGGGTGGGTCGAGTTGTCTCCCCACATGGTGTAAGGTTGGTACGGGGGTGTATACAGCTAGACATGGGTTGGGTTTCTGCATACACGCATAATATATGTTCTGTTACTATAATAGGCTTAAGGGCCACACTGATTTCTGAACAGGGCTAAGGCCCAGATAATACTATTTCTAGATAGGGCTTAGGCTCAGTAAAGCTTGAACCGATTTAGGCTCTAGTTGGGTTTATTTTACACACTGAGTTTTCCGAACTCACCCCCTTTTTGACATCTTTTCATGTGAGCCTTAAACTGGGGACTTGGGCTGGTAGGATTTAGGGTGGCCACGTGGATAGCGCAGATGGTTTTTAATTAAATTAGTATAACTTTAAATTATTTTTTAGTTATATTTCAGGTTATAACAAGGCCGCTTTAATTATTTTTAATTGTTTTTAGTATGTTTTGTTAGCTTAGTTATGATATTGTTTTAATCGTATGAAATTGACTAACTTTAGGGCACGTTTTAAAAAGGTTACTTGATTTCAAAATATCGTGATAACAAAGCAAAGCTTCCACAACGAAAATGTTTTCAAAGCTAATAACCTCTTCAAATGGTTTTAAACGAATTGGTTTTCCATGAACATTCACTCAGTTAAAGTGTGGCATTGGTGGTGTGCATGTCTAGGATTGGATCCGTGGAGAGCTAGGTACTTAAGCAGTCTAATAGACTCACCTCCTCTTTTCTGGCATCCTACCTGGTGCACAACTTTCATTCACTTTAATCTACAATGAAGATATCCTTTGAACACTAAGAAAAATTTTAGATAAAACAAGCCTTTCTCTAGGATCGCTTCAATGTGACACGCCGGATTCGGTCGTAACGTCTGGACCGGGTTTGGGGTGTTACATTTAGTGGTATCAGACCCGATTTTAATAGCTCGGCTGTGGATCGGGTCTGAAAAGCTTTTCGAAAATGTTTTCTAAACTTAGGCCCAAAGAAGGGTATGTTGGAAATGGTTTTGGAAAGTTCGTTTTAAAGATATTTTATGAGGTATACATGTTTTAAGGTTCAATCTTAAAATGGCTTAAGTTTTTCTAGGTTTCTGAAATTTGATAACCAAAGAAGTGGCACACTGAATCCCCGGTACCAAGTCTGTAAGTATTTCTGTTACTCATACTACACTGTATTAAGATATTACTGTAGATAGAACTGAGACCATATCATGACATTATAGCTAGGGTAATACTAAAAACCCTAGAATACTGAGACTATAGCTAGGCTATGATTCTGTGGAAATAGAAACTTTAAAATACTATCTCTACATAAAACATATGAATAAGTACTAAAATTTTTTAATTGAGATCTTGGTTGTTATTATTATGCATGCTGATAATGTAGAGTGTTGTTATGGATTCTGAGGGTAAGCAAAGTCTGCCAACTTCGGGTAGCGATAACTCGGAGATTGGGACTGAGGCACTGGCTGAGTTGGTAAGGAAAGTGGTAGAAGAAGTATTGGAGACCAAGGTTAAGGAAATTAGGGAAACGCTTCAAGCAGGGTGCTTGGAGTGTAACAAGAGGAAGGATTCTAGTTCTCAGAAGACCGAGCCTCGTTCTGTGAAACATGTTAAGATATGACCAAACTTTCCAACCTGCAAGAACTACAACAGGGGTCATCTAGGTGAATGCCATAGGAAGACAGGAGCATGCTTTAGATGTGGGTCCAAGGAGCGTCGAGCTTAGGATTGCCAAGCTTATTCTATTTAAGTGTGTGTTACGAGTTGTATGCGTGCTTGATAAATGTTTCTTTACTTTGGTAATTAGATGTTCTGGGTCGTACTAAGAATTATTTTTAATCAGAGTGCACAGTGGAAGCATAGTGGTTTGACTTGAGTAATACGGTTAGTTGATAGTTTGAAATTTTGAGGACGAAATTTCTTTAAGGGGAGTAGAGTTGTAACGCCCCAACTTTTGGGCCTAGAAGTATTGGGCCTTGAGTCTGGGTTCGGGTAGAAGATGGCCTGAATAATTTGGATGTTATTATTATTATTTCGTATGTTTAGTTTAGTAATTAAATAAATTGCGAAGGGTTTATGGTGTGGGAAAAGTCTGGGGCTCGGCTCATTGCTTTAGCAAAATTCTTAAATTTTGCCTCTTAAGGGAATCTGGGAAGTAGGCCTTATTAATAATTTGGGCTGAGTTTTAGCACAAACAAGCACCTGGCCCAGTGGCTAAGCACGCTAGGAAGGCGTGGGAGGTGCTTGGGTTCAAGGCACGGCGCGTGCAAATGGTTGTTTTTTTTAGTATTCAGGCTGCATTTAAAATAGGGGTTAAGAGGAGTTCTAAGCATAACCCAACACAAGGAGTGCCCGTGGCAGAGTGGCAGTAGCGTGCTGGGCACATGGAGAGGGTGCAGGTTTGAGTCCTTGCGTAGGTAAATTCTGTTTTATTTTTAAAAGCGGGCTAGAACTGAAGCAGGTAAGGGTTATAAGTTAATTGTGAGAAGATTATGTCATGAAAGGAACTTCGGTGCAGTGGTAAGCAGCGTATGTGTGTGTTTACAAGGTCCCAGGTTCGAGATGTATAGCAGGTGAAATTTCCTTTTTATTTCGCAAGTAACCGAGGCTTCAGCAGGAATAGACTAAGATTAATTGTGACCCTATATTAGTAAAGAAAGAAGCATGGTACAGTGGCCAACAGCACGGGCGAAGGAGCAAGGGCGGACGAAGGACTGGGTTCGAGCCTCACCTCGCGCACCGAAGGTTTGGGTTTTTACTGTACGCGTGGGGAAGGAGTTGGAGTCTGAACCGGACTCTCCTGGCAGAGTACTGAAGTAGTGCAAGTGGTGGATAAGGATGCTGCTAATCGGTGGAAGAGTTTGACCTGATTAGGGGATTGGGTAAGGAAGAGATAAGGGAGGAAATTTAGGAGCTAATCAGGGAGCTTGGTGTTGGCCGAATGTTAGATTATTGAGGAGCAAGAGTTGGCCGGCCTAGGGTCTTTAGTATAGTCAAATTCGGCTAGGTCATTTAGTGTGGGGAATTTCAGCATTTGGACTTGTGGCTACCGAATTCTTTTTGTATTTTCGGGATTGGGTTTTCTCTTTTTCTTTCTTTTGCTAGAAGCCGAAACCTACACTCTACACTTGTGCCGACTTCTCTTCTTCAAGAGCCGAATTCTCTCATCTTCTCCCCTCTCATTTTCACTTTTCTTTTCTTGTCGATTCTCATCTTCTTTATCCCTGTTTCCTCTCAAAACCAAGTACCTGCTGCCGATTACCCATTGGCCGAACCTAAATCTTTCATATTTCTCTTCTTTTTCTCTTCATTTGTTTCCCTCACATCTAGGAGGCCGAATCTTCCTATAGCCGAACCCCTTTCCTTTTTTTCTTTAAAAGCCAAAACCTTCATACCTGTGGTTTAGGAAGCCGAATATTTGGCTACTTGAACCTGTTTCTTCTAACTACGGTAGAATGATATTAATATCACAGATAGGAACACTCTTTTGGGCAGAACAATGATTGGTAAGTATTCAAATCACTTTCGCTAGTTACTCATGATTTAAGGTAAAAGTTGAAACCCCTTAAGGGTGGCTAACGGTGGGACTAAGGGCATTTTTGCCTCTTTCTTTTGGTTTTGTATGCACTAGAGTGGACAAGGGGGTGTACAACGAAGGGCTTGAAGGCTAACTCGGTTAGACATCTAGATCTAGTCCATATTTCGACAGAAAGGTAAGAAATTTAGGGACTAAGGCAATGTTGACCGAATATGGTAAGGAGGTTAGTTTGTAATTCGTTTTGATATGTAGTCTGATGTTTTAGTGCATCGATTGTAGGCAACTTGTGTGTGGATCTCACCAATGTATTGTTACAGGTCAGGTGTATAAACGATACCCACTAGTAGACTAGATCGGCAAAAGTCGAAGAGCCAAAATGCTGAAAAGCCGGCATTTCGAGAACTTACGAGCGTGCGAGTGCTCGTGGGATTGTTTGTATTGATAATTTTGGTAACTTCAACGGTAAGATTACAAAGTGTGCAATTTCGTGCACCTCGGTGAATTTGGGCTTCGATAGACCGAAATTGGGTTAATGGGCCAACGGTTCCAATTCGGTAAAAATGCTCGGTAAGTGTTTCTATTAATACGTTAATGGCTATAATATGCATGGAAACCCTGAAATAGTAAATTTACTAAAATACCCCTAAGTATGGAAATTACCATTATACCCCTAGGTGCAAAATGACCATTATACCCCTAGGGTTAATTTTGACTGAAATGCATGATATTCTGATTCTGTTTGTTGTATGCCATGACATGTATAACTGTTGCATGGGATACGGCCTATATTAATGGAGGAAGCGTTCTGGTGGCTATGCCACAAATATCGATTTCTGGAGACTATGCCATGAATATCTGTTCTGGTGGCTCTGCCACAATATCTGTATCTAGTGACTCTGTCACAATATTTGTTCTGGCCGCCATGATCCAAATTCTGTGGCGTGAAGCGGATGGGTGGGTCGAGTTGTCTCCCCACATGGTGCAAGGTTGGTACGGGGGTGTATACAGCTGGACATGGGTTAGGTTTCTGCATACACGCATAATCTACGTTCTGTTACTGTAATGGGCTTAAGGGCCACACTGATTTTTGAATAGGGCTAAGGCCCAGATAATACTATTTCTGGATAGGGCTTAGGCCCAGTAAAGCTTGAACCAATTTAGGCTCTAGTTGGGTTTATTCTACTCACTGAGTTTTCCAAACTCACCCCCCCTTTTTCCCATCTTTGCAAGTGAGCCTTAAACTGGGGACTTGGGGCTGGTAGGATTCAGGGTGGCCACGTGTGACAGCCCAAAATTGACCCTGGTCGGGATGTGGTTTCGGGACCACAAAACCGAGGCATAAAAATAATTTAAAATTTATTTTGATGCCTATGATATGTGTTAGTTTGTGTGTGACATTTTTAATGATTTGATTTAGTGTTATAAAGGTGAATTTCACTAGAAAGGACTTGTGTGAAAGAACTTAGAAATGAGATAGGCAAATGTTGAAGAGGCCTATTGTTGCATGCTAGGAAATGTTGTCCTTGCATGTCAAATTTCCCAAATTTGACTATAGTGGCCGCCAAGGTAGGTGATGATGGGCAAGGAAACATGTTTCCAACATGTTATGTTAGTGGGGTATGTAGGAAACAATAGAATAAAAGCTAGTAATAAAGAAAGGGAAAAAAAGAAAATGATGATAGCAAAAAAAAAAAAGTGTGGATGCCTCCCCCATTTGCCGTGAAGTGAACAAAGAAAAAAAAAGGGTGTTCATCTTTGAACATGCTTGGCCGAATTGAAGAAGAAAGCAAGAGAAGGTTTGGTCACCCTTGAGCTTGAATTAAGGTAAGTGAGTTCATGTTGGTTCTTGAAAGGTTAGCATACTTTAAGCTAGCTACTAAAATTTCCTACTTAGCCATGTCGAAATCTTGGCTGTGTGGTAATATTGGGTAATCGGCCATGGAAGAAATTGAGGAAAATGATTGTTGTCTTTGTGTTGTAATGAGTATTTGTGGATGGGTGAAGTTAAGTTAGTTAAGTGTTCATGTAGATGGTTTGGGTGATAGGAAAAAAATCGGCTTGTGTATGTATGGATAGTTGCCGAATGTGTGTATAGTGAAAGAAGAAATTCTTAAAGTGTCTAGTTAATTGATGTTAGGTAAATGGTGTGTGTAAATTATTTAAAATAAAATAATTGTATGAGTATTAAGGATGGTACATGAATTCGGCCTTAGAAGAAATTTTAGTATAATATGCTTGGATGTTAATAGGTTATTGCTTTAATGACCGAGTGTGTCAAGGGATAATGCATGGACTAATTGATTAATATGTGTTAAGGGAAAGTGAATAAATGTCTATTTGATAAGCTATATATATATTCGCTATGAAGGTGAAGGTTTAGTCATAGAGATTTTGGTGATATTCATATTCGGTCATAAAGGTTATATGTGTAACTTGGCTAGGTGGGTTACGAGTTAAGGTAAATTGCTTATTTGATATGGGTATTCGGCCATAAGCTAGCATGATGGGACTTTAATAAGATAAATTTGTTTGAATTAGCCCAAGAGCTTAGAGGATCGAAGTTGGACGAGGGGAAAGAAAAGGTGATTGAATAACCGTTGGAAGCGCTCAACAACCTCCAAGGTAAGTTTTCGAGTATCGAAACTTAGATTTTGATTCTATTGAATGAAGTAATAAGCAATCGAAATTGTGCCCTTGTATGTGGCCTTTGAGCCGAAATGATATTCTTGATTAAGTAAATTGTGCATAAAAGTTGTTATGAAATTGAAACAAAGATGTGTATGAATGTGCAAATTGTGATATCCGGGCTAAGCCCAAAGGCAATTGTGCGAGCTATGATATCCGGGCTAAGCCCGAAGGCAATTGTGCGAGCTATGATATCCGGGCTAAGCCCGAAGGCAACTCTGCGAGCTATGATATCCGGGCTAAGCCCAAGGCAACTGTAATGCGAGTTGTGATATCCGGCTAAGTCCCAAGGCATTTGTGCGGGTCACCATAACCGGGCTATGTCCCAAGGCGTTTGAACAGTAGCTATATCCGGTTAAACTCAAGGTATGTGTTTTGAAAATTATAAGCTTGCTGGAAAATTTTCAGTTAATGCACTTGTGAACTCCCCAACAACAAGGTATGTTTTCGTGTGCTTTGCACACTATGAGTAAGTGCGTATGAATATTCGCTTCAATGATAAACGAGCTATCGGCCTTAACTAAGCCGCTATTTATGTATGAATATAAGAGTTGGGATTGTGAAGTAAGCATGTCTTTGAGAAATTGTGCATATGAATTATTGTTTAGCTACTTGAATGCTATGCTTGGGTTGTGTGCTGTTATGGCTCGAAACTTACTAAGCATAAATTGCTTACTCCGTTTCTTTGTTTCTCTGTTTATAGATTTTGCTCGTTAGCGATCGGATTCGGGATCATAGAAGTTGAAGTCAACCACACTATCAAAGCCCTTTTTGGTACTCCTTTAGTTAAGTTTTGGATATGGCATGTATAGGACTACCCTCGGTTGTTTTTCGGTACTTGGTGATGTATATGTGTGCGGCCATGCGAAAATGGTTCGTAAAAGCGGAGTATGGAATTTGACCATATGTAGTTTGTAATTATATTTGGTTTCATGATGTGATTATGGTTTGGAATGAGAGAGTTGGTCACATGATCAGCCATTGGAATGGCTAATTATGATCATATGTGGACCTAAGCATGACTAGACTATAGTTGGTCCATGGGAACTACAAAATAGGTAAAGCCTACCTTAAAAACAGATGCTGCCAGCTGCAGTGACGTGGATGTGAAAAATCACCAAAATTTGTAGGAGTGGTGTTAAATAGTGAATAAATTATGTAATCTAACCTTGTTGAATCTATTTTCATATGAAAGTAACGAAACGATCATATGAACAGTATACCGAGAGATATTAAAGTTCTCGTGAGACAGGGCCAGAACAGTTTCTGGGTCCCCTGTCGCGACTTTGAAAATTTACTATAAATTCTCCAAAAGGAATTAGAAGTCATTCCTTATATGTGCAGATTCCATTTTGAGTCTAGTTTCATTAGAAACAAACGCCACCAGTATAAAGCCCTGTACAGAGAGATATTCAAGTTGTAACGCGCAAAGGTCAGTGCAGTCGACCCCTGCAACATGGGTGACTTTAACTAATAAACTGTACTAATTGGCCCGACCAAAAATTCTAGAAATAAATCCATAGATGTATATATGAGTATAAATTCAGGGAAAATTTACGGAATCAGTTTCCGAGTTGTGAAACTCGAGATATGCTTTTTAAGGCGACAGTGACGCTGTTCTCCAGCTTGTCTGGAAATGTCAAATTGGTCGGTCCGACGGTCTCGGGTTCGGGGTGTTACAATTTTATTGGTATCAGAGCTACGGTTTAGTCGATTCTAGGACTACCGTGATATGTTTGGGGTCTAGCTATACATGCCATTAAGTGATAAATTGATAGTGTGGTGATTTCGACAATCAATTTGTGTTTGTTTATGGCAATGGATCCCGATCCCAACCGAGCAATAGTTGATGATGTGGAGAGTGTGGCGCTGCGCGCGCAAGGGACAATGACGCCGACGGACTCTCAACCTATTGCCAAGAATCCGAATGATGAGGCTAGGCAAGCCTTTTATAGTGTGATGAATGATTGGTTTAACCAATACATTCGAACTAACACTACTGCTCCACAACCTCCATTCCCGACTAATGCAACCCCGCACCTACAATACCTCCGTGAATCGACCAAGTAAGGTCAAGTAAGCCCCAATCGACGAATTCAAAACATGGGGCTACTGAATTTAAAGCTACGGATGATGACGATGCCGAGCAAGCTGAATTTTGGTTGGACAACGCTATCCGGGTGCTCGATGAGCTATCTTGTACACCGATGAGTGCTTAAAGTGTACCATCTCCTTGCTACGCGATTCCGCCTACTATTGGTGGAGTACTCGACTGTGGTGCCTAGAGAGCAAGTGACTTGGGAGTTCTTTCAAACCGAGTTCAAAAAAGTATATCGATCGAGATTCATCGACCAAAAGCGAAAGGAATTTCTTGATCTTAAGCAAGGCTCTATGTCGCCATCTGACTACGAACGAAAATTTGCGAGGATTAGCCAGACGCAGCGAGAAAGACTTCGTCCGAAGCTATTATGTAAACGCTCGAGGATGGGCTGAATGATGATATAAGGATGTTCGTAGGCATTCTCGAAATACGAGAGTTCGTAGTACTTGTTGAGCGAGCTTGTAAAGCCGAAGAGCTTAGAAAGGAGAAACAAAAAGTTGATGTGGGAACTGGAGAATTTCAAAAGGTCCTCGGAAAGTCTCTTCAACAGCATCAAGAGATTTCGAGATGATGTGAGCCGGTCTAGAGGCGCTTGGGCTTTTCTAGACGAGATCGCGGTCGACCCCTGTGACCACACGAGTCACTCCGATCGCCAGTAGTGGAAATGATCGCCGAGAGAGAGCGGAGTGTCTACATAGTGGCAAATGGCATTCGGGAGGCTGTAGGTTCCGTGAGCGCTCCTACTATAAGTGTGGATCGGCCGACCACTTTATCAAGGACTGCCCGAGGTTACTTGAACAAAATGTAAGTCAAAGTGGAAACCCGGGTGCTACCACTACTCGAGGTAGGCCATCCAGGAATGCGGGCAATGCTGGTGGCGGTCAGAGAGGGTCGAGAGATGCTACAACAAGACCCGAGGCTTGTGCTCCTGCTAGGACTTATGCCATACGCGCACGCCGAGGATGCCGCCTCACCGGATGTTATTACTGTACTTTCACTCTTTTCGATACTAATGTGATTGCTTTGATTGACCCCGGTTCTACTCATTCTTATATATGTGAAACCTTAGCATCCAGAAGACTTTGCCTATTGAGTCTCTTGAGTTTGTAATTCGAGTCAAACCCTTGGGTCATTACGTGCTTGTCAACAAAGTGTGCAAGAAAAGTCCCCTAGTATTCGAGGTTCTTGTTTTCCGGCGGACTTGATGCTTTTGTCGTTCGATGAATTGACGTTATTCTTGGTTTGGATTGGTTGACCATGCACGATGCGGTTGTAAATTGCAAAAGCAAGACTATTGATCCGAGGTGCACGAATAACGAGATAATTAGGGTTGAGTCTATGGACTTAAAGGGTGCCACCGTAATATCGCAATGTTGGCCCGAAAATATGTAAGAAAAGGGTGCGAAGCGTACCTTGCGTATGTGCTCGATGACAAGGAGTCGAAAAGAAACCCGAATCGATGCGGTGGTTTGTGAATACCGGATGTTTTCCTCAAGAATTGCCGGTTTACCACTGTTCGGAAATGGAGTTTGGCATCGAATTGGTACCGGTACCACTCCAATTTCGATAGCTCCGTATCGTATGGCACCAATGGAATTAAAGGAGTTGAAAGCTCGGTTGCAAGAATTGGTGGATAGAGGTTTTGCTCGCCGAGTTTTTCGCCTTGGGGTGCGCCGGTGTTGTTTGTGAAAAGAAGGATGGAACCATGAGGTTGCAGATCGACTATCGTCGACTTAATAAAGCGACGATAAGGAACAAATATCCGTTACCACGTATCGATGACTTGTTCGATCAATCAAGGGAGCCTCGGTGCTCTCGAAAATAGATTTGAGATCGGGCTATTATCAATTGCGAATCCGAGATTCGACGCACCTAAGACCGCCTTGAGCGAGATATGGTCACTACGAGTTCCTAGTGATGCCGTTTGGGCTTACTAATGCTCTGCGGTATTTATGGATTTAATGAATCGGATCTTGCACCATATTTGGATCGGTTCGTAGTCGTGTTCATTGATGACATCTTGGTCTATTCAAGAAATGAGGCCGAACATGCTTTGAACACCGAGGTTAGTCTTTGCAAATTTTACGGGATAAGCAATTGTATGCTAAGTTCACAAGTGTGAGTTACGGTTAAGAGAGGTTAGCTTCTTGGGGCATGTGATATCTCGCACGGGTATTCGAGTCGACCGAACAAAATTTCAGCCATACTTAACTGGAAGCCTCAGGAATATTACCGAGGTTCGAGCTTTTGGGGCTTGGCGGTTATTACCGACGATTTGTAAAGGTTTCTCAATGATAGCCACGCCAATGACGGCTACTCCAAAAGGATGTAAGGTTCGAATGGTCGAGCAATGTCGAAAAAGTTTCGATCAACTGAAAACTTATTTGACTAAAGCCCCAATTCTAGTGCAACCCGAACACGCAAAGAGTTTGTCATCTATAGTGACGCCTCCTACTTGGGTTAGGTTGTGTATTGATGCAAGAAGGTCGAGTTGTGGCCTATGCGTCGAGGCAATTAAAGCCACATGAGAAAAATTATCCGACCCATGATCTCGAATTGGTCGCCATCGTATTCGCGTTAAAGATATGGCGACATTACTTATTTGGTGAGAAGTGCCATGTGTATTCGGATCACAAAAGTCTCAAATATTTGATGACTCAAAGAGACTTAAATCTGCGACAAAGACGTTGGCTCGAATCATTAAAGGATTATGAGTGGTCATTGACTATCACCCGGAAAGGCGAATGTGGTTGCGGATGCCTTAAGTCGTAAATCATTATTCGCTTTACGAGCGATGAATGTGCACTTGTCCGTTCGATCCGACAATGTGTTAGTAGCTAAATTGAAAGCCAAACCATTATTGATACATCAAATTTGTGAAGCCCAGAAAGTCGACGATGAGTTAGTTGCAAAACGGGCTGAGTGTGTTCTGAACAAGGAATCGGAGTTTCAGATCGATGATGACGATTGTTTGAGGTTCCAGAGTCGTCTGTGTGTTCCAAAGAATTCGGAACTTATTTCGATAATACTGAATGAAGCCCATTGTAGCCGAATGGCAATCCACCCGGGGAGTACGAAGATGTACAACGATTTGAAACGTCAATTTTGGTGGCATGGTATGAAACGAGACATCTCCGACTTTGTTTCGAGGTGTTTAATATGTCAATAAGTGAAAGCGGAACATCAAGTGCCTTGAGATTACTTGACCGATCACGATACCCGAGTGGAAATGGGATCGTGTCACAATGGACTTCGTGTCCGGACCGCCATTGTCGCGAGTAAGAAGGATGCGATTTGGGTCGTTGTAGATAGATTGACTAAGTCGGCTCACTTTGTCCCCGTACGTACGGACTTTTCAATGGACAAACTAGCCGAACTGTACGTTTCTCAGATTGTGAGATTACGCGGGGTGCCTATTTCCATCGTGTCGGATAGAGATCCGAGATTTACCTCGCGATTTTGGAAGAAGTTGCAAGAAGCTTTGGGTACCAAGCTACATTTCAGCACCGCCTTTCACCCCCAAACCGATGGTCAATCCGAGCGGATAATTCAGATACTTGAGGATATGCTAAGATGTTGCATCCTCGAGTTCAGTGGTTCATGGGAACGGTATTTGCCTTTGATTGAATTCACTTACAAAAATAGTTTTCAATCAAGTGTTAAGATGGCACCCTACGAGGCTTTGTACGGTCGTAAATGCCGTACACCATTGTTTTGGACTGAGCTCGGTGAAAGCAAAATTTTCGGGGTGGATTTGATTAGAGATGCTGAATGAAAGTGAAAGTAATCCGTGAAAGTCGAAGATAGCCTCCGATCGTCGTAAGTCGACGCGGATCTGAAGCGTAAAGACATCGAGCATCGGTGGGAGATAAAGTGTTCCTCAAGGTTTCACCTTGGAAAAGATACTCAGATTTGGCCGTAAGGGCAAGTTGAGCCCGAGGTTCATTGGGCCATATGAGATATCCGAGCGAGTCGGTCCGGTTGCATATCGTTTGATTTTGCCCCGAACTCGAAAAGATTCACGATGTCTTTCATGTTACGATGCTTGACGCTATAGATCCGATCCATCGCACGTGATTAGTCCGTCAGAGGTTGAAATTCAAGCCAATATGAGTTATGAGGAAGAACCGATTCGTATCCTATCACGTGAAGTGAAAGAGTTGCGAAACAAGCGGGTTCCGTTAGTGAAAGTGTTATGGCTCAAACACGGGATGGAAGAAGCTACTTGGGAAAATGAGAACTCTATGAAAGAGCGATACCCAAACCTATTTACCGGTAAGATTTTCGGGGACGAAAATTTCTTAAGTGGGGAGAGTTGTGACATTCAAAATTGACCACAGTCGGGATGTGGTTTCGGGACCACAAAACCGAGGCATAAAATAATTTAAAATTTATTTTGATGCCTATGATATGTGTTAGTTTGTGTGTGACATTTTAATGATTTGATTTAGTGTTATAAAGGTGAATTTCACTAGAAAGGACTTGTGTGAAAGAACTTAGAAATGAGATAGGCAAATGTTGAAGAGGCCTATTGTTGCATGCTAGGAAATGTTGTCCTTGCATGTCAAATTTCCCAAATTTGACTATAGTGGCCGCCAAGGTAGGTGATGATGGGCAAGGAAACATGTTTCCAACATGTTATGTTAGTGGGGTATGTAGGAAACAATAGAATAAAAGCTAGTAATAAAGAAAGGGAAAAAAGAAAATGATGATAGCAAAAAAAAAAAGTGTGTGGATGCCTCCCCCATTTGCCGTGAAGTGAACAAAGAAAAAAAAGGGTGTTCATCTTTGAACATGCTTGGCGAATTGAAGAAGAAAGCAAGAGAAGGTTTGGTCACCCTTGAGCTTGAATTAAGGTAAGTGAGTTCATGTTGGTTCTTGAAAGGTTAGCATACTTTAAGCTAGCTACTAAAATTTCCTACTTAGCCATGTCGAAATCTTGGTACGTGTGGTAATATTGGGTAATCGGCCATGGAAGAAATTGAGGAAAATGATTGTTGTCTTTGTGTTGTAATGAGTATTTGTGGATGGGTGAAGTTAAGTTAGTTAAGTGTTCATGTAGATGGTTTGGGTGATAGGAAAAAAATCGGCTTGTGTATGTATGGATAGTTGCCGAATGTGTGTATAGTGAAAGAAGAAATTCTTAAAGTGTCTAGTTAATTGATGTTAGGTAAATGGTGTGTGTAAATTATTTAAAATAAAATAATTGTATGAGTATTAAGGATGGTACATGAATTGGCCTTAGAAGAAATTTTAGTATAATATGCTTGGATGTTAATAGGTTATTGCTTTAATGACCGAGTGTGTCAAGGGATAATGCATGGACTAATTGATTAATATGTGTTAAGGGAAAGTGAATAAATGTCTATTTGATAAGCTATATATATATTCGGCTATGAAGGTGAAGGTTTAGTCATAGAGATTTTGGTGATATTCATATTCGGTCATAAAGGTTATATGTGTAACTTTGCTAGGTGGGTTACGAGTTAAGGTAAATTGCTTATTTGATATGGGTATTCGCCATAAGCTAGCATGATGGGACTTTAATAAGATAAATTTGTTTGAATTAGCCCAAGAGCTTAGAGGATCGAAGTTGGACGAGGGAAAGAAAAGGTGATTGAATAACAGTTGGAAGCGCCGACAACCTCCAAGGTAAGTTTTCGAGTATCGAAACTTAGATTTTGATTCGATTGAATGAAGTAATAAGCAATCGAAATTGTGCCCTTGTATGTGGCCTTTGAGCCGAAATGATATTCTTGATTAAGTAAATTGTGCATAAAAGTTGTTATGAAATTGAAACAAAGATGTCTATGAATGTGCAAATTGTGATATCGGGCTAAGCCCAAGGCAATTGTGCGAGCTATGATATCGGGCTAAGCCCAAGGCAATTGTGCGAGCTATGATATCCGGCTAAGCCCAAGGCAACTGTCTGAAGCTATGATATCCGGGCTAAGCCCAAGGCAATGTCTGAGTTGTGATATCCGCTAAGTCCCAAGGCATTTGTGCGGTCACCATAACCGGGCTATGTCCCAAGGCGTTTGAATGAGTAGCTATATCCGGTTAAACTCGAAGGTATGTGTTTTGAAAATTATAAGCTTGCTGGAAAATTTTCAGTTAATGCACTTGTGAACTCCCCAACAACAAGGTATGTTTTCGTGTGCTTTGCACACTATGAGTAAGTCGTATGAATATTCGCTTCAATGATAAGCGAGCTATCGGCCTTAACTAAGCCGCTATTTATGTATGAATATAAGAGTTGGGATTGTGAAGTAAGCATGTCTTTGAGAAATTGTGCATATGAATTATTGTTTAGCTACTTGAATGCTATGCTTGGGTTGTGTGCTGTTATGGCTCGAAACTTACTAAGCATAAATTGCTTACTCCGTTTCTTTGTTTCTCTGTTTATAGATTTTGCTCGTTAGCGATCGGATTCGGGATCATAGAAGTTGAAGTCAACCACACTATCAAAGCCCTTTTTGGTACTCCTTTAGTTGAGTTTTGGATATGGCATGTATAGGACTACCCTCGGTTGTTTTTCGGTACTTGGTGATGTATATGTGTGCGGCCATGCGAAAATGGTTCGTAAAAGCGGAGTATGGAATTTGACCATATGTAGTTTGTAATTATATTTGGTTTCATGATGTGATTATGGTTTGGAATGAGAGAGTTGGTCACATGATCAGCCATTGGAATGGCTAATTATGATCATATGTGGACCTAAGCATGACTAGACTATAGTTGGTCCATGGGAACTACAAAATAGGTAAAGCCTACCTTAAAAACAGATGCTGCCAGCTGCAGTGACGTGGATGTGAAAAATCACCAAAATTTGTAGGAGTGGTGTTAAATAGTGAATAAATTATGTAATCGAACCTTGTTGAATCTATTTTCATATGAAAGTAACGAAACGATCATATGAACAGTATACCGAGAGATATTAAAGTTCTCGTGAGACAGGGCCAGAACGGTTTCTGGGTCCCCTGTCAGGACTTTGAAAATTTACTATAAATTCTCCAAAAGGAATTAGAAGTCATTCCTTATATTTACAGATTCCATTTTGAGTCTAGTTTCATTAGAAACAAACGCCACCAGTATTAAAGCCCTGTACAGAGAGATATTCAAGTTGTAACGCGCAAAGGTCAGTGCAGTCGACCCCTGCAACATGGGTGACTTTAACTAATAAACTGTACTAATTGGCCCGACCAAAAATTCTAGAAATAAATCCATAGATGTATATATGAGTCTAAATTCAGGGAAAATTTACGGAATCAGTTTCCGAGTTGTGAAACTCGAGATATGCTTTTTAAGGCGACAGTGACGCTGTTCTCCAGCTTGTCTGGAAATGTCAAATTGGTCGGTGCGATAAGTGGATTTGGCCCGTTAACCCCTCGTGTCCGACACCGGCGACGGTCTCGGGTTCGGGGTGTTACACCACGTGAACAGCGTAGATGGTTTTTAATTAAATTAGTATTCCTTTAAATTATTTTTCAGTTATATTTCGGGTTGTCACAAGGCCGCTTTAATTATTTTTAATTATTTTTAGTATGTTTTGTTAGCTTAGTTATAATATTGTTTTAATCGTATGAAATTGACTAGCTTTAGGGCGCGTTTTAAAAAGGTTACTTGATTTCAAAATATCGTGATAACAAAGCAAAGCTTCCGCAATGAAAATGTTTTCAAAGTTAATAACCTCTTCAAATGGTTTTAAACGAATTGGTTTTCCATGAACATTCACTCGGTTAAAGTATGGCAATGGTGGTGTGCATGTCTAGGATTGGATCCATGGAGAGCTAGGTACTTAAGTAGTCTAATAGACTCACCTCCTCTTTTCTGGCATCCTACCTGGTGCACAGCTTTCATTCACTTTAATCTACAACGAAGATATCCTTAGAACACTAAGAAAAATTTTAGATAAAACATGTATTTCTCTAGGAACGCTTCAATGTGACACACCGGACTCGGTCATAACGTCTGGGCCGGGTTTGGGGTGTTACACATGTGATCAGACAATGTGACTACACATGCCTGTGTCCCTAACCCGTGTAACTCTCTAACTTATAAGGCATGAAGAAATTCAAGTTACATGGCCAAGTCACACGCCCGTGTGCTAGGCCGTGTGGTGAATTTTATTTTTCAAATTTAGGTGCAGTTTTCACACGACTGTGTAACACGCCCATGTCCAAGGCCGTGCCAACCATGTGGCTGAGACACACGCCCATGTCTCTGCCCATGTGCCCAATTCTAAGCATTCTGTTTCTCATTTTTAAGATGTAAGGGACACACGACCGAACCACATGCCCATCGGACAAGCCGTGTGTCACACACGGTCAAGACACATGCCATGTGGAAAAAATAAAGCCATTCCTAGCCTCATTTATCACCCATAACTTATCATTTTCTTGCACCAAAACTCATACACATATATCCACCAATCCAACATCATATTCACATAAAATTAGTCATCAATCATGTAATATTATCTCATGCATCAATGGATATAAACTTACTCTTATCATAAACATATATGGTACATAGTTCCAACAAATTAACACATAACAAGCACTTATGTGATTACTAAAGCATCACTTCAAAAATAGCCAAACTTAGACCATCACTAGCCACTCCAATGGCTGGATTACAAAACAACAATTACAAGCCATCATCGGCCAAATAAGCTTATACATGCAATTATACCAAAATAAATTTTATAATTATACCAAAATAAGATAGTGGATAGTGCAATGATTGCTCCGATCGACTTCCAACCTTCGCGAGCTTTTGAGAACTATAAAAACATGGAAAATTAAATGGAGTAAGCATTATATTCTTAGTAAGTTCGTATAACAGAAAATAAACTTACAAATCATATTTATCACTATAAGCGTACATAATCATACTTTCCATAAAATTTGGGTGAGTTTACCTAAACACAAACACTTAATCAAACAAGTTAATCACATAACCTTATATAAATATCAAGTAAATATAGATGAGCTCATCACATTACCGGCTTCCATTAGTTTCAACTTTCCACACTTCAAGAGTCCTTTCCGTCGAACTATTGAAATTTCAATGGATGTTCGAGAAATATACTAGTGTAGAAAAGTACCAATTAGGGTACAAAATAAAAAGGCACAATCTTGAGCCACACATTTTACTACAAGATTACCAGTCCAAGCTAAATCTTATCCGTAGCATATGCTCTAGAGAGCTTAATTTGGATTAACCGTCCAGGCTAAATCCAATCTATAACATAAGCTTAAGAGGGCTTACCTTAGAATTACCCATCCGGGCTAAATTCTATCTGCAACATATGCAGTATTATTCTTATTCAAGAAATCACCTTAATCCATCAAAATTCAACATTCAACCGGAACATGACAATTTGTCCATATTTCACAACTTATGACTATTTCATTATGTATATCATCTCATACATATCAACACAATCATACAATTCAATTCAAGCATATTAACATACATATTTAAGTTACAAGAACTTACTTTCAAATTAGTTCATATTTGAATTTCAACTAATCCGAAACCTTTTGCTTTCCTCGATCTAGTTCTGTAGTTGGTCTTTTTGGATCTATAGGGAAAAATTTAACTATGAATCTATCACCCTTCATGTAACACCCCTCACACGTATTCAATTCCAGAATAGGGTTACGAAGTATTACCGGACTTACGAAACAATTAAACAACCATTTATCATACATTCATCATTCAAACTCAATCAATTTGTCCCTAATACGAGCCTACAAGGTCCTAAACATACATTAGAAGTGGTTTGGGACTAAACCAATAACTCTAGAAATTTTTGAAACACTTAGAATATTTTTCTCAAAAATAGGGGACAAATGCCCGTGTAGTTAGGCCGTGTGTCTCACACGGCCATCAAACACACCCGTGTCATAGGCCGTATGGACATTCGAAATGGGAGCACATGGCTATGTCCCAGCTCGTGTCCAACCCTGTGTAACTCTCTGACTTGGGTCACACGGCCAACACATACGCCTTTGTGGCTAGCCCATGTGCCCTTAGAATGGCCACACATACCGGTGTTCCAGGCCGTGTACTAGGCCTTGTGAAACCTGTAGGGTATACTGACTTATGCCATACAGCCAAGTCACACTCCAGTCTGTGAGGCCGTGTAGAGCATACTAACTTGATTTTTAAAACCACACCAGGGGACACATGGCCATGAAACATGACCGCGTGTCACACACAGCTGAGACACACGCCCGTGTCTCTGCCCGTGTGGACAAAAATAGGCTATTTACCAAGCCATTTAGCCACCCCAATTTGTACACACCTTCAACTACACATATGGCACCAAAAAAAAACAAAATATACAACCCAAAACAACCAAATCAAACATAATTTATACCATTTCATCTAAGCATTTCTTAGCCTAAACCACAATCACAAACAACCTCAATTCATCAACCATTTCCATCAAACATTAATCACATTCCAAAATGACATTAACACACCTATAAACATACATCACCAACCAAACCAAATAAACCAAAATAAGCCATCACACATGGCTATATATATATGGCAAAACATAAAAATTTACAATGCCAAATCTTATGGCTTATATCATAACCAAAACATAACCAAAATGACTTAGAGCATAGTTTCAAAGGTACCAAAATGTCAGAGGATAGTGTGATAAAGTCTCAGACGATCCCCGAGTCCAAGTTAGCTTTGAAATCACTATAAAATAAGAAAAAATAACAAAGTAAGCAATACAGCTTAGTAAGCTCGTATGTTAACAATAAGCAACTATCATCATTCATTAATCATTCAAATAGTAGAAAACAATATACAATAATTCTATTAAATCTCAAAGCTATTAAATGATCATTCACATAACTTACCAAAGAACTTATCAATTCCATAGTATCAATACTCAATTCATTACCGTACGTATCTGTACCATCTCATATCAATCTCACACTCGACCAAATCTTTTATTTACCCATTAAACCATTCATAATAAAAGTCGGATACTCAAGGTCTCATACGATAGGTACCTATACCATGGCCCGAAGCCAAATCAAGATAACTTATCCAAAATTCAATATCATGGCCTAAAGCCAAATCAGCCGATATGCATGGCTCGAAGCCAAATCGGTATATATCACACCTGAGGTGCTAATAACATGGCTCAAAGTCAACTCAAAGTATACCTAATGACATGTCACTAGCATCCTAAACTATTCCTAACGTTCAATCGGGACTCCAATTGTCGAATCATTTCCAAACTCTTTTGTAACCACATAATCACAATTCATACTATATCAAAGCATATAAAATACATTTGAAACAAAATTATAACATACGAACTTGCCTCAGATGTTAAAACGATGAATCAAGTCGATTAGTCGATAACTTTATCTTTCCCTCGATCTAAATTTGAATTCTACTTTGCTTGATCTAAATATATTCAAAATTAACTTATTTAATCAACCATTCATTGAATTTAGTCAAAAACACACTTTAACACACTTTTGCACTTTTGCCGCACAAATTTTACGTTTTTCATAATTTAGTACTTATTTCATAAAATCACAAATTAATGAAATTCCAAATATACCAATGCTAGTCAAATTACCATAATGCCCCTAGCAGCCCATTTTTTTATTTATTTCACAATTTAACCTCTAACTTTACACATTTCTCAATTTAATCCCTATTTTGCATTTTCACTAAAAATCACTTAATAAAACTTGTTTAACTATCAAAACCATTAAAAATCTATCATCGAACATCAAAACTCATACATAGTCATCAATGGCATCATTCAAAATCTTTAACAGTTTTGCAAAATAGTCCCTAAGCTAGCTTGTACTAGATGCAACGATCACAAAAACATAGAAATCATTAAAAATGGGACAAAACATATACCTAATTGCTTGAATTTAACTTAGCTAAATGAAGAACCCTAGTTTCTTCTTGTTCTTCTTTAATTTTCGGTTAAAAGATGAGAATGAAAGCCTTTAATTTGGTTTTATTTTATTTATTATAAGTTATTTACTAATTTACACATATACCCTTAATGATAAACCATTTAAAACATCCATTTAATGTCCAATATTGTCCACATACACTAAGGATGGTCTAATTACAATAGAAGGACCTTAACATTAAGATTTTATAGCTATTAGACACCTTTATCTATTAGAAATCAAGTTTTACGCTTAACGCGATTTAGTCCTTTTATCAAATTGACCATTTAAACGATAAAATTTCTTAATGAAATTTTCACACAATCATTCAATCATGCCGCAAATATTAAAATAATAATAAAATAAATATTTTGACCTCGAATTTGTGGTCCTGAAATCACTGTTCTTATTTGACTAAAAAAGGCCTATTACACTTCATATACATTTGCATTCTATTACATCCTAGGCAAAATTATCATTTTGCCCCTATCTTTTTCAAAAATTATGATTTCGTCCCTAGTCTCGGAAAATGAAATCCATGAAATTTAACCCTCTTTCCAAGCCTAGCAGAAATTTATATACTACATTTACAGCACATACATTTCACAAATTTTAGAATTTTCCATGGGTTTTACCACTTTTTCATTTTAGTCCCTAAATCAAGTTTTCATTAAAAATTACTTTGTAACTATGAATAAATTTTCATTTTCTACCATAAATTTCTAATTTTTAGCATATTCATCCATGACCTAAATTTCATACCTTGATAACTTTTCAAATAAATCCCTAAATAAAAAGATTAGACTATCTCGATTCCAAAAATATAGAAATTACTACAAACGGGACTTGATTTCATACATTTTAAGCTTGAAAAGTTTTCTTCCTCTCTCCTAGGGTTTCCATAAAAATTTGGGGAAGATGATATGAAAATAGATTATTTTTTCTTTTTAATTAATTATCATCTATTAATATTATTGATTTTAAATTTAGTCCCTACCCTCTTACTCTTTTCTAATTTTCCATGGACGAGTCATTAAAATACCTACTAACTACTCTTCAATGGTCTAATTACCATATAAGGACCTTAAATTTTAAATTCTATAGCTACTTGATACCTATAGCTACTAAAACCCAACTTTTGCATTTTATGCAATTTAGTCCTTTCCCTAATTAAACACATAATCAGTAAAATTTTCGTGTCAAAATTTTCATACGACTTTCGTATCATGATTCCAACCATAAAATAAAATAAATTTTTATCTTTGGCTCAGATTTGTTGTCCTAAAACCATTGTTTTGATTTCACTGAAAATGGACTGGTACAAAATTGAATCTTGAATCCTTAAAATTAAATAAAATTCCATTTCACATCAAATTAAAGTTATTTTAGTGAATAGATCTCATTTTTTATGATTAAGTAGAATAATTACTTAACCGACTAACAAATGCACTCTTCCAAATAGTGGGGTACGGATCTGGGATTTACGAAATTCACTTCATGAAAGCACAATAAAATGAATTATTAGTATCATCCAAATAAAAAATAAAAGCATGAGAGAAACATGAACATAGGGTCTTCTATAGTTACATAAAATCGAAAGGATAGGGGATTCACAACTTCCCACGATGAACTGATTAAAGAGGGGGATTTGACACTATCATAAAGTAAACCTTTAATAAACAAAAAAATCAGAAAGGAATGCTCAGAAAAATTAATTACGATTAGAGGAAGATAAAATAAGAAAAATGAAGAATTTTGGTGGTGGCCAGTGGCGGTGAGCAGCGGCGTTGCAATAGTGTGATGGGAGCAAAGGTAACGGGAGAGAGGTGGTGGTGCGATGGAGGTTCAACAACCTTGTGTAGTGGGGGATTAGAGGAGTAATAAGGAAAACGGTGTGTTCAAGGCAGTGAAAAGGAAGAAGAAAGCGAGAAAAGGGGATGAGCAAAGAGGAGGGGCAACTAAAGGAGAGGAGGAGAGAAAAATAAAAAAAAATAAAAAGTTAAAATGAGATGTCTAGGTGCATGGCCGGCCAAGGTAAGGTTAGGGAGGAGTTTTGACAAGTTGAGAGGATAATGTCACCAAAAGTGGATCATGGGAGTGAAAAGGGTGGAACTATGGGAATGTTGACCTTATATTCAAGAAAAGAATCTTTACTAGTATGGCAACAAGAGTTGGATGGCAAGAGTGTTCACACTTGGCTCAAATTGTCAAAATTTTTAATTAAAAAGATGTGTTTGTGGGGGCTTGAACTTACGACATTTCGAAAACAAGTCACATACTTAACCACTAAGGTATTTAACTGGTTGTGACATAAGCTAGTGCAACATAATAAATAAAATCTAGGGCATGACAAGCCTACTCAAAAAATCAAGAAATATGAGATTAGACTATACAGGTGTGACTTGTGTCCAATTTAGAGATAAAGGATAAATGGATATAATGCATGAAAAGATTATCATAGAAAGGTTATGTCGAACCATGACTTATTCTAATTTGGGTGGCAATGATGCATTACTAGATGCCACTCATTGCTTGTAATGTTAGAAATGTTCTAGCATTACTACCAACGTTACAAGAATGTATAAGGTCACACCCTATAGTTGAAATGAACATAATCCAAATACATTTGGTATTCTATTTAGTTGTCACATGAATTAAATTAAGTGTTGAATTAATTTAATTTGATAATTAAATATTAAACACATTATATATACAAATGTGTTGTACACAAATGGAGAGCATATATATAATTAATATAAGAATTTGATTCATACAAAATATTAATTGTATATAATTTATCAAATTCATTAATATAAACAATTATATTAATTAATTTCGATCAAAATATAAAAGACATGGAAATTAATATTTTTAGAAAGAATATAATTAATATATAAACTTTATTCATAAAAATATTAATTGTTTATATTTTACCAATTTATTTATATAAACAATTATATTAATTAATTTCAATCAAAATATAAAAGAAATAGAAATTAATATTCTTTTGGAAAGACTATAATTAGTATATGAATTTGATTCATACAAAATACTAATTGTATATATTTTACCGAATTTATTATTATAAACAATTATATGAATTAATTTTGATCAAAATATAAATGACATGGAAATTAATATTCTCTTGAAAGAATATAATTCATTTTTCTAAATTTCTATTCGCCTTCTCTATTAATAAGGAAATAATCCTAGTTTTACTTTTTAATATATGATATCAAAGAGGATAAAGGGATGATTGTAACAGCCTGATTTTGGGCCTAGTCGGAATAGTGGTTTCGAGACCATGAATTTGGAGTCGGAGAAATTATTTTAAAATTATTTTATCTGTTATGGCATGATTATTCGAGTGCATGAAAATTTTGGTGGACTAATTTTAGCGATTTCATGCTTAATTGAGAAAATTACTAAATTGCATAAAGTAAAAAAGTCCTATTTTGATAGCTAAGGGTGTCAAATAACTAGAGAACCAAAATTGGGGGTCTTTAAAGGGAAAATAGACCCTTAAAATAGAGGTGGCTGGCCATAGGGACAAAAAGGGGTGAGAAAGTCAAAGTTAGGTTGCCTAAATTGATTAAAATAAAACCTAAGAAAAAGGCTATCATCTTTTTTTTTTGTTTTGCTCCTTCTTCTCCATCGATTTTCCCCCAATAAAATGGCCATGGAAGCTTGAAAATTTTCAGCAAGTTAAAGCCTTTGCAAGTAAGTGATTTTGAGGGTTTTTCTTGAATATTTTTGCACTTTTGAGATCCTTGTAGCATGAGCTTTCTAACAAGGGGACTATTTTGCAAAATGATTGAAAGTCTAGGGTTTTTCCATGATAGTAGACATGTTGATTTCTAAAATTTTATGGAAGAATATGAGTTATGGTTGTGAAATAAACAACTTTTGTGAAGTAGTTTTCATGGAAACCCTAACTAGGTACCATTTTGCATAAGTTGTGAAATAGATGTTACATGTGTGTAATAATGAGAAAGGTAGGCTGTTTCTAGTATAAAAAGTATTCGGCTAGGCTTGGTTAGTGAGAAAATATGATAAAAATCGAATTTCAAACCTGGGGGTAAAATGTTCATTTTGTGAAAGTCTAGAGGCAAAATGGTCAATTTGCCCAATTATGAATTTTCGAGGGTCTAGATTAATATGTTGATGAAAAATGAATGAATTTCTATCATTTAGATCAAGAATTATAAAATTCGGGCCTAAACCGGCGAAAAGCCAAGCTAGCAGACTAAGTCAATCTAGTCGCCTACATTTTGTATACCGAGGTAAGTTGTATGTAAATAATACAACTACATTCTTATTATATGTGTTTGAGTTGATATAGCATAAATTTCTTGTTTGTGGAGATGATTATGTATGATGAATATTAAGATAGTAGAACTCCCGTTTGAACTTTAAGAAATAAATTGGATATTCATGCCATGACATTCGGGTTATCTATGTGCTAGTGTAAGACATGTCTGGGACATGCATCGGCCACATTATGAGAGCCAGTGTAAGACCATGTCTAGGATATGGCATTGGCATTGAGACAAGAGCTAGTGTAAGACATGTCTGGGACATGCATCGACCTCGAGAAGTAAGCTAGTGTAAGACATATATTGGACATGCATCGGCTACGAGATGTGTCAGTGTAAGACCATGTCTGGGACATGGCATCGGCATGGATATGTGAGAGCTAGTGTAAGACCATGTCATGGGACATGGCGTCAGCCTCGATTTTGATAGTCAGTGTAAGACCATGTTTGGGACATAGCATCAGCATTATACCCTATGTTTGAGGCTTAGTGAATATCCGGTAGCATTCCAAATGGTTCAACGTTGAGAGTTACAGTTTAAGTTAAATGAGAAAAGTATAACTATGTTGTGAGTGGTACAGGTACCTATTTGAAATTTATGAGATGTGAGCTCAATATATGCTATATGAATTGTATTGGATAGTGATGAGTAAGTTGTGCTTATGCCTACTTTTGTATTATAAGCATGATGATGAATGGTAAAGTTGTTGTTATATTTATTTGCATGCAACTTACTAAGCTTTATGCTTACTCCCTCTCCTTTCCATTTTCTTATAGTGCTGCCTAATTAGCTCGAGGATCATCGGACGTCGGAGGCATCGATCACACTATCAATCGAAGCACTTGGTATAATTGGTTTTATTATTTTTGAATATAGCATGTATAGGGCTTAGACTTTTGAGTTTTGTGTCAATGTTAATTTGGCAAATGTGTTGGCTTGGGATGAAACCCTTCATTTTGTATAAAGCCTTGGATAATGGCTAATGTTCGTTATTGATATATGGAAATGATGATATTTTCATGGATGAGTAAATTGCATGAATGAGATAATGCCTTGTGTGGCTGATTAGACCTTGTATTTTTGTGTGGATTTATCACGTTAGATGTTATATAGGTTAGTGCAAGAAAGGGTGGCAAAAAGGCTTGTTAAATAGCCTTATTTTGTCCATACGGCTAGACACACGAGTGTATGTCTAGACCATGTGTGACACACGGCCAGCCCCATAGGTGTGTTATCCGGCTGCGTGTCCCTTACACGTTAAATTGACAAGCCAGTATGCATGGTACTAAACACAAGAGCAGAGACACGGCCGTGTGTCTCAGCCGTGTGAAGGGCATAGCCTAGGACACGGGTGTGTGCCTTGGCCGTGTGACCCTTAGGGGGTTGCTAACGTTAGGAACAAAATGTCAAGGTTTTTGGGCATGGGCTGAGACACGGGCGTGTCGAGGCCGTGTGAGGGACATGGGCCATGGACACGGGCATGTGTCAAGCCGTGTGAAAACCCCTGTAGGTTCAAATTGAAAAATAAATACACACGGGTAAAGGACACGGGCGTATCCCTAGATGCATAGGCTGTGTGTGCCACAGGGACCAATAGCATAACCATGTTCAAGTTCCACACAGGCATGTTGCCCATCCACACGGGCGTGTGCCTTGTTTCAAAGGTCATTTTCCTAGTGTTGGTTAAAGGACCTGAGTTGGTCCCGAGTGGTTAATAAGAGATGTTTTGGGCCTTGTAAGCCCATGATAAGAAGTTTTAGGCAATGTTTGAAAAAGTTTGAATTTTTAATGGGCTCGTATGATTCAGCTTGTACGTGTGTATGTGATTTTTGAACAGTAAGGCCTCGTACCTGGTATCAGCGTCGAACTCGGGTTCGGGGTGTTATATTTAGTGGTATCAAAGCTATGGTTTAGTCAATTCTAGGACTAACCTAGCTTGAGTACCAGTCTCGCTATACATGCCAGAGTTGTATATTGATAGTGTGACGACTCCTGACGATTATAAATTATGTTTTCATATAGTTAATGGATCCCGATAGAGCTACAGTGGATGATGTAGAGAGTAACGTGCTGGCTCCCACTGAAGGGACCACGCCTGTCGAAAGTGAGCCTATGACAATGGGCTAGGGCAGAGGGGCTAGAGAAGCCTAACTCCGTATGATGAATGCTTGGTACACAGAGTTTGTTCGTGCGAATCTGAACACTCCACCTCCCCCACCTCCTTCGATTCCTCAGCATGCCCTTGTAGCTCCTTAAAGAGTAGATATGGTTAGGAGAGAGAAACCTCTAGTAGACAAGATTCGAAAGCAAGGGGTCGAGGAATTCTAGGCTAATATTAATGACGACCCAGAGAGAGCAGAGTTCTGATTGGAAAACGCCATTAGGGTATTTGATGAGCTATCATGTACACCTGAGGAGTGCGTGAAGTGTGCAGTGTCACTCCTACAAGACTTGACCTACCAATGGTGGAATACTCTCGTGTCCATTGTACCAAGAGAGAGGATAACTTGGGAATTCTTCCAGAAAGAGTGTTAGAAGAAGTACATTTGCCAGAGATTTATAGACCAGAAGAGGAAGGAATTTTTAGAGCTGATGTAAGGCCATATGACAGTGACAAAATATGAACACGAGTTTGTAAGACTCAACAAGTATGCCTGAGTGCGTATCTACCGAGGCCATAATGTGTAAGAGGTTTGAGGATGGCCTGAATGAAGATATCCGAGTATTTTTCGGCATCCTAAAGCTAAGGGAATTAGTAGTACTGGTTGAGAGAGTGTAAGGCCCCGAATTTGGGCCTAGAAGTATTAGGCCTTTAGTATGAATCCGTAAGGAGGTTGTTATAAGTATTTAATTGTACAAGGAAATGACACAATTAAATGTCTACTTTAGTGGTTAATGGCCCTGAGAAGTGTTGGAGAAATCTTGGGTTCAAACCTGGGCTTTAGCAAAATTTTGGTAATAAGTGAATAAAACCCTGGGTGCTTGGATGAAGGCCTTTTAAATTATTGTGGTAAATAAATGACACAAGGAAGCTTGTGGTCTAGTGGTTGTGGCGTCATTAAGGTTGCAAGAGAGCTTGGGTTCAAGTCTTGGCTCTTGCAATTTATTTTGGTTTTTCTTTTAAAGGGACCTGGACTCCAGCCTATAGACCTTATATTTAATTGAGGATAAAATATGACACCAAAAGAGCCTGTGGTGGAGTGGCAAGGTGGCGTGTTGTGTAACTGTGAGGTTCAAGGTTCAAGTCCTGGGATGCGCAATGGAGTATTTATTTTGCTGTTTGAGCTGTGTAGGAGGAAGAGTTGGACTGGAACTCTGTGGTTGAGGTGGTCATACGAAAATAAGGAATTTTCCTAATGGTTGAAAGTAATCCCACATTGGGAAACTAACATGGGAATTGGTGAGAAGTTGGCTTTAAATAGAGCTAACCAGATGAGTTGGTGAAAAAGAAAAAGATGATTAAGGCCCAATGCAGGATGTGCCAAGGTTGGTGATCATGGACTTCGGCGCGTTCTAATAAACAGGTGTGTGTTCAGGCCCTTCTTTGTTAGAAATCGGCAAAAGCTGAAAGCCGCCACAAGTGTTCTCGTGTGCTGGGGCTGTTCTAGGCCTCGATGGGCCAGTGAGCCCGCTTGTGTAAATCTAACTGTTAGGTGGGAAGTAGTTAGGCCTGATGGGTCATATGATTGGGCCTGATGGGCCATGTGAACGTGATTGGGCCTAAAGGAGCCAAATGAATAAGTGTGGATCTGTTAGTGTTTAGTAAATGGGTTGTGGACCTAGTTTTTTGTCACTACTCAAGCAGACATAAAACTTAAATAATTAATTAATCACGACCGTGGATGAGTTATAAGGTTAAGGTGTGGCAATAGGTATATGCATGTCTAGGATTGGATATATGTAGAGCTTGGTACTTAAGCGGTCTTAATGACTCACCTCCTCTTCTATGGAATCCTACCTGGTGCATAGTATCTGTTCACTTTAGCTAACGAGGACTTGTTAACGGGCCAAGGTAGGTAATAAACCCATAATAAATAGAATTTACTAAAATACCCCTAGTTTGTAAAATTACTGAAGTACTCCCGATTTGTAAAATTATCAAAATACCCCCAATTTGTAAAATTACCGACATACCCTCGATTATGAAATTATTGAAATACCCTCAATTTGTAAAATTACTGAAACACCCCCGATTTGTAAAATTACCAAAATACCCTTGTAGTGTAAAATTATCGAAATACCCTTGTAGTGTAAAATGACCGACATACCCTTGTAAGGTAAAATGACTATTTTGCCCTTGAGGGTAAATGACCGACTTAGACTTCGAATTTGACTAATTTGATTATGAATGTATGAATGTGTTTTAATTAACTTGACTGTGGTTGTATGACTGATATGCTCTTAATATATGTTTAAAAGACTATTACTGAGTATGACCATTCTTCATACACGTGTGATGATTGAGCATGACATACACGACATATTGCATGGGTTAGGAATTATGGAACGGAGGAAGTATATGAGGATCGCATGGTTGCTTAATGATCGTGGATCCACCGATGGCTATTAAGCCTAATATTTGATTAGTAGCTTGCTGCAATGAAGGTAGTACCGCAACTGGGCTACCATTGATGTGTATAGGATGGGTGGGTCGATAGTTATATCCCCACATGATGTGTACTGGGGGACGGAGTTGGTGTGTAGCGGTTGGATTATTGGGGTGTTACTGAGTATGACCATTCTTCATACACGTGTGATGATTGAGCATGACATACACGACATATTGCATAGGTTAGGAATTATAGAACAAAGGAAGTATATGAGGATCGCATGGTTGCTTAACGATCGTGGATCCACCGATCGCTATTAAGCCTAATATTTGATTAGTAGCTTGCTGCAATGAAGGTAGTACCGCAACTGGGCTACCATTGATGTGTATCGGATGGGTGGGTCGATAGTTATATCCCCACATGATGTATACTGGGGGACGGAGTTGGTGTGTAGCGGTTGGATTATTGGGGTGGGTTACACAGCATTGCATGTATGATATTATTATGATATTATTGTGATGTGGGATCCGGCCCAATTGATTCTATTATGGGCTGTGACCCAAATAATGTAACGGGCTTTAGCCCACGTATGCTCTGAACTGGACTGTACTGTTACTGTAATGGGCTCTGGCCCAGACTGATTCTGAATTCTATTTGTTTATTGACTGTTACTCTAGTAAGGGGATTGCACACTGAGTTTTCATAAACTCACCTCGTTTATTAATTGTGCAGGTAGTCCCCAGTGTTAGGTGGATCGGTGTCGCAGAGGGACTCGAAGACGACCACACAACTGTACATGTGTTTCTATTTCGTTTATTTAGTTAAGCACTTTGGTTTTTGATTTGGGTTGTATTAAGGCCTCTTTATTTTCTTGACTTTTATTTGGGAAATTTATTTAGTATTCTTAATATTTGTTAGAAGTAGGACGCGGTTTTCCAAAACAACAATTGGTTTTAAAAATATCACGTTTCTGCAATTGTTTAAAATTAAGCTTCCACAGCAAGTAAGGTTTTAAGGGAATTAACGTTTCACAAGTTTTAGAATGGCCAGAGGTTTTAAATAGTAAGAAGGGTTTTCAATGAGAACATGGTTTTCGAAGAACACTTCAATGTGACACGCTAGATTCGGGCCTAACTTCTAGGCCGAGTTTGGGGTGTTACAGAGAGCTTACAGAGTAGAAAGGTTGGTTAAAGAGAAAAGAAAGGCGGCTATTGAGTCGTGTGATTCGAAGAAGAGACAGATTGGGAAGTCACATCAGTCCTCATCTAAGAGATCGAGGGATTCACTACCCGATCAAATGCTTTAGGGGGATTCTCAAGTAAAAACAAGAATAAGCAGTACATGGCGTCTAAAGCCCAAACCACTTCCATCGCAAGTGTTGGTAGTGCTCAGCCAAATAGGCCGGAGTGTTCACAGTGTGGTCGGCGCCATTTCAACGAGTGTTGAGGGAATGGAAGAGGTTGTTTCAAATGTGAGTTATTAGACCACTTCATCCGATACTGCCCTGATTTAGATAAGAAAGAGAAAAAGTAAGATATGAGGGTGAGTAGTGCTCCTTCAAGGGGTAGACTACAAAAGAATCTGGGCAATGGGGTGGCAGTAGAGGTGCGCCTAGAGATGCTACTGTGAGGTCTGAGGGCAGAGTGCCTGCAAGGACTTATGCTATATGTGCCTGTGATGAGGCAGAGTCTCCTGATGTGATTACGGGCATCTTTTCTATCCATGATATATCTCTGTTGTTGCTTTAATTTTCCCAGGCTCTACTCACTCTTATATTTGTATGGAATTGATACCCTGTATGAACATGCTAGTCGAGTCTACTGAATTTGTGGTAAAAGTGTCCAACCCTTTAGGCAGACATGTGTTAGTTGACTAAGTGTGTAGAAATTGTCCTTTGACAATTAGAGGTTAATGTTTTTCGACTAACTTGATCTTATTTCCGTTTAATGAATTTGATGTTATCATTGGGATGGATTGGTTGACTTCTCATAGTGTTGTAGTGGATTGTGGGAGAAAAGTTATTGAATTGAAGTGTGAAAGCGGGGATGTTCTTTGGGTTGAATCAGGTAGAGCGGATAGCTTGCCTGTGGTGATATCGTCCATGTCGGTAGTGAGATATTTAAGAAAAGGATATGAAGCTTATCTTGATTTTGTATTGAATACTCAAGTATCCGAATTGAAGATCGAGTCAATACCAGTGGTTTGTGAGTTCACAGATGTATTTCTAGATGAATTATTGGGACTACCCCCAGTGAGAGAAGTTGAATTTGGAATTGAGTTAGTCCCTTGTACGGCACCCATCTCAATTGCGTCACATAGGATGGGTCCGATAGAATTAAAGGAGTTGAAAGTATAGCTACAAGAACTAACGGATAAGGGTTTTGCGATACCGAGCTATAGTCCGTGGGGTGTTTCGTTACCCTTTGTGAAAAAGAAAGACGGGTCGATGATGTTATGTATAGATTATAGACAACTCAACAATGTGATAGTGAAGAACAAGTATCCCTTGCCAAGGATCGATGATTTGTTTGACCATTTGAAAGGAGTCACCGTGTTTACCAAGATAGACTTAAGGTCCAGTTACTACCAGCTCAGAGTAAAGGACCAAAAATCGTTAGGATGAGGTATGGGCATTACGAGTTCCTTGTCATGCCCTTCGGTTTAACCAATGCCCATTCAGTATTTATGGATTTGATGAACCACATTTTTTGATCGTAGTTGGATAAGTTCGTGGTGGTCTTTATCGATGATATACTGATTTGTTCTCGAGATGCGAGTGAACACGCGAAACATTTGAGAATAGTTTTGTATACTTTGAGAGAGAAGCAGTTGTATGCTAAGTTTAGCAAAAGTGAGTTTTGGCTCCGAGAGGTTGGATTCTTAAGACACATTGTGTCAAGTTGTAACACCCCGAACCCGAGACCGTCGCCGGAGTCGAACACGAGGTGTTAACAGACTTCAAACCACTTATTGAGAATTTCCCAGACAAGCTGCCAATCTGTGTACTAGTCGCTTCAAAAATCATAACTTGAGTTTTACAACTCGAAAATCACTTTCGTAATTTTTCCCTGAAACTAGACTCATATGTCCATCTACAGAATTTTTTTCTACAATTTTTGGTCAAGCCAATTAGTACAGTTTATTAGTTAAAGTCTCCCATGTTACAGGGGTCGACTACACTGACCTTCGTGCGTTCCAACTTGAATACCTCAAGGTGCAGGGCTTCAATACTGATGTCGTTTGTTTCTATAGAAACTAGACTCAAATAGGAATTTATACATATATGGTATGACTCCTAATTATCTCTGGTTAATTTATAATGAATTTTCAAATTCGGAACAGGGAATCCAGAAACCGTTCTGGCCCTGTTTCATGAAAACCCAAATATCTTTTAACATACAACTCATATGACTGTTTTGTTTCTTCCATATGAAAATGGATTCATCAAGGTTCATTTACATAATTTATTCACTATTTAATTCCATTCCTACTATTTTTAGTGATTTTTCACATCCAGGTCACTGTTGCTGCCAGCATCTATTTCTAGGGTAGACTTTCTCTAACACATAGTTTCTATGATTCAACCACCCCTTTTTCATATATAGTCCAAAATATAATCATGATGACCCATTCTAATGGCTGGTCATTGCCAAACATTTCCGTGCCTCTTAATGAGCATATACATACCAAATGATTATAACATTATGCTCAAAACATTTATAAGCCATTTTCGCATGGCTAATCAAAATTTTACATACCAAGTTCAAACAAAACATAATAGCCTATACATGCGAAATGTACTCCAAGACCAACTATGAAGAAAATACCAAAAGTTGTTAGCGGTGTGATGACTTCGATGACGGTCCCGAATACGCAAAAAGTCGAGTCCAAGAAACCTAAAATAGGTGACAAGCAAACACCGAATGAGTATATAACTCGAGAAGTCATAAGCAATGCACTAACAACCATTAATAACAATATCGCAAGAGGAAACAAAATGGAACGAGGCTAATTACTCCATTCAAACCGAACTATACCATAGTTCCTTAGACCTTCGATTCAATCACATACCAAGTTACACATTCACATTCCATATACTAATCAATAGGATATTTGAAGCATTTTATACACCATTTTGTTTTCGTCACAATCATACATCTACATGACCTTTCACTCATTCCACGATAATTCTTATGTACGTGACTTCAATTTACATTGTCACATAGGTTCAAACTTACCAAGCTCGACCCCAAATATAAACATAGCGCCTATTAGCCATGAACTCAAGGTACTTACCCGATCCGCTGTCCGTGATCAACTCAATAGTGTCGCACACTCAGTGTCAATAGTGATTCAAAAGCATATAGTGAGTCCGCACACTTAGTGCTATATAATCAACTCGCACACTTAGTGCTATATGATCAAACTCACACACTTAGTTCTGTACAAGTTTTAAACCCGCACACTTAATGCCATTCTCATGATCACAAATGTTTATACCCGCACACTTAGTGCCGAAATCAACAACTCAATACATCTCACCTCTTTTCCTTTCATTCAATACTTCCATCACCACATACACACATGTATATAAATTCATCATTCCTTTCGGCATAATTACATAGACATTATGTCTATTCAAATCAATACAAAATATATGCTTAGTGACTTACCTTGTGTTGGGTAAAACAGTCCAAGTCGGCTACTCGATGACCTTCGTCTTTCCCTTGCTTGATTCTCCTTCTTTAACTCCTTGAGCTTAATCAATAAATCAACTAGTTTAACCATCTTGCTAAACATTCATAATTCAATTACACATGCATATGTATGTTTGTATATTCGGCAACCATCCTCACTTATTACCCATGTAGTCAATTATCTAAGCCAAGATAAGGCTTCAATATGGTTGCCTCTAACCGAATACATGCACACCAATCTACTTCATTTGGCCAAATATGCATGTCTATGTTGAGGCCAATTTTACACTTAATACCACACAAAAAAAAAAGCATACATTTTACTAACTAACGATTACATATTGTAGCTCAATACACATCTCTCATTTACTACATAACCGAAACATCATCACAAGCAAATATACACCTTGAAATAGTATATATGTCATGCCAATTCATCATGTGCAAACATATATTCATGTAGGTGCAAGGGCCGAATCTCAAGTTGTTTATATCCAAATATAAACACATATCCAAACCTCAAATCTTACCTACCATGCAACATGCATGAATCATACTTATAGATATACCATGACCGAATACATCACAACACCATAATTTTTGTCATGATTAAGCAAAGAACTTAATGTCTTACTCAAAAATACTAAAAAGAAAGTCTAAGAGCCATCAATCCACCATCACATATACCATTAGCAAGCTTCATATTTAACATGCAATGGCATTAACACAAAATCCACCTTGGCCAAATACCATCCCCATGATATAACAAAGATTTGAACCATGGGCTAATAAGAACATCAAGTTAGTAACTAAAAACATGCATGAATCTCATGGCACAACCTCAAACATACCTTAATCTTGATGCAAGTATAGCCAAACCCCTTCCTAATCCTCTTCCAAACCAAACATGAAGCAAAAATTCCCTCTTCTTCCTTAGGATTTTCGGTCAAGAGAGAATGAAAGGATGATCAAATGTTTTTTTCTTTTCTTTTCTTCAATACACGGCAATGGGGGGGGGGTTCACTCACACACACAATTTTTTTTCATTCTTTATTACCCATACTTATTTGTTTATTTCTTTTCTCCCTAATGCACCAACAAAACATGTCTATGACATGTTCGCCCATCCTCATTGTCATGGCCGCCACCTCTTATAAAAGAGGATATTTGACATGCAACGCCGTTGTTTTGCATGCATGCTTTAATTAGTCATTACACATTCCCCATCATACTTCCAAAGTTTTCTACTAAGTCCTTTCTAGTGAAATTCACATTTATAACTCTAAATCAAAACATCAAAATGTCACACATGAGTTAACACATATTATGGGCAATAAAATAAATATTAAATTATTTTTATGCCTCGGTTTTGTGGTCCGAAACCACATTCCGACTAGGGTCGTTTTAAGGTCACAACTCTCCCCACTTAAGAAATTTTCGTCCCCAAAATCTTACCGGTAAATAGATTTGGGTATCGCTCTTTCATAGAGTTCTCGGGTTCCCAAGTAGCTTCTTCTATCCGTGTTTGAGCCATAACACCTTCACCAATGGAACCCTTTTGTTTCGCAACTCCTTCACTTCACGAGCTAGGATACGAATCGGTTCTTCTTCATAACTCATATTGGCTTGAATTTCAACCTCGATAGACTAATTACGTGCGACGGATCGATATATAGCGTCAAGCATCGAAACATGAAAGACGTCGTGAATCTTTTCAAGTTCGGGGCAAAATAAACGATACGCAATCGGACCGACTCGTTCGGATATCTCATATGGCCCGATGAACCTCGGACTCAATTTGCCCTTGCGCCCAAATCGAGTATCTTTTTCCAAGGCGAACTCAGAAGAAACACTTTATCTCCCACCGATACTCAATGACTTTTCGTTTCGATCCGCGTCGACTTCGACGATCGGAGGCTATCTTGATTTTCACGGATTACTCTTACTTTCTGCTCAGCATCTTTAATCAAATCCACTCGAAAATTTTGCTCTCACCGAGCTCGGTCCAAAACAATGGTGTACGGCATTTACGCCCGCACAAGGCCTCGTAAGGCGCCATCTTAATACTTGATTGAAAACTATTATTGTGCGAATTCAATCAAAGGTAAATATCGTTCCATGAACCATCGAACTCGAGGATGCAACATCTCAACATATCCTCAAGTATCTGAATTATTCGCTCGGATTGACCATCGGTTTGGGGTGAAAGGCGGTCTGAAATGCAACTTGGTACCCAAAGCTTCTTGCAATTTCTTCCAAAATCGCGAGGTGAACCTCGGATCTCTATCCGACACAATGTAAATCGGTACCCGTGTAATCTCACAACTGAGAAGCGTACAATTCAGCTAGTTTATCCAATGAAAATCCGTATGCATGGGATAAAGTGAGTGACTTAGTCGATCTATCAACAACAACCCAAATCGCATCCTTCTTACTAGCTGACAATGGCAGCCCGGACACAAAGTCCATTGTGACTCAATCCCATTTCCACTCGGGTATCGTGATCGGTTGAAGTAACCCTGAAGGCACTTGATGCTCCGCTTTCACTTGTTGACATATTAAACATCTCGAAACAAAGTCGGAGATGTCTCGTTTCATACCATGCCACCAAAACCGACATTTCAAATCGTTGTCATCTTCATACTCCCCGGGTGAATTGACATTTGGCTACAATGAGCTTCGTTCAGAATCATTGAAATGAGTTCTGAATTTCTTGGAACACACAAACGATTTCTGAACCTCAAACAATCGTCATCATCAATTTGAAAGTTCGATTCCTTGTTTGGAACACACTCAGCCCGTTTTGTAACCAACTCATCGTCAACTTTCTGAGCTTCGCGAATTTGATGAGTCAATAATGGTTTGGCCTTTAATTCGGCTATTAACACATTGTCGGGTAGGATAGACAAGTGTACATTCATTGCTCGTAAAGCAAACAGTGATTTCTGGCTTAAGGCGTCCGTAACCACATTAGCCTTTCCCGGGTGATAATCAATGACCAGCTCATAATCTTTCAACAACTCAAGCCAATGTCTTTGTCCCAGATTTAAGTCTCTTTGAGTCATCAAATATTTGAGACTTTTGTGATCCGAAAATACATGGCACTTCTCACCAAATAAGTAATGTCGCCATATTTTCAAGGCGAATACGATGGCAGCTAATTCGAGATCATGGGTCGGATAATTTTTCTCATGTGGCTTTAATTGTCTCGGCGCATAGGCCACAACTCGACCTTCTTGCATCAATACGCAACCTAACCCAAGTAGGGAGGCATCACTATAGATGACAAACTCTTTGCCGATTCGGTCAGTACTAGTCTTGAGCTTCCACAAATGAGTTTTCAATTGGTCGAAACTTTTCGACACTTTTCCGTCCATTCAAACTTGACATCTTTCTCAAGCGGTTTCGTCATGGGTGTGGCTATCATCGAGAATCCTTTTACAAACCGTCGGTAGTAACCGCAAGTCCCAAAAAGCTCGAACCTCGAATATTTCTTGGAGGCTTCCGGTTAAGTATGGCTGAAATTTTGCTCGGTCGACTCGAATACCGCAGATACCACATGACCCAAGAAGCTAACCTCTCTAACCGTAACTCACACTTGTGAACTTAGCATATAACCGCTTATCCCGTAAAATTTGCAACACTAATCTCGGGTGCTCCACACGTTCGGTCTCATCTCTTGAATAGACCAAGATGTCGTCAATGAACACAACTACGAACCGATCCAAATACGGTCTGAAGATCCGATTCATCAAATCCATAAATATTGCAGGGGCATTAGTGAGCCCAAACGGCATCACTAAGAACTCGTAGTGACCATATCTCGCTCAAGGCGGTTTTGGGTATGTCCGAATCCGAATTACATCGATAATAGCCCGATCTCAAATCTATTTTGAGAACACCGAGGCTCCTTCAGTTGATCGAACAAATCGTCGATACGTGTAACGGATATTTGTTCTTTATTGTCACTTTATTAAGTCGACGATAGTCGATGCACAACCTCATGGTTCCGTCCTTCTTTTCACAAACAACACCGGTGCACCCAAGGTGAAAAACTTGGTCGAGCGAAACTTCTATCCGTCAACTCTTGCAATCGAGCTTTCAACTCCTTCAACTCGGTTGGTGCCATACGATCACGGAGCTATCGAAATTGGCGTAGTCCTGTGTACAAGCTCAATACCAAACTCTACTTCCCGAACAGGTGGTAAACCCGGTAATTCTTCAGGAAAAACATCCGGGTATTCACAAACCACCGGCACCGATTCGGGTTTCTTTTCCAATTCCTTATCATCAAGTACATACGCAAGGTATGCTTCGCACCCCTTTCTTACATGTTTCTGGGCCAACATTGTTGATATTACAGCTGGCAACCCCTTTAAGTCCGTAGACTCAACTCAGACTATCTCGTTATTCGCGCACCTCAAATCAATAGTCTTGCTTTTGCAATTCACAACCGCATCATGCACGGTCAACCAATCCAAACCAAGAATAACATCATATTCATCAAATGGCAAAAGCATCAGGTCCACCGGAAAGCAGGACCCTCGGATTACTAGGGGACATTTCTTGCACACTTTGTCGACAAGCACGTAACAACCCAAGGGATTTGACACCTGAATTACGAACTCAGTAGACTCAATAGGTAAAGTCTTACTGGATGCTAAGGTTTTGCATATATAAGAATGAGTAGAACCAGGTCAATCAAAGCAATCACATTAGTATCAAAGAGAGTGAAAGTACCGTGATAACATCGGGGAGGATGCTTCCTCTCGTGCACGGATGGCATATGCCCTAGCAGAGTCTGGTCTCGGATCGAACAGCCGTGTCAGTGGCCCCTCTCTGACTACCACCCCTACCTCCTGAAATTCTTGGTGGTCTACCTCTAGCTGTCATTCCACTAGGTCTTGCACCTTGCATCCTATTCTTCTCATCAAGCTCCGTGCAATCTCTAATAAAGTGGTCCTTCGAACCGCATCCGTAACAAGCCCTATTGGTAGACTTACCCCAACATTCACCTATGTGTCTTCTCCCACATTGAGGGCATTCAGGTTTCTCTTGGCGGTTATTGCCCACACTAGCTACCGAAGTAGCTCGGGAGTCCGTCAATGGTCGTGCTCTAATGGAAATTCCCGCAGTCGTCCTTGATTTATTGGTGTCCTCCCTGAACTTCTTTACAGCCGAGAACGGAGCTTTACCCGTCGATCTTTTGCGATAGTCTCTAGCTTCAAATTCAACCTTCTTCTTCTCCTTTCCAAGTTCCTCCGCCTTGCAGGCTCGTTCAACTAGTGTTACGAATTCTTTTATCTCCAAAATACCCACTAGTAGCTTTAGATCTTCATTCAATCCTTCTTCAAACCTCTTGCACATAGCAACCTCATCAGCCACACACTCCTGGCATACCGATCGAGTCTTACGAACTCATGTTCGTATTCGACATCTTGTCATACGGCCTTGCTTGAGTTCCAAGAATTCCTTACGCTTTTGATCGATGAACCGTTGACTAATATATTTCTTTGAAACTCCGCTTGAAAGAAATCCCAAGTAACTCGTTCGTTTGGAACTATGGAAATCAAGGTACTCCACCAATAGTAGGTGAGCCCATAACAAGGATATAGCACACTTTAGACATTCATCGGTGTGCATGATAGTTCATCAAACACCGAATGGTGTTATCAAGCGAACTTCGGCCCTTTCGGCATCATCCGTAACTATGGCCTGAACTCTTCAGCCCGCGCTTCCTTTTCAAGTCTACGGTGGCTTACTCAAATTCACAGTGGTCATGAATCGATGGCACTACGGGCTCTTGGGGTGGATTATTCAAATTCGGAATTGTTGGACAGCCAGATTGGTTCGGGCATATTATGCGACCCACTCATTCATCATGGTAAAGAAGGCTTGTTTAGCCCCCTCACCCTGATTATTCGCAGATGACTGAGGTTCATCAGGCGGCGTCCCTTGTGTAGGAGCAGCCGCTACACTTTCAACGTCATCCGCCAAGGTTCTCTCTACACCGGGATCCATTTACTAATCAAAACAATAATTTTAACCGTCAGAAGTCATCACACATTTAAACATTAACATTAAGGCATGTATAGCTAGACTCATACGTGCTATGGTAGTCCTAGAACCTTCTAAACCATAGCTCTGATACCAATAAAATTGTAACACCCCGAACTCGAGACCGTCGCCGGAGTCGAACACGAGGTGTTAACAGACTTCAAACCACTTATTGAGAATTTCCCAGACAAGCTGCCAATCTGTGTACTAGTCGCTTCAAAAATCATAACTTGAGTTTTACAACTCGAAAATCAGTTTCGTAATTTTTCCCTGAAACTAGACTCATATATCCATCTACAGAATTTTTTTGTATAATTTTTGGTCGAGCCAATTAGTACAGTTTATTAGTTAAAGTCTCCCATGTTACAGGGGTCGACTACACTGACCTTCGTGCATTACAACTCGAATAACTCCCTTTGCAGGGCTTCAATACTGATTCTGTTTATTTCTATAGAAACTAGACTCAAAGAGGAATTTATACATATATGATATGACTCCTAATTATCTCTGGTTAATTTATAATGAATTTTCAAATTCGGAACAGGGAATCCAGAAACCGTTCTGGCCCTGTTTCACAAAAACCCAAATATCTTTTAACATACAACTCATATGACAGTTTCGTTTCTTCCATATGAAAATGGATTCATCAAGGTTCATTTACATAATTTATTCACTATTTAATTCCATTCCTACTATTTTTAGTGATTTTCACATCCACGTCACTGTTGCTGCCAGCATCTATTTCTAGGGTAGACTTTCTCTAACACGCTTTCTATGATTCAACCACCCTTTTTCATATATAGTCCAAAATATAATCATGATGACCCATTCTAATGGCTGGTCATTGCCAAACATTTCCGTGCCTCTTAATGAGCATATACATACCAAATGATTATAACATTATGCTCAAAACATTTATAAGCCATTTTCGCATGGCTAATCAAAATTTTACATACCAAGTTCAAACAAAACATAATAGCCTATACATGCGAAATGTACTCCAAGACCAACTACGAAGAAAATACCAAAAGTTGTTAGCGGTGTGATGACTTCGATGACGGTCCCGAATACGCAAAAAGTCGAGTCTAAGAAACCTAAAATAGGTGACAAGCAAACACCGAATGAGTATATAACTCAATGAAGTCATAAGCAATGCACTAACAACCATTAATAACAATATCGCAAGAGGAAACAAAATGGAACGAGGCTAATTACTCCATTCAAACCGAACTATACCATAGTTCCTTAGACCTTCGATTCAATCACATACCAAGTTACACATTCACATTCCATATACTAATCAATAGGATATTTGAAGCATTTTATACACCATTTTGTTTTCGCTGAATCATGCATCTACATGACCTTTCACTCATTCCACGATAATTCTTATGTACGTGACTTCAATTTACATTGTCATATAGGTTCAAACTTACCAAGCTCGACCCCAAATATAAACATAGCGCCTATTAGCCATGAACTCAAGGTACTTACCCGATCCGCTGTCCGTGATCAACTCAATAGTGTCGCACACTCAGTGTCAATAGTGATTCAAAAGCATATAGTGAGTCCGCACACTTAGTGCTATATAATCAACTCGCACACTTAGTGCTATATGATCAAACTCACACACTTAGTTCTGTACAAGTTTTAAACCCGCACACTTAATGCCATTCTCATGATCACAAATGTTTATACCCGCACACTTAGTGTCGAAATCAACAACTCAATACATCTCACCTCTTTTCCTTTCATTCAATACTTCCATCACCACATACACACATGTATATAAATTCATCATTCCTTTCGGCATAATTACATAGACATTATGTCTATTCAAATCAATACAAAATATATGCTTAGTGACTTACCTTGTGTTGGGTAAAACAATCCAAGTCGGCTACTCGATGACCTTCGTCTTTCCCTTGCTTGATTCTCCTTCTTTAACTCCTTGAGCTTAATCAATAAATCAACTAGTTTAACCATCTTGCTAAACATTCATAATTCAATTACACATGCATATGTATGTTTGTATATTCGCAACCATCCTCACTTATTACCCATTTAGTCAATTATCTAAGCCAAGATAAGGCTTCAATATGGTTGCCTCTAACCGAATACATGCACACCAATCTACTTCATTTGGCGAATATGCATGTCTATGTTGAGGCCAATTTTACACTTAATACCACACAAAAAAAACAGATACATTTTACTAACTAACGATTACATATTGTAGCTCAATACACATCTCTCATTTACTACATAACCAAACATCATCACAAGCAAATATACACCTTGAAATAGTATATATGTCATGCCAATTCATCATGTGCAAACATATATTCATGTAGGTGCAAGGGCGAATCTCAAGTTGTTTATATCCAAATATAAACACATATCCAAAGCTCAAATCTTACCTTCCATGCAACATGCATGAATCATACTTATGGATATACCATGACCGAATACATCACAACACCATAATTTTGGTCATGATTAAGCAAAGAACTTAATGTCTTACTCAAAAATACTAAAAAGAAAGTCCAAGAGCCATCAATCCACCATCACATATACCATTAGCAAGCTTCATATTTAACATGCAATGGCATTAACACAAAATCCACCTTGGCCAAATACCATCCCCATGATATAAAAAAGATTTGAACCATGGGCTAATAAGAACATCAAGCTAGTAACTAAAAACATCCATGAATCTCATGGCACAACCTCAAACATACCTTAATCTTGATGCAAGTATAGCCAAACCCCTTCCTAATCCTCTTCCAAACCAAACATGAAGCAAAAATTCCCTCTTCTTCCTTAGGATTTTCTGTCAAGAGAGAATGAAAGGATGATCAAAATTTTTTTTCTTTTCTTTTCTTCAATACACGATAATGGGGGGGTTCACTCACACACACATTTTTTTTTCATTCTTTATTACCCATACTTATTTGTTTATTTCTTTTCTCCCTAATGCACCAACAAAACATGTCTATGACATGTTCGCCCATCCTCATTGTCATGGCCGCCACCTCTTATAAAAGAGGGATATTTGACATGCAAGGCCATTGTTTTGCATGCGTGCTTTAATTAGTCATTACACATTCCTCCATCATACTTCCAAAGTTTTCTACTAAGTCCTTTCTAGTGAAATTCACATTTATAACTCTAAATCAAAACATCAAAAATGTCACACATCAGTTAACACATATTATGGGCAATAAAATAAATATTAAATTATTTTTATGCCTCGGTTTTGTGGTCCCGAAACCACATTCCGACTAGGGTCATTTTAAGGCTGTCACACAACTGATGGGATCAGAGTTGACCCGACTAAGATCTCAGCTATCGTTGAGTGGAAACTGCCGAGGAATATGCAGAGGTTCGAAGCTTTCTAGGTTTGGCCAGATACTACAGAAGATTTGTGAATGGATTCTCTATGATTGCCACTCCGATGACAAGGTTGTTACATAAGGATGTCAAGTTCGAATGGTCAGAGAAATGCCAACAGAGTTTTGAGAAATTAAAGGCTTTGTTGATCGAAGCTCCAGTTTTAGTGCAATCGGAACCGGAAAAAGAATTCGTTGTGTATAGCGACACCTCCTTAAATGGATTGGGATGTGTGCTCATGTAAGAAGACAATGTAATAGCCTATGCCTTGAGACAACTAAAGCCATATGAGAAAAATTACCCGACCCACGATTTGGAGCTAGCGGCTATGGTGTTCGCATTAAAGATTTGGAGACACCATTTGTATGGTGAGAAATGTTGGGTGTTCACCGACCATAAAAGCTTAAGGTATTTGATGACTCAAAAAGAGTTGAACTTATGGCAACAGCGATGGTGATAAAAGATTATGAGTTAATAATAGACTACCACCCGGGAAAGGTGAATGTAGTCGCCGACGCTCTAAGTAGAAAGTCATTATTCGCCTTGAGGGCTATGAATGCTTAGTTGTCTGTGACTAATGATGGTTCGATTCTGGCGGACATAAGAGCTAGACCGACGTTCATTCAAGAGATTTATGAAGCTCAGAAAGATGATAAGGACTTGCAAGCTAAGATGGCTTAGTGTGAGATGGAAAATGAAGTAGAATTTTGTATTGGCACTGATGATTGTATGATGTACTGAGATAGAGTTTTTGTACCCAAGGATAATGAGCTTATTCAGAGGATTTTATGAGAGGCACATAGTGGTTGCTTGTCTATCCATCCGGGTAGTGTAAAAATGTATAACGACTTGAAGAAAATGTACTGGTGGTCGAGCATTAAAAGAGACATTTCTGAGTTTATTTTTAAGTGTCTAGTTTGTCAACAAGTGAAGGCCGAACACTAAGTGCCTTCCGATTTACCTCAACCCATAATGGTTCCCGAGTGGAAATGGGACCGTGTTTCCACAGATTTTGTATCAGGGTTGCCGTTGACGCTAAGGAAAAAGGATTCCATTTGGGTTGTTGTTGATAGGCTTATCGATAAGATTTTCGGGGACGAAAATCCCTAAGGGGGAGAATTGTAACTGCCCAATTTTGGGCCTAGTCAGAATAGTGGATTCAAGACTATGAATTCAGAGTCAGAGAAATCATTTTGGAATTATTTTATGTGTTGTGGCATGATTATTCAAGTGCATGAAAATTTTGGTGTATTAATTTTAGCGATTTCATGCTTAATTGTGAAAAAAAAGACTAAATCGTATAAAGTGAAAAAGTCCTATTTTGATAGCTAAGGGTGTCAAATAACTAGAGAACCAAATTTGGGGGTCTTTAAAGGGCAAATAGACCCTTAAAATAGAGGCGGCTGGCCATAGGGACAAAAAGGGGTGAGAAAGTCAAAGTTAGGTTGCCTAAATTGATTAAAATAAAACCTAAGAAAAATGTTATCATCTTTTTTTTGTTTTTCTCCTTCTTCTCCATCGATTTTCCCCAAATAAAATGGCCATGGAAGCTTGAAAAATTTCAACAAGTTAAAGCCTTTGCAAGTAAGTGATTTCGAGGGTTTTTCTTGAATATTTTTGCACTTTTGAGATCCTTGTAGCATGAGCTTTCTAACAAGGGGACTATTTTGCAAAATGATTGAAAGTCTAGGGTTTTTCCATGATAGTAGACATGTTGATTTCTAAAATTTTATGGAAGAATATGAGTTATGGCTGTGAAATAAACAACTTTTGTGAAGTAGTTTTCATGGAAACCCTAACTAGGTACCATTTTGCATAACTTGTGAAATAGATGTTACATCTGTGTAATAATGAGAAAGGTGGGCTGCTTCTAGTATAAAAAGTATTTGGCTAGGCTTGGTTAGTGAGAAAATATGATAAAAATCAATTTTCGGACCTAGGGGTAAAATGGTCATTTTGTCAAAGTCTAGGGGCAAAATTGTCAATTTGCCCAATTATGAATTTTCGTGTGTCTAGATTAATATGTTGATGAAATGAATGAATTTTTATCATTTTAGTTAAAGAATTACAAAATCCGTGTAACGCCCCAAAAATATAGGGTCTATAATTTTGCATGATTTGGCATAAATTCCATGTTTACTTTAATGACTAGGTGATTTGGGTGTGTTTGGGAGTGACTGGGTAGTCATAGGTTCAAGCTCCAGCTTTTGCATAATTTTTTATTTTCCTCTTAAAAGAATTTGGATACTGGCACATGGGCTTTATAAATAATTATGTTTGTTTTATGTCACAAAAAGCCTTGTGGTCTAGTGGCAAGTAGCGTGTGGAGCATCTGAGAGGGCATTGGTTCGAATCCCAGGTAATGAAAAAGGGATTTTATTTTATGTCTTTGTGGCATGAGAGGTGGAGTTTGATTCAAACTCTGTAGAGGTGGTTGGAGATTTGGTAAAAAGAGATTTGGATAAAGGTTGGTAGGGATTTGGAGGAGCAAAATGTGGAGAGATAAGGGGGAAAAGTTGTGGAGTTTGGATGAGAAGGTGTTGGCCGAATTTGAGACTCTTTAGGATATGTATTCGGCACTTTGGGGGAGCACTTTGGGGAACTTCTCTTTTCCTTTGGTTGTGTCGAATTAGTATATGAACAATAGGGTTTTTTTCATTTTGTTTTCGGTAGCATTCCTCTTGAGCTTTTGTTTCCTCATTTTGTTTTTAGTATGTTTTTGACCATTCAGGTCTTTCTTCTATCACCTTTATCTCTCGATTGTTTTGCCGAATACAAGATAGCATGTGGTAAACTCTCTTTTGAAACCTTTCCCTTTCTTCTTCACACTTTCTCTTTGCTGAATTGGCATTCTTCTTCTCATATTTTCTAAACTGAATACCTTAGACCTTCAATCCCGCTCTTGGTGCTTGACCGAATATGCTTTCTCTGGATCATCTCTGCCTAATTAATAGCCGAATATCTTGTTTTCTTCTCACACCTTCTAAAATTCTGACAAGCCGATCACAGCATAAACCGTCTCATACTTTCATTTTGTCACCCCATTTCTATTGCGAATCTATCATTACCGTTTCTCTTTCTTACCAAGCCGAATATTGGTGGTAGGAAATTAGATCAAACGCAATACGCCACTCTCGTGTGCCGCCTCTTAAGTCAGTATTCGGTTCTGAGGGATACGTTAGTGGTCAATCAACAATTATGGGAGCTAGCCAAGCGATTTAAGGGTTTAAGGCTACACTCTTGTTTATCAAGGTTGGTGCTTTTGGATTTTGGCAAGGGGTCGCTAGAAGGTATGTAATCGTACACCCAATTTTTCTACTGTCAAAACATTGGATAAAGGTCTGCATTCACACCACTATGTTACAATGAATAGGCAAAAGTTGAAAAGCTGAAAAGTCGAAACTTTCGCATTTGAGGCCTTACGTACATGCGAACGCTCGTATCATAAGCCGAGCCCACAGATCATTGGCGACAGACTGTAGAGGCTGCCACGAGTGTTCTTGTGAGCTTAGGCCGTTATGGGCCTCGTTGGGCCGAGATGGGTAGTGTAGGTCCAATGTGCTCGTGGGCCCCACACAAATAAAATTTATGGTAAGTGACTAATAATGGAGTGGGCTACGGGGATCGCATAGTCGTGACTAAAATTGAGTTGAATGGGCCACACGAGTGTGTAGGCCAGCGTGGGCCGAGTAATGGGCCTTGGGCCCATTTACACCGTTTTGGCCATATGGGTTATCTGAATCGTTCAAGACAACTATAGACCTTTTGAAGGGTCGTTATTTGCACCGAGACCCTAAAATTAGTTAAATAACTGAAATACCCCTAAAGGGTAAAATTACTATTTTACCCCTAACCGACGAAATGACCATAATACCTCTAGTGATAGGTTAATTGATGTGTGTATGGCATTTATATGACTGGTTTTGAGTATGACATACTACATACTGTAATATTTATGACACGACATACTGCATGGGGTTAGGTTTTTTATTTGGAGGAAGTAGTGTATTAGTTGTTTTGCCACGTAATTACTCTGTGGTAGCTTTGCCACCTTTACTATTATTAGCAGCTTTGCTGCGTTTCTGTTTGTAGCTTCGCTGCGATATTGGTGTGTTGGCTGGGTGGGTTGATTTAATCCCCATATGGTGTGTTGGTTGGTACAAGTGGTCTGTTGGTTGGATTGGTGTAGGTTACATGGCTACACTGTACTAATACTGAATTGGGCTTGGGCCCACACCGCTATTGTATAATGCTAAAGCGCAGACTGTTCAGTTACAAAATAGGGCTACGGCAGAGACTGTTCTGCATGTTCTGTTTACTATCAGACTGTTTGGGGAATTACACACTGAGTTTTCGCAAACTCACCCTTTTTTTAATTGTATAGGTAATCCTTAGCCTTAGACGATTTGGAGCTGCAAGGGACTCAAAGCTAGCCACACGATCGCAAGTGATTAACTTATGACTTTATTTATTTAAAGATTTTATATTTGGGTTTTACTTATGTAATAAGGCCATTTGAGGATTCAACTTTTAGTTGGGTTTTGATTTCTTCCTCTAAACCACTAGATTAGGAGAAACGGGTTTTTTTTCCAAGTTAAAAACTGTTTTCAACAAGATCCCAAAATTTTAAAACTTTAAGGTTTTTAATTAGAAAAGCTTTCGCGGTTTAAATCATATTAACAAGCTTATAACAATTGATATGACCAGTAATTGGACAACATGTTTTGATTTTACAACATTAACGTTATCAATAGCAATTAATTAAAAGGGATTGAAAATTCAATAACGATCTTTTATCGACAAGCCTAGTTTTTAAACAACACTTCGATGCAACACGTCAGATCTGATCGTAACGTCTAGGCTGGGTTTGGGTCATACATTTAGTGGTATCAGAGCCAGGTTACAAAACTCGACTGTGGAATGGATTTTTGAAAATTTGATTTTTAAACGTTGTGATTGGAAATGTGGCACACCGAGTGTCAGGCACCAAATCTGTAAGTTTTCTGACACTGTTTTATTGTTATACACTGAAATGTATTACTGAGGGACTACTATAGGTAGTAGGAATACACTGAAACTCTTTAGTTAGAGTAAATTGGGACTATAGAAGACTGAAAACTGTAGTAAGATTCTATTCTGCGGAATCAAACCCTAATTACTGTCGTTCATAACACATTGTTAATAATTACTGAAATTATAAACTGATTCATAAGAATTTTAAACAGATAATTCGCTATCGAAATGAACACAAGAGGTACTTGTCGAAGGGGTACACGAGGCCGCGGTGGAGGCCGAGGAAGTGCTAGAGCTGGGTCTTCTACATCGGGTGACATGCCTAGTAGGAAGGCACCAGCCTCACCAATAACTGAGACAGGGTCTCATGATTGAACAGCTAGGGATGATGCTCTATCGTAAGCAATTCTACGTGTTCTTGAAAGGGTTGCTGGAGCAAGTACTGGATCAGTGGGCTGAGGGTCAATTTCTAAGTGACTCTAGTCTAATGGAGAAGAAATCTTCAAGAGCGCTTCTAGTGTAGCCCCAAATGTGGCACAGTATTGGTTGAAGGCTACCGAGTGGATAATGGACGACCTTGACTGTACTGTGGAGTAAAAAGTAAAAGGAGCAGTGTCTTTACTGCGAGATGAGGCCCACCAATGGTGGCTCACCGTGAGAGAGGGTACACAGGCTAACCATTTGACATGGGATTTCTTCAAAGTGGCCTTTCCAAAGAAGTACGTGGGCCCAAGTTATGTGGACACCCGAAGGAAGGAATTTCTCAGCTTCACCCAGATGAATAAGACTGTGGCAGAGTACGAGGCAGAGTTTCTACAGGTGAGTCAGAATGCTCATGGGATAGTTGCAACTGAGTATGAACGCTGTGTGCGGTTCGAGGATAGCCTCCGGGATGAGTTACATGCACTGATAGCTCTGCAGAGGGAGCGAAACTTTGTTGCCCTTGTTGGGAAAGCAAAAATTGCTATGGATGTGAAACGCTCTGAGCACCAGAACCTCGAGAAAGTTAGGGGAAGAATAAGAGGGATTTTGGACCCTCAAGTTCTTCTGGAAGGCCTCTAAAGAGGGTCAGATTTGATGGGCTAGTCCAAGTGCCTCCTGTTATTACTGTAAGACCACAGCCTTGCACTGATTCTAGAAGAGCTCACCAGGGTGAGTGTTGGAAACGAACTGGGGCGTGCTTCCGGTGTAGGTTCATGGATCATCAGGTTAAAAACTATATTCAATGGCCTGTTCAGATGCAAGCTATAGGTCAGGGCCATGCTCAGCCAGGGAGAGGTGGTCAACAGCCACCGAGAGGGTCGTGGATAGGCCAGGGGTAAAAATGATTTGGGACAAGGTCGTGGAGCACCAGGCAGAGGTGCTGGTAACACTGAGGCGAGACAGCCACCATTAGCCTATGCTGCTCATTGCCGAGAGGATGGTGACGCCCCTGACATCACAACTGGTACATTCCTAATTTGTAATGTACCATACACTGCTTTAATTGACATTGGGTCTACACACTCGTATGTTGTATGCACTGTGTCTTGGACGCTAGGTATTCAGTTTGAAAATACTGTTAGTGAGATGGTTGTGTTGTGTCCACTAGGGCAGTCAGTTAGGGTGAATAAGTTGTTCAGAGACATTCCCCTAGAGGTCCAAGGGGTTGTCTTTCCGGCAGATTTGATGGAATTGTCGTTTGGAGAATTCGATATTATATTGGGTATGGATTGGCTAGTGAAACACCGTGCGAAATTGGATTGCACTGCTAAGCATATGGTGTTGAAGTTTACCGAGGATGAGGAGGTGACTGTGGTAGAGGAGTGAAGAGATTATTTGTCTAACGTAATTTTAGCGTTAAGGGCTAAAAAATTTGTTCGCAAGGGTTGGGAGACGATTTTAGCTTATGTTAGCATCTTTTATTCTAAGGTACTTCTGTTGGAGATGTCAGAACTGTTAAGGAGTTTCCGAATGTATTTCCTGAAGAGCTTCCTAGGTTGCCTCCATACCGCGAGGTCAAATTCGGTATTGAGCTCCTACCTGGAACAGCTCCGGTGTCCATTGCCCCTTATAGCAGAGCACCGAAGGAGCTGGTGGAGTTAAAGGCTCAAATTCAAGAGCTACTAGACAGAGGATTCATTCGACCGAGTGTGTCTCCATGGGGAGCACCAGTGTTATTCGTGAAGAAGAAAGATGGATCCATGCACATGTGCATCAATTATCATCAACTGAAGAAACTGACTATCAAAAACAAATACCATTTATCGAGGATAGATGATTTGTTTGACCAGTTGTGAGGAGCTTCGATTTTCTCCAAGATAGATCTTTGATCTGGATACCATCAGCTAAAGGTTAAGGAGGTTGATGTGTATAAGACTGCCTTTAGGACTCGTTATGTTCACTATGAGTTTCTAGTGATGCCGTTTGGGTTGACGAATGCACCAGCTGCTTTCATAGATATGATGAACTGAGTATTCTAGCCCTATCTGGATCAGTTCGTAGTTGTGTTTATAGACGACATCCTGGTGTATTCAAGAACCGAGGTGGATCATGATGCACACCTTCGAAGTTTTTTGCAAATTTTGAGGGAAAAGCAGCTATATGCAAAGTTCAGCAAGTGTGAGTTCTGGCTGTGAGAAGTGACATTTCTGGGTCACGTGGTTTTTGCCGAGGGGATTAGGGTTTATCCTCGAAAAATTGAAGCTGTATTGGATTGGAAACCACCAAAGACAATATCTCAGATTCAAAGCTTTCTGGGTCTGGCTGGGTGTTACAGACATTTTGTTGAGGGGTTTTCACTGATTACCGCTGTCGAAACCATTTTTTAAAGGGATGTTTGAAAAATGGGGATTGACTTTTGAAAAACAAAAAGAGAGTCGCCACCAACCTTTTTACATGTGATTGGATCACCTTATAAAAATTTTTGGTCTACAAAAATTAAGAAAATAGGTTTGGGAGTCGGTTACGTACGATGAAGGATTAGCACCCTCACAACGCCCAAAATTGGTACCAAATTGAATAGTTTTTTGTCATAATGTCAAAAATTTGAAAGGATTTAAAAATAGGATCCCTTTTTTAAAACCAGAATTATTTAAGTTGAAAAATCGAGATTCCTTAGCTCCGAAAGAATACAAACATCACATCCAGCATGATAGGACACGATATTCTTAAACTCTTGTAACTGAAATCATCTCGTGATTTACAAAATCTATTTAGAAGGATGCTTTAGGCATTTAGACAAACGGGAAATCGCAACCCAGTATGTTAGGGCACTATTGCCTCATTTTTAAAAAACTTTTGGATAAAATATGACAATTAAATGAAATATATTTTTTTAAAAATAATGATTTGAGTAAAATTTAAAAATAATTTACTAAGAGTAATACAAAAAAAATTATTAAAAAATGAAAGAATTTGATATGATACTAAAATTATTTAAAAAATTAAAATATATAAAAAAAATCAGGGAAACATGGATTAAATCAAAATAAAAAGGGTTGAAAAACGAAGATGAACAAATAATAAAATAAGAACAAACCGTAGAAAATAAGAACGTAAGAGGGAGAGAGATTTGAGTGAAAGCTCTCAAAAATTTTTATGGTTTCCCAAAACTCCAGTGTGTTTACAATGAAGGGAGAGGCCTCTATTTAATCAACAGTTGTAACACCCCTTACCCGTTACCGTCGCCGGAACAGGATACAAGGTATTACCAGAACATAACACATACCATTAAACATAACCGAGATATAAATATGTCATCCAATTTGATAGTGCATCGTATAATATATGGCTTGAACAATATTAGCCTACTTTAATGGCTTGTACAAAGTAGTTGGTCGAGTCTTGTAACTAATATTTTAAACCTAGACAAATATGACACGTAACAAAATAATTAAGCCTACTATACATGCCATAATTCAAAGCGTTTAGTTCAAATACCCTAAAGTATGATAGTGCGGTAGATCTTCACGATCCTTAACTCCCGAGCAAGCCGGAGGACACTATAAGACAAAGAGAGAAACAAAGTAAGCTTATAGCTTAGTAAGTAAGTATGTAAATACTAATTAAAGAATCTAACATGTTTACACAACAATTCAAATAAATCTACTTTAACTTCACTATTCATTCCACTTTGATTAAGCTGTCTCTGCTGCGTCATATTCACTAATTAAATCATAACTCGAGTTACAAAACTCAAAATTCAAATCCGTAAAATTTCCTGAATCTAGACTCATAAATCTTTTGCTAATTTTTTCTATAATTTTGGTTCAGCCGATTAGTACAGTTTATTAGTTAAAGTTTCCCTGTTACACAGCTCGACTGATCTGACCTCTGTTCACTACGAATTGAATTTCTCTCAGTACACAATTCAAACAACCCTGAAGTCTGTTTCATTTAAAACTAGTCTCAATAAGAAATTTAGGCATGTAAACTATATTTCTTAATTTGATTTGTACAATTTTTAATGATTTTTCAAAGTTGGAACAGGGGATCACGTATTCATCCTGAGCAAGTCACATACAATTGTAAATATCTCAAAATATAGAATTCCTTTGCTTGCTCTGTTTCTTTTATATGAAAGTAGACTCATTAAACTTTAATTTCATATCTCATTCAACCTCTAATTATATTCCTCCTATTTTTGGTGATTTTTCAAAATCACGTCACTGCTACCATCTAAAAACAGTTTTAATGCTGATTTCACTCGTTCACACATTCTTTATGCTAACCTCATTTTATCTTATATATGTATATACCACAAATCATTTTCACCACATTTCATTCACCATAAGTGTAGGTCCAAACCACAATATCACCACAAAACCATCCCGTTGAACAATTCGGATCAATCCTCGATATTTAATGGTTTCAAAGACACACCCCACCATCATACTTCGTTTAGTTTGGCTCTCTTGTACACATGGTGAACACTTAGTACCACTCATGCGACCTAGCCGATTTGTCTCGTAGCTCTCTTGTCTACATGGTGTCCTTCACTTGGAATCACGCATGTGACCTAGCTACATTTATCTTTCACGTAGCTCTCTTGTCTCCATGGGATACATCTCGTATCACACATGTGACCTAGCTACTACTGTGGTGTCTCGTAGCTTTCTTGTACACATGATGTGCACTCAAGATCATACATGTGACCTAGCTACGCTCCTCTATTTCATTCGATCTCTCGAATGTTCAACCGGATCTCTCTATATTTATTTCCATTCTTCCAATAGTCGATTTATATTTTAACATCAGTTAGTATATTTATATAATAGGCTGAAATATAAGAATGTACATGAAATTATTGTAATATTTACATACAAACTTACCTTGGTGCAAAATGTGGAAATTTTGCAATTTAGTCCAAAACTTTTTCCTTCCCGCTCGAGATCAATTCTGCGTCTTTCTTGATCTATAATAACACATTTAGCTCATTTAATACTCATACTATTTATTTCAATCCAAAATCACATCATGGAAAAATTACATTTTGCCCCTAACTTTACAAAATTACAATTTTGCCCCTAGGCTCGGGAATTTAATTTCAGCCCTTATTCTTATGTTTTATGATATGCTGAACATTTTTCTCTTCTACAACAACATCAAATTCTCACTCTATCATATAGTTATGAACAATAGGTATTTTTACTGATTATGCCGTTTTACTCGTTTCCACTTAAAACCGAGTAGCACAAGTTATTTAACATAATTTAAAACCTCATATTCTATCATAAAACATCAAAATACACAAATTTCACCTATGGGTATTTTTCCAAATATGAACCCTAGGTTAAATTATTACTAGCATAAGCTTAATCGAGCTTCCGAGATTCCAAAAACGTAAAGAACATTAAAAACGGGGCTTGGAATCACTTACTATGGAGCTTGAAAATTGAAGAAACCCTAGCTATGGAGAGAGGGAGAATTCGACAGCAACTAAGGATGATGATGATCAATTTTGTGTTATTTTTCCCATTTTATTTCATTTAATATCCAAATGACCAAAATGCCCCTCCTTACTAAACTTTCAAAAATTCCTTCCATGTCCTAATTTTGTCCATGAACTTAAAATTGGTCAAATTGCTATTTAAGACCTCCTAATTAATATTCCAAAACAATTTCATACTAAAAACTTCCGGGATGCAAATTTTTGCAACTTATTCGATTTAGTCCCTAATTTCAATTTAAGCACTTTAGGCATAGAATTTGATCACGAAATTTTCACACAATCATGCAATCATATCATAAACCCCAAAATAATTATAAAACAATTATTTCTATCTCAGATTTGTGGTCACGAAACCACTATTCCGATTAGGCCCTAATTCGGGTTGTCACAACAGTTAAGATTAAAAGGTATCTACAAATTAAATCTCTAAGATTACAAAATCATATCTTCTAAGATTGCATATCATTGAAGATCATTTTCCATATGAGTCAAGCTTGTAGATGGACCTTAAATCTTTTCAAGTATTGGGCCATTCCGATCGGGCCAAATTATATTTGTAATTCTGGACTGAACTTGGACTTCGTTTTTTTTTGGGTTTATTATTTTTGTTTTTGGACTTATTTTTGGGCCCAGGTAAAATTGAGTGTCTACAGCTGCCCTCTTTGCTCATTGTTGTGTAACAGGAATAGAGCAAAGACTATAAAAGGACCAATTTTGCCAGAGCTCGCCGAGTCTTGAGTTCTTGATCTTTGATCTTCTTTAATTGGCCTCTTGACGGCTTCAATCTGCCTCACTAGAACTCAGGAAGGCGATATCTGCTATCTTTGATCTACTCCCCCTCTAATACAGAGACGCCAAATCTGTTATCTTCGATCTGCTCCCCGTCTAATACAGAGACGCCAAATCGCTTCTTCAATCGCTCCCGTCTAATCTGAGATGCCAATCATTATCTCGATTTGCTCCCGTCTATCTGAGATGCCAAATCTATCATCTTGGATCTGCTTCGATGTAAACACATGAATGTCAGATCTGCAATGTCTTTGATTTGCTCCCCGTCTAATACAGAGATGCCAAATCATCTTGGATCTGCTTCAATAAAGGTCTAATCTGTTATGTCTTTGATCTGCTCCCCGTCTAATACAGAGATGCCAAATCATATTGGATCTGCTTCAATGAAGGTCAGATCTGCTGTATCTTCGATCTGCTCCCCTTCTAATACAGAGATGCCAAATCATCTTGTATCTACTTCAATGAAGGTCAGATCTGCTATGTCTTCGATCTGCTCTCCGTCGAATATGGAGATGCCAAATCTGTTTCTTCGATTTGTTCTCTGATAGTACAGAGATGCCAAATTTGCTATCTTTGATCTGCTCTCTGACAATACAGAGACACCAAATCTGCTATCTTTAATCTTCTCTCTGATAATACAGAGACGCCAAATCTGCTATCTTCGATCTGCTCTCTGACAATACAGAGACGCCAAATCTACTATCTTCGATCTGCTCTCTGACAATACAGAGATGCCAAATCTGCTATCTTTGATCTGCTCTCTGACAATAAGAGACACCAAATATGTTATCTTTGATCTGCTCTCTGACAATACAGAGATGTCAAATCTTCTATTTTTGATCTGCTCTCTGACAATACAGAGATGCCAAATCTGCTATTTTCGATCTGCTCGCTGACTATACGGAGATGCAAAATCTGTTATCTTCGATTTGCTCCCTGTCTAATATAGAGATGCCAAATCTGTTTCTTCGATTTGTTCTCTGACAATACAGAGATGCCAAATCATCTTGGATCTGCTTCATTGTAAACACGTGAAAGCCAAATCTGCTATGCTTTAGCCTGTTACCCTACTGCTTAGGGGGTTAAGGCGCATCAATCTTCATTGTCCCTTGAAGGACATAACCTGTATAATGTGTATGAGTTCATGCCTAATGATTAGGATGCTATGATCGAAGTGAGTCAAATGCTCCTAATTAAACCGGTTATAATGCAAAATGTTTATGAATATGACCCCTATTCCAGACATCACCACTCATTCTTTCCTCGAAGTTTATCCTTATTTCTCTCGAAGTATCATTCCTACTCAGCCTGTGGGTTTGTACCATTCTACAAACGCTATAACCCACTAAAAATGTCTATAAGATGATCCTCTCTTAGGATTGAATCATTTGATTTGCCCAATCATCATTTTGGACTAAAGAAAGAATTTTCTCGAGTTCTTACTTACGTGAATTCTTCGAACAATTGTTCTGTTTTAGTTTCTTGTATTATCTAGAAATTTCTAAAGTAATGAGCAAAACTTCATTCGTGAAAATTATTTAGTTCATCTATCATTATTTTAATGCAACATACTTTAAGAATAATGGAAGATGAATTTAATCTTGAGAATAATTAGATTTGAATAAATTTGTCAAAAATACAAAGGAAATTAATCTGAAAGCCTATTTTTGAGAAGAAAAATAATCTAAAGATAGCAAACAGGACAAAAGTTAGATGCCCTAGATATCACCACTTGAGCGTTTATATGCCAGCTCCATGAAGACTTTCTTGAATTCAACATGTGTTTAAAAGATCCAAAGTACTTTGTTGATGCCCCGATATGCAACGCGCTTCACTCTTCATTGAATCAGATATAGCAAGATTACCGTGTGCTCTTCAAAATTTGAGCTGCCCATCCGGGTTTTCAACTCAAAACCCCTTTGGTCACAAGGCGCCCTTTACAGGTTTTCACCTTGGCCTCTCAATTTTTTTTTTGAAAACTCAAGGCGCCCTTTGCGGGTTTTCACCTTGAATTCTTCTCTCCTTTAGACAAAGTATTTTTTTACTGAGTCTGAATTCACTGGACTGGGCAAACTCTTCCCATCCATTTCCGTTAAGATCAATGCACCCCCAGAGAAGGCCTTCCTCACGACATACGGCCCTTCCCAATTTGGCATCCATTTTCCTCTAAAGTCCTTCTAAATAGGGAGGATCTTTTTCAGCACAAGATCCCCCTCATGGAATTCTCTTGGTCGCACTTTCTTGTCGTAAGCTCGCATCATTCGCTTCTGATACATCTGACCATGATGAATGGCCATTAGCCTCTTTTCCTCAATCAAGTTCAACTGATCATATCGCGACTGTATCCATTCAGCTTCATTCAACTTTATTTCTGACAAGACTCGAAGAGACGATATTTCCACTTCAATGGGTAACACTACTTCCATCCCATAAACCAACAAGAAAGGAGTTGCCCCGATAGTGGTTCTGACAGACGTTCGGTAAGCTAAGAGTGCAAATGGTAACTTCTCATGCCAGTCTCTATAGGTTTCAGTCATTTTCCCCACTATCTTCTTGATGTTTTTGTTAGCAGCTTCCACTGCCCCATTCATCTTTGGGCGATACGGCGAAGAGTTATGATGCTTAATCCTGAACTGATTGCAAACTTCTGCTATCGTTTTATTGTTCAAGTTCAGTGCATTGTCTGATATGATCCTTTTAGGCATCCCATACCGAAAAATAATCTATTTCTTCAAGAAATGACTTACAGCTGACTTAGTAACATTCGCATAAGAAGCAACCTCTACCCACTTCGTGAAGTAACCAATGACCACAAAAATAAAGCGATGCCTATTTGAAGCTTTAGGTAATATTGGCCCAATGGCATCCATGCCCCACATAGAAAAAGGCCATGGAGAAGTCATAACGTGTAGAGGTAAAAGTGGTACATGAATCTTGTCTCCATGAATCTGACACTTATGGCATTTTTTAGCGTAGTTGATACAATCCCCTTCCAAAGTAGAACAATAATATCCAAACCTCATGATTTGTCTAGCCATCGTGAAACCATTAGCGTGCATCCCACAAACACCCTCGTGAACTTCTTCCAAGATTAACTTAGCGTCCATGGTGTCAACACATCTCAACAGTACTTGGTCCTTTCTTCTTTTGTACAAGATGTCCCCATCCAAAACGTAGTCGTAGGCTAATCTCCTTAAAGTTCACTTATCATTTTCAGTTATCTGTTCTGGGTATTTACGATCTCTCACATATCACAATATATCCTGATACCAAGGGTTATCATCCTTTTCTTCTTTCCCAATGTTACAATAGTGAGCTAGAGCCTCGAAGATACTCATCTAAATGGGTCTCATCTCCTCCTCTTTATTCACTTTAATCATTGAAGCCAAGGTTGCTAGAGCATCTGCCATCTGGTTTTCGTCTCGTGGGATATAATTGAAAGTGATGTCATCGAACTCCTCAAGTAACCCCAAAACTACCTTTTGATAATTGATCAATTTAGGATCCCTTGTCTCCCATTCACCTTTAAGCTGGTAAATTACCAACGCGGAGTCTCCATAAACTTACAAGGTTCTTATTCTTCGCTCTATAGCGCTCGGAGTCCCAAGATGCACGCTTCATACTCGGCCATATTGTTTGTGCAATCAAAATCCAACTTGCACATGAATGGATAATAATAACCATTTGGGGATACCAACACTGCCCCAATTCCATTTCCCACTGCATTGGATGCCCCATCTATGACAACCCTAATTTGGCCCTAGTCGGAAAGTGGTTTCGGGACCACAAGCCGAGTCATAAAAATAATTAACCGTTATAATCTATGCTTACTGTATGTGTACATGCACGTGCGAAAGTTTCATGTTTTAATTTTATCATTTGTATGTGAAATAGATTAAATAGGACCCATGTGAAATAAATGTGAAAGATGATAGGTTAAACTCAAAGTGGTGTAATAATGCATGTTAGAAAAAGGATGGGTTTGCATGTCAAATATCCATTTTTGACAATTACTAGCCGGCCATGATGAAGTGATATATAAAAATATGTATTAATTATTAGTTAATGGCTTTGTATGTTATAGTATAGATGAATAAAATGAAAAGAATAATAGAAAGAATGGGAAGAAAACAAAGTCTTAACTTTGTTCTTCTTAGCCGAACCAAAAGGGAGAAAAAGGGGAGCAAACATTCGCCATTTGAAACCTAAGGAAGGTTAGTAAATCAAGTTAGATTTTGAAATTCTAGTTTGTTTTAGGTTACTCATCATGCTACTTACTTAGCCCATGCCAAAACTTTGAATTTGGATGGTTGAATTGAACATTCGGTTATGGTAGATAAGGAAGGAATTTGATTTTTATCTTTAAGTTTTGATGAAGAAATTGTTGATGAAAGAAGTTGATCTTGTTAAAAACTATAATTTCTAATACTCACATGTGTAATAGCTGAACATAGACTTTGCTTAATGTCTTGAACAAATGCCGATTAGGTGTTTTGAAATGGATAAATTAGGTGCTTGATTTCCTAAAGGTTCGGCATAGTACATGATATTTTTGTTAGTATGATTTCAAGAATTTGAGTAATGTTATGTATAAGTAAAATTATTAGGTACGGTCTTGGCGGTATATATGTACAATTGATATATTTAGCTAATAATATCTAGGGTGATAAATAATTAAATAATATGTATACAAAGAATGTGTGAAAGAGTGAATTGGCAATAATCTCTTTAGGATAGCAGAGTAAAGTGATTTTGGAAAAATCACTATAAATTGTGAGAGTTGAGTTAGAAGCTGAATAAATTATGTAATTAAATCTTTATGAGTCTAGTTTCTTATAAAAGAAACTATAAAAGCAAAAGAATTTCCAATAATGAGATAATTGAAGTAATGTGGGACAGAGTCAAAATGATTTCTAGATCCCTGTTCTATTTTTATAAAATCACTATAAAACGTATAAAAATATTAAAATGATGAAATTTATATGATTAGACTCCTTAATGAGTATAGTTTCAAATGAAATAAACAAGGACATGTTTTGAATTCTGTACAATGAGAAATTTATTTCGTAGTGAAGAGTTGTCAGATTAGTCAAATAGTGAAACAAGGGAAACTTTAAGAAAAATCTGGTATTGATTGGCCAAACTAAAAATTCTGAAAATTTTATGGATAAACTATATATGAGTCTATTTTCAGGGAAATTTTACAACAATTGATTTGGAGTTTCGTACCTCCAGTTATAAATAATTTAGTGACTATTGCTCAGGAAGACAGCTTATTATGAATTTGTGATTATGAGGTAATCATTGATAAAAATTTGTTAAGGAGTTGCTTAATGTTTTCTTATAAGCTTACTATAATCAGATGTGTGAAAGTCGAATATATATGTATTATATTCTGAAAATAATATTTGAATAGTCGATTAATGATTAGTTTAAAATTTGTTGAATTAAAGCTCAAGAGCATAGGGGGCAATTTCGAATAAGGGAAAAGAGAAAGCAATCGAGTAGCCTATCCGCAGTTGTTCAAATAAATCCGAGATAAGTCTTTAAGTAATGGAACTTAGCTTATGATTTGATTAAACAATGTTATATATTTATATAGATAGCACAATAAATAAATTGTGACCTGATGGTTTCTCTTGATTTACATATTGAAATAAATGGGTAGTGCATCGGCTTGTAGTCGAATGGTTATAGAAAATCATGTAGAGTAGCGAAACGGAATCGTGTTATTTGCATGAGCTGTTGAGCCGAAAATGGAATGATGGATAATTATGTTGTGTTTGTGATCTAATAATTTAAATAAATTGTTAATGATTTATAATATAAATATATTTTGTGCATGACAATTGAAGATTATATCCGGGTTAAGTCCCGAAGGCATTCATGATGGTTGTTATTTCTGGGTTAAGGCCCGAAGGAATTCGTGCTGGTTGTTATTCCCAGGTTAAGTCCCAAAGGCATTCGTGCTGGTTGTTATTTCCGGGTTAAGTCCTGAAGGCATTCATGCTGGTTGCTATTTCCGGGTTAAGTCCTGAAGGCATTTGTGCTGGTTGTTACATCTGGGCTAAATCCCGAAGGTAATTGGGTTGGAAATGTGCGATCTTGTCGTAATAATTTCTATTGATGGGCTTACAACCCTAAGATGATCAGGTATGCACCGTATATACATTGAAATTAAGTTAAGATTGACTATGAGCATGTAAGTATATGGGTTGAAGTGTAAAGTAACGTAAGTATGTGATTTTTGCGTATTTGCATTTATTTAGCCTTGTAATCGAATTAGATGTATTCGGCATAATTATGAGGTTAGTTGGGTAAAAAGAGATTATCTACATATGAATTCGTGTTTAAGGAAAAATTTAAGATGACATGTATGAACAATAGGGGTATATTTAATCATGACTACATTTAGTCAGAAAGATGATGAGCCTTATGAATGCTATGCTTTAGTTATAAATGATTTCATTACTTAAGACTTACTAAGCATCGGAATGCTTACTCTTTTTGCCTTCATTCCCTGTTTTATAGATTTTGTTTGTGAACTATCGGACTCGGGAGATCCGAAGTCAAAGTCGTCCACACTATTTAAACCTTTAGGTGCTCTTGTAAATGAACCTTGATAATGGCATGTATAGGATTGACTTTTGATGTTAATTACGTATCTTTTTGGTGATGTATATATGTATAGCCATGCGAAAATGGCTTGTTAAGTTATTATATGCGCTCCACAAAATTAATGTGTATGTGTGGATGATAATCGATTAATGTTTTAAATGTTTTGATGTGAATTAAACTTAGGAATGAATCAAGGTACTATTTAAATTGAGAAGATTGCTTTGCATAGTGTATAAACGAAATTCGAATTCAATGGTATGCTATCGGAAATTACCTGAGTATTGTCAAATGAATTTTCGTACTTATTTGGTAATATTCCTTACCCCTCCGGCGACGGATACGGGTTAGGGGTGTTACACCATCAAAGCTCAACTTCCAAGGATAATCCTCTGTAGCTACTACACACATCAACTCCTCATTTGGGAAATCAAAATTCAACGGCTTATAGTCTTCTAGAGCTCTACCAGCCAGAAATTCCGCTATCGCACTTCCTTTTATAGCCTTCTGGCTCACATAAACTATGTCAAACTCTGAAAACAGAATTTGCCACCTCGCCATTCTTCCATTCCAAGCTGTTGACTCCGTCATATACTTCAGAGGATCAAGTTTTGAAATAAGGCAAGCAGTATGATACAACATATATTGCCTCAACCTTCGAGTCGTCTAGATTAAAGCACAGCACAATTTCTCAATTGGTGAATATCTCATCTCAAACTCTGTGAATTTCTTGCTGAGGTAGTATATCACCTTCTCCTTTCTTCCTGACTCTTCATGTTGGCCAAGCACACATCCCATAGAATTGCTAAACACTGATAAGTACAGAATTAATGGTCTACCTGGATTAGGTGGAGATAACACAAGAGCATTTAACAAGTATTGCTTAACCTTATCAAAAGTACTCTGGCATTCCTCATCCCAAGTACCTTGGTTGTGTTTTCTAAGGCGCGAAATATAGTGTCACATTTCTCAATTAATTGTGAAATAAATCGAACAATATAATTCAACCTTCCAAGAAAACCCCGAACTTCTTTCTAAGTACGCGGTGAAGGCAAATCTTGTATGGCTCTAACTTTGTCTGAATCAACTTCTATTCCTTTTTTACTGACCACAAAACCTAGTAACTTCCCTGACCTGGCTCCGAAAGTGCATTTTTCTGGATTAAGTTTTAACTGAAACTTCCTTAATCTCAAAAATAGTTTCTTTAAAACCTCAATATGTTCCTCCTCTGTTCGAGATTTGGTAGTCATACCATCAACATACACCTCAATTTCCTTGTGTATCATATCGTGAAATAAGGTCACCATAGCCCTTTGGTATGTTGGCCCTGCATTCTTTAGCCCAAAGGGCATTACCTTGTAATAGAAAGTCCTCCACAAGGTTATGAAGGTGGTTTTGTCCACGTCTTCAGGATGCATCTTTATCTGATTGTACCCTGAAAAACCATCCATGAAGGAGAACAACGAATATCCCGTTGTGTTGTCTACCAAAGTGTCTATGTGAGGCAGAGGGAAATTATCTTTTGGGCTAACTTTGTTCAGATCCCTGTAATCAACACACATTCGTACCTTCTCATCCTTCTTAGGAACTGGTACAATGTTAGCTACCCATTCAGAATACTTCACCTCTTGTAAGAATCCTGCATCGAACTGTTTCTTGACTTCATCCTTTATTTTTAATACAATATCTGGTCTCATTCTTCGCAACTTCTGTTGAACTGGTTTACAATCCTATCTTATTGGAAGAGGATGCACCACAATATCAGTATTTAACCCTGGCATATCTTGATAGGACCATGCGAAGATATCCTTGAACTCATGTAACAACTCAATCAGTCCTTGCCTTATATCATCAGCAATATGCGTGCCAATTTTCACCTCTTTCCCTTCCTCTAGGGCTACATTCTCTACTACCTCTTTCTTATGTGGCATGATTTGTTTCTCCTCCTGTTTTACCATCCTCAAAAGATCTAGAGACACATCACAATCCTGAACATCTTCAAAATCCTGTGATTCCTCTAAACACATGTCTTGCTCACGAGAGAAATTAGAATTTGTAATATCAATGCTCATGTCATTGATATCTAGGGATTTTTGAAGTATAAAGAATGAATGAATTTAAGAATGATTATTTATGTGCTATGAATGAAATAATAAGAAATGCCAAAATTTAACGGAATATTGGTTGATAAAAATGAAGCAATACTCGTTCAAATTGATAAAAGTTATGCTTTATTAAAAAACAATAGATGATTGTAAGCCCATTTCACAAATAAAATCCTATTACTCCTAGGCTCTAGAGTAACAAGAATGTTTCAAGAATTACTCTGAAAAATTCCTAAAGACTACAGGAAGTTCCTCCACAGTCCAATTGTTCAGAGAGCTTCCCGGTTCGTAAGGGCGAATACCCTCAAGGTTTTCTTGCTCCTTCATTCCTCTCTTTAGAGATTATCATCTCTCTTTTTACCATTTCTTCCCAAATCATCTTCATCGGCGTTCTCACCTCAGCCACGCCTTCCTTTATTCTCCTCTCACTGGTTTCACAAATAGCGTTCACTCCTTGATCGCTATGATTTGGTAATGGGTTTTTAGTATTCGGGGTATTATCGAACTTCACTACCCCCATCTTAATAAGCCTTTATACGGCCTTCTTAAAACCAGTACAGTTTTCAATCAAATGCCCTGGTATTCCAGCATGGTATTCGCATCTGGCGTTTGCGTCATACCATTTAGGATATGGGGGCTGCAATGGCTTAAGGTGAAAAGGAGAAATAACATCTGCAACGTATAAGCTTTGATAGAGCTCATGGTATGTCACGGGGATAGGTGTGAATTGCATCCTTTCAGAATTCTGCCTTGTACCTGACTCTTACCTTTGAGAACTCCGTTGCTCAACCGCAGCTGTTTTAGGTTGACCAACTGTGATTGCCCTCGTGTTGAAAGTGCTTGTGTTATTCACTTCACTATCCTTTCTCTTTGGGGCCGATCTTTTAGTTGTTTCGCCCTCAATTTTGCCACCCCTTACGGCATTCTCAATCATCTCTCCCGCCATGACTATATTCGCAAAGCTTTTGGTGGTGCTTCCAATCATGTGAGTGATGAATAGAGATTTTAGAGTGTTGATGAACAACATGGTAGTCTTCTTCTCCGACAACGGTGGTTGAACTTGCATTGCTACCTCTCTCCATCTCTATGCATATTGCCTAAAATTTTTATTAGGCTTTTTCTCCATGTTTTGTAGCGTGATCCTATCCGGAGTCATGTCACTCACATGATTGTACTGTTGCATGAAGGCCTGTGCAAGATCCCTTCATGAACTTATTCTGGCCTGGCTCTGTTGATTATACCACCTGGCTGCTGCTCCAATTAAACTGTCTTGGAAACAGTGAATCAACAATTGGTCATTATTCACATACCCAGTCATCCTCCTACAGAACATCATAATGGGGGCTTCTGGCCAAGTAGCCCCATTGTACTTCTCAAATTCTGGCATCTTGAATTTGTGAGGAAGTACCAAGTCTGGGACCAAGCTTAGATATTTGGCATCAACCCTATGATGCCCATCAGCATTCTCTAAAGCCTTGAACTTTTCCTCCAACCATTTGCAGCGATCTTCCAATTGTCTTGCAGCCTCAGTTCTTAGATCCTCTTTTTCAGCCATATCTAAGTCAGGAATGACAGGATTTTTAGGATTGTCACCCAAATTGAATCCTAAACCAGTTGGGAAATTCATGGGGATCCCACTATCGACCGACCCTTGTTGGGCCTCATAGTGAAGGATGGCATCCTAGGAAGTGCCTCGGTTTGTGTAGGCACGTAGGGTAGGGTGAAACCTGGAGGATGATCCTCACCTTCCTCGCCAGTAATTGCCCTGGGAGCCTTTCCCTTATCAGTGGCCCTCAGAAGTTGGGCCATCTAAGCCATCATGTTCCTTTGTGCCTCCAACATTTGCTCCCTCATGTCATTTTGCATCTTTGCCAATTGCTCTTGCAATTGGTCCTGCATGTCCTTCTGTAACTGTTCAAATCTTTGGTCCATGTTCTCTGTTTTTGCACGAGTTCCATAGTGATGTGTTGCTTCCAGATTTTCTTTCTCTTACTCTCTTTCTCCTTATTAATTTTAACTAATTAGGGTCTTTTTATAAACTTGAATGCATATGATACAATGAGATGCTATGAAATGCAAATGCATGAATGCAAAAAGATGTCGATTCTGATTCAATTTCATTTTAGAAAACGTTATTTAAGGAACAAGAATCTTTTCATAAAATGGATTACAAATATGCTTCCGCCCGTAGGCCTAGAGTCTTAACCCTATCTAATAACAATGTTAACTCTCGTCCTCTATTTGACGATGACTCATACATTATACTCAGCGTTCTAGCTTGTACTGCCAAATCCTGCAAGTGTTCAGCAACCTCTCGAATCTGAACTAAGGCTTCTCCCATGAGATAATCCCTATTACGAACTTGATCCTGAAGATGGTAAAGTTCTCCCTTCCACTGTTCTTCTCTTGCCTCGAGCTGCTCAATCCGTAGCTCATAGCCCTGTAGTGCTGCTTCCAACCTTCCGATATCGTGTTTCATTTCCTCGATCTTATTCAAGCTTGCCTTTAACTCGATTGCAAGGTTACGACTTCGGTGATGATGAAGAGATCGTCCAAGTTCAGCCACCTTAGTTTTTAATCCTTAATTTTCCTTCTCTAGGACCTGATTACGCGACTGCATCTCTTGGAACTTCTTCTCCCAATACTCGGCTTTGGCTCTTTCTTCCTGAATCTCTTACTACCACTGCTCTAAAGATCTCCCTAATCTGACCCTTTTCAATGTTACCTGGGCCTTTTTGTAGTGCGTCTTTAAATCATCTCGATCTTTCTCGATTTTTCTCTTTTCCTTTTTCACCTTCTCGACTTCCATCTTTTGAACATCGACGTCAAGACTTAAGCACAGTTTTTCCTCTTCGAGCTTCTCAATTCTCTTTTCAATCTTCGAATTCTTTCTCTCGAACTCTTGCTTCATAACCTCCAACTCTGATGGAATCACTCGTAAGCTCTCCCCTAATGATCGAGCCACTCCCAAAATTGGCCTAGGGACATTATCATTGACTCTCCTACTAAACCACCCTTTATACTCAAGGATTGACGTCGAGCCTTCGGTCAAGATCTTCATACAGAAAGGCTTCTTCCAAGCCTCAAAAATCTCTCTCATCTTCTTCTTATAGTGATCTCATTTATAAGAGAAATCACTTTGAGCTAGAACCTGCTTAACCGGTATGAACCGCCTCGCTCTATATTTCCCTAAAACAAGCAATGGTGCATATCCAACAACTCCCCAAATTCCTGGCAAAGGGACCCAATCAAAACTGCCACAGCGGTAAAGGACTTCACTAGGAACCAACCAAGGAGCCTTCCACATAACATCTTCCTCTCAAAGATTCTGAAGAATGTCTATCCACCTCTCCTCTGAAATGCCATCTCTCCTCGGCATGTCTACTGCTTCTTTTAAGAGAGAATATGTAACACCCCGTTCCCGATACCGTCGCCGGAGTCGGACACGAGGGGTTCTCAGACCAACTCTCATGTGTCACATGACTATTTTTCACATTTCCATCCAACTGCAAATCTGCGTCCTGTCACCTTAAAAATCATATCTCGAGTTCCGAACTCGAAAACCAGTTCCGTAAATTTTCCCCAAATTTAGACTCATATATCCATCCGTGGATTTATTTCTAAATTTTCTTGTCAGGCCAATTGGTACAGTTTATTAGTTAAAGTCACCCCTGTTTTGGGGTTCGACTACACTGACCTTTGCTCATTACGACCTGGAATCCAATGCATATGTATGTTTGTATATTCGGCGACCATCCTCACTTATTACCCATTCAGTCAACAATCTAAGCCAAGATAAGGCTTCAATATGGTTGCCTCTAACCGAATACATGCACACCAATTTCCCCTCATGTGGCCGAATATGCATGTCCATGTTGAGGCCATTTATGCACTTATTACCACACAAAAACAGCATACATTTTACTAACTAATACCTTTCCATATTGTAACTCAATACACATCTATCATTTCCTTCATAACCAAACATCATCATAAGTAAGTATATACCTTAAGATAGTATATATGTCATGCCAATACATCATGCTCAAACATATATACATATATGTATGCTAGAGCCGAATCTCAAGTTGATTGTAACTAAACATGAGCATGATTTGAAACACAAATCTTACTCTCCATGCAAAGAGCATAAATCACACTTGGGGATGTACCATGGCGAATACATCACACACCATAATTTTGGTCATGATTACACAAAGAACTTAGTATATCACTCAAAATGCTCAAAGAAAGTCTAAGAGTCCTCAATCCACCATCACATGTATCATCATCAAGCTTCATATTTAACATGCAATGGCATTAACTCAAAATCCACCTTGGCCAAATACCATCCCCATGATATAACAAAGATTTGAACCATGGGCTAATAAGAACATCAAGTTAGCAACCAAAAACATGCATGAATCTCATGGCACAACATCAAACATACCTTAATCTTGATGCAAATATAGCCAAACCTCTTCCTAATCCTCTTCCAACCCAAGCATGAAGCAAAAATCCTCCCTTCCCCTCTAGTATTTTCGGTCAAGAGAGAATGAAATGGATGAGCAAAATTTTTTCTTTTCTTTTCTTCCATGTACGGCAATGGGGGGGGTTTCACTCACACACACATTTTTTTTCCTTTCTTTACTACCCATGCTTATTTGTTTATTATTTCCCCCTAATGCACCAACAAAACATGTTTCATGACATGTTTAGCCCATACTCCCTTGTCATGGCTGGCCATCACTTGTAAAAAGGGGGTATTTGACATGCAAGGCCATTGTTTTGCATGCATGCTTTAATTAGTCATCATACATTTCCCCATCATACTTTCAAAGTTTTCTACTAGGTCCTTTCTAGTGAAATTCACATTTATAACTCTAAATTAAAGCATCAAAATGTCACACATGAGTTAACACATATTATAGGCATCAAAATAAATATCAAATTATTTTTATACCTCGGTTTTGTGGTCCCAAAACCACATTCCGACTAGGGTCGTTTTAAGGCTGTCACAACTCTCCCCCACTTAAGAAATTTTCGTCCCCGAAAATCTTACCGGTAAATAGGTTTGGGTAACGCTCTTTCATAGAGTTCTCGGGTTCCCAAGTAGCTTCTTCCATCCCGTGTTTGAGCCATAACACTTTTACTAACGGAACCCTTTTGTTTCGCAACTCCTTCACTTCACGAGCTAGGATACGAATCGGTTCTTCTTCATAACTCATATCGGCTTGAATTTTAACCTTTGATGGACTAATTTCGTGCGACGGATCAGACCTATAGCGTCGAAGCATCAAAACATGAAAGACATCGTGAATCTTTTCAAGTTCAGGGGGCAAAATCAAATGATACGCAACTGGACCGACTCGTTCGGATATCTCATATGGCCCGATGAACCTCAGACTCAATTTGCCCTTGCGCCCAAATCTGAGTATCTTTTTCCAAGGCGAAACTTTAAGAAACACTTTATCTCCCACCTGATACTCAATGTCTTTTCGTTTCAGATCCGCGTCGACTTCGACGATCGGAGGCTATCTTGATTTTCACGAATTACTCTTACTTTCATTAAGCATCTTTAATCAAATCCACTCGAAAATTTTGCTCTCACCGAGCTCGGTCCAAAACAATGGTGTACGGCATTTACGCCCGTACAAGGCCTCGTAAGGCGCCATCTTAATACTTGATTGAAAACTATTGTTGTGCGAATTCAATCAAAAGTAAATACCGTTCCATGAACCACTCGAACTCGAGGATGCAACATCTCAACATATCCTCAAGTATCTGAATTATTCGCCGGATTGACCATCGGTTTGGGGTGAAAGGCGGTCTGAAATGCAACTTGGTACCCAAAGCTTCTTGCAATTTCTTCCAAAATCGCGAGGTGAACCTCGGATCTCTATCCGACACAATGTAAATCGGTACCGTGTAATCTCACAATCGAGAAACATACAATTCACTAGTTTATCCAATGAAAATCCGTATGCACAGGATAAGGTGAGCCGACTTAGTCGGTCTATCAACAACAACCCAAATCACATCCTTCTTACTAGTGACAATGGCGGCCGGACACAAAGTCCATTGTGACTCGATCCCATTTCCACTCGGGTATCATGATCGGTTGAAGTAACCTCAAGGCACTTGATGTTCCGCTTTCACTTGTTGACATATTAAACATCTCGAAACAAAGTCGGAGATGTCTCGTTTCATACCATGCCACCAAACCGACATTTCAAATCGTTGTACATCTTCGTACTCCCGGGTGAATTGACATTCGGCTACAATGAGCTTCGTTCGTAATCATCGAAATGAGTTCGAATTTCTTGGAACACAAAACGATTTCGAACCTCAAACAATCGTCATCATCAATTTGAAACTCCGATTCCTTGTTCAAACACACTCACCCGTTTTGCAACCAACTCATCGTCAACTTTCGAGCTTCGAATTTGATGAATCAATAATGGTTTGGCCTTTAATTCGGCTATTAACACATTGTCGGGTAGGGTAGACAAGTGTGCATTCATAGCTCGTAAAGCAAACAATGATTTTCGGCTTAAGGCGTCCGCAACCACATTAGCCTTTCCCGGGTGATAATCAATGACAAGCTCATAATCTTTTAACAACTCGAGCCAACGTCTTTGTCGCAGATTTAAGTCTCTTTGAATCATCAAATATTTGAGACTTTTGTGATCCGAATACACATGGCACTTCTCACCAAATAAGTAATGTCGCCATATCTTTAAGGTGAATATGATGGCAGCCAATTCGAGATCATGGGTCGGATAATTTTTCTCATGTAGCTTTAATTGTCTCGACGCATAGGCCACAACTCGACCTTCTTGCATCAATACGCAACCTAACCCAAGTAGGGAGGCATCACTATAGATGACAAACTCTTTGCCAGATTCGAGCTGTACTAGTACTGGAGCTTCCATCAAATGAGTTTTCAATTGGTCGAAACTTTTCTGACACTTTTCCGTCCATTCAAACTTGACATCTTTTTGGAGTAGTTTCGTCATCGGTGCAGCTATCATCGAAAACCTTTCACAAATCGTCGATAGTATCCGCAAGCCCCAAAAGCTCCAAACTTGGTAACATTCCTTGAGGTTTCAATCGACTATGGCGAAATTTGTTCGGGTCCACCGACACCGTCACGGACACCACGTGCCCCAAAAGCTAACCTCTCTTAACCAAAATTCACATTTTGAACTTTGTATAACTCCTTATCTCGTAAAATTTGCAACACTAGCCTCGGTGTTTAGCGTGTTCGGTTTCATCTCGAATAGACCAAATGTCATCGATAAATACAACTACTGAACCGATCCAAGTATGGCTGAAAATTCTATTCATTAAATCCATAAATACCGCGAGGGCATTAGCGAGCCCAAACGGCATCACTAAGAATTCGTAGTGGCCGTACCTCGTTCTAAAAGCGCTTTTGGGTATGTCCGATTCTCGGACCCTCAACCGATAGTACCCGACCTCAAATCTATCTTTGAAAACACCGAGGCTCCTTTTTGATCAAACAAATCGTCAATTCGTGGCAACGGATATTTATTCTTTATCGTCACTTTATTCAACCGGCGATAGTCGATGCACAATCTCATAGTTCCATCCTTCTTTTCACAAACAATCTGGTGCTCCCCATGGAGAAAAACTCGGTCGGCGAAACCTCTATCCGTCAATTCTTGCAATTGAACCTTCAATTCCTTTAATTCCGTTAATGCCATACGATACGGGGCTATTGAGATCGGCGTAGTACCGGTACCACTGATGCGAATTCCACTTCTCGAACCGGTGGCAATCCGGTAACTCCTCGGGAAAAACATCCGAATACTCACAAACCACTGGTACCGATTCGAGTTTCCTTTCCGTCTCTTTACTCTCAAACACATCGCAAGGTATGTTTCACACCCTTTTCACATATCTCCGAGCGGTCATAGAAGATATTATCGCTAGCACTCCTCTTAAATTAGTAGACTCGACTCGGACTACCTCATTATTTGCACTCCTCAAATCAATGGTTTTCCTTTTCTGATCCACCACCGTGCATCATGCACGGTCACCAATCCATACCAAGAATAACATCGAATTCATCAAATGGTAGAAGTATCGGATCGGTAGGAAAGCAGATTCTCGAATTATTAGGGGCATCTCTTGCACACTTTATCAACGATGCGTATTGACCCAAAGGGTTTGACACTCGAATTACAAACTCGGTAGACTCAACGGTAGAGTCTTCTTTGGATGCTAAGGTTTCACATACATATGAATGAGTAAAGCCGGGGTCAATCAATGCAATCACACTAGTATCAAAGAGAGTGAAAGTACCGGTGATAACGTCGGGGAGGATGCCTCCTCTCGTCGCGGATAGCATATGCTCTAGCGAGAGCACGAGTCTCGGATCAAACAACCGTATCGAGACCCTCTCGATTACCACCCCTACCTCCCGAAATCCTCGGGGTCTACCTCTGGCCGTCGTCCCACTAGATCTTGCACCTTGCATCTTATTCTTCTCATCTAGCTCCTTGCAATCTCTAATGAAGTGGTCCTTGAATCGCATCCATAACAGGCCCTATTAATGACTTACCCCAACATTCACCTATGTGTCGTCTTCCACATTGGGGGCATTCGGCTTTTCTTGACGATTATTGCCCACACTAGCTATCGATGTAGCTCGTGAGTCCATCGATGGTCGTGCTCTCATGGAAATCCCTTGATCGCCCTCGACTTATTTGTGTCCTCTCGAACTTCTTTACAGTAGAAAATGGAGCCTTGCCCGTCGATCTTTTACGATAATCTCTAGCTTCAAATTCAGCCTTCTTCTTCTCCTTCCGAGCTCTTCCGCCTTGCGTGCTCGTTCAACTAGTGTTACAAATTCTTTTATCTCCAAAATACCCACCAGTAGCTTTAACTCTTCATTCAATCCCTCTTCAAATCTTTTGCACATAGCAACCTCATCAGCCACACACTCCCGAGCATACCGATCGAGTCTTACGAACTCATGTTCAGTATTCGATATCTGTCATACGACCTTGCTTGAGCTCCAAGAATTCCTTACGCTTTTGATCGATGAACCGTTGACTAATGTATTTCTTTCAAATTCGTTTGGAAGAAATCCCAAGTAACTTGTTCCTTTGGGACTATGGAAATTAAGGTCCTCCACCAGTAGTAGGTGAGTCCCATAACAAGGATATAGCACACTTCGACATTCATCGGTGTGCATGACAGTTCATCAAACACTCTAATGGTGTTATCAAGCGAACTCGGCCCTTTCGGCATCATCGGTAACTATGGCCTTAAACTCCTCGGCCCCACGCTTCCTAATCAAGTCCACGGTGGTTTACTCGGCCTCACAGGATCAACAATCGATGGCATTACGGGCTCTTGGGGTGGATTATTTAAATTTGGGAATGGTTGGACAGTAGGATTGGTTCGGGCATATTGCGCGACCCACTCATTCATCATGGTGAAGAAGGCTTGTTTCGCCTTCATCTTGATTATTCGCGGATGACCGAGGCTCAACAGCGGTGTCCCTTGCGCAGGGCAGCCGCTACACTTTCAACGTCATCCGCCAAGGGTCTCTCTACCCCGGTTCCATTTGCTAATCAAAACAAAAATTTCAACCGTCCAAGTCATCACATTTTAAGCACTAACACATTGGCATGTATAGCTAGACTCACACGCGCTTCGGTAGTCCTAGAACCGACTAAACCATAGCTCGATACCAATAAAATTGTAACACCCGTTCCTCGATACCGTCACGAGTCGGACACGAGGGTTCTCGCACCAACTCTCATGTGTCACATGACTATTTTTCACATTTCCAGTCAACTGCAAACTGCGTCCCTGTCACCTTAAAAATCATATCTCGAGTTCCAGAACTCGAAAACCAGTTCCGTAAATTTTCCCAGAATTTAGACTCATATATCCATCCGTGGATTTATTTCTAAATTTTTTTATCAGGCCAATTGGTACAGTTTATTAGTTAAAGTCACCCCTGTTTTGGGGTTCGACTACACTGACCTTTGCGCATTACGACCTGGATATCATTTCGTACAGAGCTCCAATGCTCATGCCATTTGTTTCTAATGAAACTAGACTCAAAGGGGAATCTAAGAATATAAGGCATGAATTCTAATTGTTTCTGGATAATTTATGGTAAATTTTCAAAGTCGAAACATAGAATCCAGAAGCCGTTCTGGCCCTGTCTCACTAAATCTTGAATATCTCTTAAAATACAGCTCATATGGTCGTTTTGTTTCATCCATATGAAAATAGACCCATCAAGCTTCGTGTACGTAATTTTTTTTAGCAATTAATTCCACTTCTACTATTTTTAGTGATTTTTCAATCTCATATCACTGCTGCTGTCCGCAACAGTTACTGCAGTAGACTATGCCAATTTCATGAATCCTTCCTTAGCCTTACTAATCATCCATCATACATGACGCAAATTATGGCCACCTTATCAAAATTAAGGTTTCTAAGACTCGTGGCTATAGATTCTAGCATCCCACTCAAACGACCACATAGGCCATCTTCACATGGCTTAAAAATTTACAACCCAAAATTTAACCAAACAAAATAGCCCATACATGCCTAATGTTCTCCTAAGTCGACTAAGAAGACAATACCAAAAATTGCTCACCGGTGTGATGACTTCGTTGACGATTACGAACACCCAAAAGGAGACGAGTCCAAGAAACCTAAAATGGGTGACAAGAAAACACCGAGTGAGTTTATAACTCGATGAAGTCATAAGCATTCCACAACCATCCATTAATAACATTATCATAAAATGAAATAATGAAACAAGGCCAAGTGTTCTAGCCATAGCGAACTATACCATAGTTCCTTAGATCCTTCGGATCAATCTCATACCAAGTCATACATTTACATTTCATATACTATTCATTAGGATATTTGAAGCAATTTCCATACATCATTTCATTTCCGCAACAATCATGCAATTGAAATCATCACATAGATTTAAATCTTACCAACTCCACCCCGAGCATGAACATAGCATCTATTAGCCATGAACTCAAGGTACTTACTCTTTCCGCTGTCCATACTCATCTCGATAGAGTCACACCTCCGTATAAATATTCAATCGGAGATATATGTAGAGTTCGCACACATAGTGCTTAATACTCAATCACGCACACTTAGTGCCATGTGATTCAAGCCCGCACACATAGTGCCGTATAGTCCAAACTCGCACACTTAGTGCCATACATTACAAGCTCGCACACTCAGTGCCAATCTCGTCACCGTACACATCTATTTCTCGCACACTTAGTGTCAAGCAAACTTCCTACACATTTCACTATCTCTTTTACGTTCAACAATATCATCTTTTCATACACATACATTTGTATATATTTCATCTCATTAAACACAATTGCATAGATATTACAATCATTTAAGCAATATCAAATATATGCTTAATGACTTACCTTGTATTGGGTAAAATGGTTCCAACTCGGCTACTCGATGTTCTTTCCTTTGCCTTTGCTTGATTCTCCACCTCTAGCTTCTTGAGCTTAATCAATAAATTAACTAGTTTAACCGTTTTGCTAAACATTCATAATTCAATTACACATGCATATGTATGTTTGTATATTCGCAACCATCCTCACTTATTACCCATTCACCAACAATCTAAGCCAAGATAAGGCTTCAATATGGTTGCCTCTAACCGAATACATGCACACCAATTTCCCTCATGTGGCCGAATATGCATGTCCATGTTGAGGCCATTTATGCACTTATTACCACACAAAACAGCATACATTTTACTAACTAATACCTTTCCATATTGTAACTCAATACACATCTATCATTTCCTTCATAACCAAACATCATCATAAGTAAGTATATACCTTAAGATAGTATATATGTCATGCCAATACATCATGCTCAAACATATATACATATATGTATGCTAGAGCCGAATCTCAAGTTGATTGTAACTAAACATGAGCATGATTTGAAACACAAATCTTACTCTCCATGCAAAGAGCATAAATCACACTTGGGGATGTACCATGGCGAATACATCACACACCATAATTTTGGTCATGATTACACAAAGAACTTAGTATATCACTCAAAAATGCTCAAAGAAAGTCTAAGAGTCCTCAATCCACCATCACATGTATCATCATCAAGCTTCATATTTAACATGCAATGGCATTAACTCAAAATCCACCTTGGCCAAATACCATCCCCATGATATAACAAAGATTTGGACCATGGGCTAATAAGAACATCAAGTTAGCAACCAAAAACATGCATGAATCTCATGGCACAACATCAAACACACCTTAATCTTAATGCAAATATAGCCAAACCTCTTCCTAATCCTCTTCCAACCCAAGCATGAAGCAAAATTCCTCCCTTCCCCTCTAGTATTTTCGGTCAAGAGAGAATGAAATGGATGAGCAAAATTTTTTCTTTTCTTTTCTTCCATGTACGGCAATGGGGGTTTCACTCACACACATTTTTTTTCCTTTCTTTACTACCCATGCTTATTTGTTTATTATTTCCCCTAATGCACCAACAAAACATGTTTCATGACATGTTTAGCCCATACTCCTTGTCATGGCCGGCCATCACTTGTAAAAAGGGTATTTGACATGCAAGGCCATTGTTTTGCATGCATGCTTTAATTAGTCATCATACATTTCCCATCATACTTTCAAAGTTTTCTACTAGGTCCTTTCTAGTGAAATTCACATTTATAACTCTAAATTAAAGCATCAAAATGTCACACATGAGTTAACACATATTATAGGCATCAAAATAAATATCAAATTATTTTTATGCCTCGGTTTTGTGGTCCCGAAACCACATTCCGACTAGGGTCGTTTTAAGGCTGTCACAGAATAACCCTCAAAAAATACTCGGCAAGGAGCCTTATCAAGTTTCCAAAAATGACTGCGAAACCAAACCAACAGCAACTGTACACATCCAATGAATCTACCTTTGCCGGCTCTCCAACATGCACTCAAAGATCTAAATGTCTCAGTTAGGATTGCTGGTACCGGTGTATTCTGCTTACCAACGCGATCGAACAAATCTGCAACTGCCTCATTTATGTGCCCTAACGCCTTTGGGAAAATCACCATGCCGTAAATACTCAAAGCCAAGACGTCAATCCTTTTCTTTATGTCTGGATTTGTCAATATCAAATCCCTCAAAACGGCCCATGAAATGCACTTATTATCACCCTTTTACTGTATACGAGCTACAGTCCACTGCTCACTCATCCCAGTAATCATCACCAACTTCTTTGCAAAAGTTGGAAGACTAGCAGGCCTAATATAAGCCTTGTGACCCTGAATCATCGGGCAACGCAGTAAAGTCATATACTCCTCTAAAGTAGGTGCAAGATCAACATCACCAAATGTAAAGAAACTATAAGCAAGGTTCCAGAACTATACCGTAGCTCGAAACAAGTGCCTATCTACTTTGACGTCTAGAAAATAGGGAAGGTCTCCATAATTCTGGTAGAAAAGTTCTTAGCCTCGTCATCCCATTGGGCCCAAATGTTTTTCAGCTCCTGAAACTCATTTTGCGTCGAATTAATACGGGTGAAGTCCCATAACTCTGACGTATATCACTCGGTGACACTATCTCCTTTCTCTAACTGGGTTTTCTCTGACCAGGTACAGACAGAAGCATTGTCCTCCATTCTATCAAGGTATTCATTCCTCATTACAAAACTTTCTAATTTATAAGGTGATTGGATCACCTTATAAAACGTTTTGGTCTACAAAAATTAAAAAAATAGGTTCGGGAGTCGGTTACGTACGAGGAAGGATTAGCACCCTCGCAACACCCAAAATTGGTACCAAATTGAATAGTTTTCTGTCTTAATGTCAAAAATTTGAAAGGATTTAAAAATAGGATCCCTTTTTTAAAACCGGAATTATTTAAGTTGAAAAATCGAGATTCCTTAGCTCCGAAAGAATACAAACATCACATCCAGCATGATAGGACACGATATTCCTAAACTCTCATAACTGAAATCATCTCGTGATTTAGAAAATCTATTTAGAAGGATACTTTAGGCATTTAGACAAACGGGAAATCGTAACCCAGCATGTTAGGGCACTATTTCCTGAATTCCTAAGTACGAAAAACATTGCCTCATTTTAGAAAAACTTTTGGATAAAATATGACAATTAAATGAAATATATTTTTTTAAAATAATGATTTGAGTAAAATTTAAAAAATAATTTACTAAAAGTAATACTAAAAAAAATTATTAAAAAATGAAAGAGTTTGATATGATACTAAAATTATTTAAAAAATTAAAATATATAAAAAATAGGGAAACATGGATTAAATCAAAATAAAAGGGTTGAAAAATGAAGACGAACAAAGAATAAAATAAGAACAAACCGTAGAAAATAAGAACGTAAGAGGGAGAGAAATTTGAGTGAAAGCTCTCAAAAATTTTTATTGTTTCCCAAAACTCTAGTGTGTTTACAATGAAGGGAGAGGCCTCTATTTATAGTTGAACCTCCTTAAATCCAATGGTACATGTGACATCCCTAATTTGACCCTAGTCGAAAAGTGGTTTCGGGACCACTAAACCGAGTCGTATAAGTAATTAAAAGTTATATTCTATGTTTATGATGTTAGTAAATGCATGTGTGAAAGTTTCATGCATTAATTTGATCGTTTCTAGGTGAATTTATTAAAATGGACTTATATGAAACATTGTTGAAAGGTGATAGGTTAATCTTACAATGGTCTAATAGTACATGCATGCAAAAGAGTGGTTTTGCATGTCAATTTACCAAAAAAAGAAGAGTGGCCGGCCATGACAAGGTTATGGGCAAGGGAACATGTTTCCAACATGTTTGGCTAGTGAGGTATGGGTGGAGAAATTAAATAATGTGCTAGCATTAAAGAAAATGTTAAAAAAAAAAAAGGAGTGTGGATGCCCCCTTGTTGCCGTGAGTTGAGGAAGAAGAATGAAAATCCTTGTTGTTCATCCATTCTCATTTTTGTTACAATTACCATGACTTGAGAAGAAGAAGGAGTGTTCATGTTTTCTTTCTTTTGCAATTGTTGTAACTAGAAGAAGAAGAGGAAGCAATAATAGAGAAATACAATGGAGCAAATCAAATAGGTGATTTCCATCTTGGAGGAATTTTCGGTTAGTTCTTTGCAAATATTTTATATTTCTTCCTAAGCTGTTCGGTTTTAAGTGTTGCGATGCTTGAGATTGATGTTGCATGCGACAAGCATGTAAGATTTTGATAGTTTTGTTTGGTGAGTGTGGATTAATTTGCTCCTAGAAACCGTGGCTAAATGGTGAAGTAAATGGTGTGGTATGGCTGCTCAAATATGTGTTGACGTGTGCAATTGTGACTATCTTATTATGCTGCCTTAATTTGCTTTTACATGCTGTCCAATATTGTAAATTTTATGACAAATTCGGTTAAGTTTAATGCATGTCTCATTTGAAAATTCAATGCTGTCCAAAGCTGGACATTTCCATGTTGTTCGGGTGAGTCTTTCAAAGGTAACTTTGCTAAATTCTCACATTTAATTTATGGGTACATATACAAGTAATGTTCGGCTATAAGGAATGTAAGTATAGGTGTGATCGGTCATGGAAATTTGACATGAAGTTTTGTTAGGTGAGTGGTGAATGGCCGAATGAATTATATTCATTGTGAGGAAGAAATTTGTATATAAATTGGGTATGTGTGCATTCGGACTTTAAGGGGTAATGAGATGAAGTTAAGGTGCGAATTTTAGTTCGGGTGATAGAGATAATTCGATTGAGTTGATTCATGATGTTGTACATTAGAAAAAAAAAAATTAATTAACTACTAAATGTATTTATTCTAGATCAAGACATCAAAGGGGGAAAATCAAACAAAGGCAAAGCAAAGATAATCGAGTAGTCGATTGGAAATCGTTTTATCCAATATAAGGTAAGTCATTAAGCATGTATTTGGTGTTGATTTAAATGATCATATTATATATGCAATCGTGTTTAAATGAGTTGATGTGTAAATGGAAATGTATGTGTATGGAATGATGCCATTATTGAATGTATAAAGGCAGCAAAATGCATAAGGTGTTGGTTTCGGCACTAAGTGTGCGGATCTAAAATTGTATAGCACTAAGTGTGCGAACTGAATATATATATAGCACTAAGTGTGCGAGCGGAATATATATATAGCACTAAGTGTGCGAGCTGAATATATATATAGCACTAAGTGTGTGAATTTGATTATATAGCACTAAGTGTGCGAGCGGAATATATATATAGCACTAAGTGTGCGAGCTGAATATATATATAGCACTAAGTGTGCGAGCTGGATATATATATATAGCACTAAGTGTGCGGATTCACTATATGCTCTTGCATTACAATTGGCACTGAGTGTGCGATATTATTGAGTTAATCCCGGACAGCGGATCGGGTAAGTACCTTGAGCTCATGACGAATAGGCAATATGTTCATGCTCGGGATTAAGCTTGGTAAGCTTTAAATCTATGTGATGATTGAAATTGTATGGTTGTGGTGGAAATGAGTTAGTATGTGAAAATGCCTCAAATATCTTGTTGTGTGAAATATGAAATGTGGATGTATGACTTGGTATGAGATTGAACCGAAAGGTCCGAGGAATTATGGTATAGTATTGATATGGATGAATACCCAGCCTCGTTTATTGTTTCATGTTGTGGTAACTTTTAAATGGATGGTTGTTGAATGCTTATGACTTCTTGAGTTATAAACTTACCGGTGTTTTCTTGTCACCCATTCTAGGTCTCTTGGACTCGTATCATTTGCGTGCTCGGAACCGTCGTTGAAGTCATCACACCGGCTGGAAATCTTTTGGTATTGTCTTCGTAGTTGAACTAGGAGAACATTTGGCATGTATAGGCTATTCTGCTTTGTCGAATTGTGGGTTGTAAATTCTAAGCCATGTGAAAATGGCCTATGTGGTCGTTGAGTGGGATGCTAGAACCTATAGCCACGAGTCTTAGAAACTTTAATTTTGATAAGGTGGCCATAATTTGTGTCATGTATGATGAATGATTAGTAAGGCCAAGGAAAGATTCATGAAATTGGCATAGTCTACTGCAGTAACTGTTGCGGACAGCAGCAGTGAGATGAGATTTAAAATCACTAAAATAGTAGAAGTAGAATTAAATAGTGAATAAATTATGAAATTGAACCTTGATGAATCTATTTTCATATGGACGAAACGAAACGACCATATGAGTAGTATACTGAGAGATATTAAAGTTCTCGTGAGACAGGGCCAGAACGGTTTCTGGGTCCCCTATCGCGACTTTGAAAATTTACTATAAATTATCCAGAAGGAATTAGAAGTCGTGCCTTATATGTCCAGATTCCCCTTTGAGTCTAGTTTTATTAGAAAGAAACGGCATGAGCATTGAAGCTCTGTAAGAGAAGATATCCAGGTTGTAATGCGGGAAGGTCAGTGCAGTCGACCCCTGTAAAATGGACGACTTTAACTAATAAACTGTACTAATTGGCTCGACCAAAAATTCTAGAAAAAAATGTGTAGATGAGATTATGAGTCTAGTTTCAGGGAAAATTTACGGAACTGATTTTCGAGTTCTGGAACTCGAGATATGATTTTTAAGGTGGCAGTGACGCAGTCAGCTAGCCTGCCTGGAACAGATATTAAATATTTCCAAGAGAGAAATAAGGAAGTAAGCTTGTAAGACCACGTGGTCAAATCGGTGACGGTCACGGGTTTGGGGTGTTACATTTATTGGTATCAGAGCTATGGTTTAGTCGGTTCTAGGACTACCATAGCGCGTCAAGAAGTTTAGCTATACATGCCAAATTGTTAGTGCTTAAAAGGTGATGACTTGGACGGTTGAAGTTTTTGTTTTGATTAACAAATGGAACCCGGTAGAGAGACCCTTGGCGGATGACGTTGAAAGTGTAGCGGCTGCTCCCGCAAGGGACACCGCCTGTTGAGCCTCGATCATCTGCGAATAATCAAAATGAAGGCGAAACAAGCCTTCTTCACCATGATGAATGAGTGGGTCGCGCAATATGCCCGAACCAACCCTACTGTCCAACCATTCTCGAATTTAAATACTCCGCCCAAGAGTCTCGCAATGCCTCCTACACTAATCCCGTGAGGCTAAGCAAACCACCAATGAGACTTGATTAGGAAGCGGGGCGAGGAGTTCAAGGCCATAGTCATCGATGATGCCGAAAGAGCCGATTCGCTCGATAACACCATTCGAGTGTTAGATGAACCGCATGCACACCCGATGAATGTCTTAAGTGTGCTATATCCTTGTCATGAGACTCGACTTACTATTGGTGGAGGACTTTAATTTCCATAGTCCCAAATGAATGAGTTACTTGGAATTTCTTTCGATCGAATTTGAAAGAAATACATTAGTCAACTGTTCATCGATCGAAGCGTAAGAAATTCTTGGAACTCAAGCAAGGCGGATGATCAGATCGAATACGAACATGAGTTCGTAAGACTTAGTCGGTATGCCCGGAGTGTGTGGCTGATGAGGTGGCTATGTGCAAAAGATTTGAAGAAGGATTGAATGAAGAGTTAAAGTTACTAGTGGGAATTTTGGAGATAAAGGAGTTCGTGACACTAGTCGAACGAGCACGCAAGGCGGAAGAACTTGGGAAGGAGAAGAAGAAGGCTGAATTTGAAGCAAGAGATTACCGTAAGAGATCAATGAGTAAAGCTTCGTTATCGGCTATAAAGAGGTTCAGAAGGACACCAAGAAGTCGAGGGCGATCGGGAATTTCCATCGAGCCCGACCATTGACGGACTCCCGAGCTACTTGGTAGCTAGTGTGGGCAATAATCGTCGAGAGAAACCCGAATGCCCCCAATGTGGAAGACGACACCTAGGTGAATGTTGGGGTAAGTCTCATTAATAGGGCTCATTATGGATGCGGTTCAAGGACCACTTTATTAGAGATTGCACGAGCTAGATGAGAGTAATAAGACGCAAGGTGCAAGACCTAGTGGAACGACGGCCAGAGGTAGGCCCCGAGAATTTCGGAGGTAGGGGTGGTAATCGAGAGGAGCCTCGATACGGTTGTTCGATCCGAGACCCGTGCTCTGCTAGAGCATATGCCATCCGCGCACGAGAGGAGGCATCCTCCCCGACGTTATCACCGGTACTTTTACTCTCTTTGATACTAGTGTGATTGCATTGATTGACCCCGCTCTACTCATTCATATGTATGTGAAACCTTAGCATCCAAAGAAGACTCTACCGTTGAGTCTCTTGAGTTCGTAATTCAGTGTCAAACCCTTTGGGTCAATATGTACTCGTTGATAAAGTGTGCAAGAGATGCCCCTAATAATTCGAGAATCTGCTTTTCCAACCGATCCGATGCTTCTACCATTTGATGAATTCGATGTTATTCTTGGTATGGATTGGTGATCGTACATGATGCAATGGTGGATCGCAAAAGGAAAACCATTGATTTGAGGAGTGCAAATAATGAGGTAGTCCGAGTCGAGTCTCTCGATTTAAAAGGAGTGCCGATAATATCTTCTATGACCGCTCGGAGATATGTGAAAAAGGGTGTGAAACATACCTTGCGTATGTGCTTGAAAGTAAAGAAACGGAAAGGAAACTCGGATCGGTACCAGTGGTTTGTGAGTATTCGATGTGTTTCGAGGAGTTACCGGATTGCCACCGGTTCGAGAGGTGAAATTCGCATCAAGTCGTCTCGGGTACTACGCCGATCTCAATAGCCCGTGTCGTATGGCATTAACTAATTAAAGGAATTGAAGGTTCAATTGCAAGAATTGACGGATAGAGGTTTCGCTCGACCGAGTTTTTCTCCATGGGGGCACCAGATTGTTTGTGAAGAAGAAGGATGGAACTATGAGATTGTGCATCGACTATCGCCGCTTGAATAAAGTGATGATAAAGAATAAATATCCGTTGCCACGAATTGACGATTTGTTTGATAAATTAAAGGGAGCCTCAGTGTTTTCAAAGATAGATTTGAGGTCGGGGTACTATCAGTTGAGGGTCCGAGAATCGGACATACCCAAAACTCGCTTTTAGAACGAGGTACGGTCACTACAAATTCTTAGTGATGCCGTTTGGGCTCACTAATGCCCTATGGTATTTATGGATTTAATGAATAGAATTTTCAGCCATACTTGGATCGGTTCGTAGTTGTATTTATCGATGACATTTTGGTCTATTCGAGATGAAACCGAACATCTTGAACACCGAGGCTAGTGTTGCAAATCTTACGAGATAAGCGATTATACGCAAAGTTCAAGAATGTGAATTTTGGTTGAGAGAGGTTAGCTTTTGGGGCACGTGGTGTCCGCATCGGTGTCGTGGTGGACCCGAACAAAATTTCTACCATAGTCAATTGGAAACCTCCAAGGAATGTTACCGGTTAGGAGCTTTTTGGGGCTTGCTTATTATTACCGACGATTTGTAAAGGTTTCTCAACGATAGCCACGCCAATGAAGGCTTACTCCAAAAGGATGTAAGGTTCGAATGGTCGAGAAATGTCGAAAAGTTTCGATCAACTGAAAACTTATTTGACTAAAGCCCAAATTCTAGTGCAACCCGAGTCCGGTAAAGAGTTTGTCATATATAGTGACGCATCCTTGCTTGGGTTAGGTTGTGTGTTGATGCAAGAAGGTCGAGTTGTGGCTTACGCGTCGAGACAACTAAAGCCGCATGAGAGAAACTATCCGACCCATGACCTTGAACTAGCAGCCATAGTGTTCGCCTTGAAGATATGGCGGCATTACTTGTTTGGAGAAAGGTGTCATATTTATTCGGACCATAAGAGTCTTAAATATCTGATGACTCAATGAGATCTAAACTTGCGACAAAGACATTGGCTTGAATTGTTGAAGGACTATGAACTTGTCATTGATTATCACCCAGGAAAGGCCAACGTGGTGGCCGATACTTTAAGTCGTAAGGCACTGTCTGCTTTGAGAGCGATGGATGCTCATCTATCCGTTTCACCCAGGAGGTGCCGAGAGTCGAATGTCACCCACCCGTAGTACTAAAATGTACAATGATCCAAACGCCAATTTTGGTGGCCCGGTATGAAACGAGACATTTGAAATTTGTTTCAAGTGTTTGACATGTCAACAAGTGAAAGCGGAACATCAAGTGCCTTCAGATTACTTGACCGATCACGATACCCAAGTGGAAATGGGATCGAATCACAATGGACTTTGTATCCGGACCGCCATCGCCGCAAGTAAAAAGGATGCGATTTGGGTCGTTGTAGATAGATTGACTAAGTCGGCTCACTTTGTCCCCGTGCGTCGGATTTTTCAATGGACAAACTAGCCGAATTGTACGCTTCTCGATTGTGAGACTACACGGGTGCCTATTTCCATCGTGTTTGATAGCGATCCGAGATTTACCTCGCGATTTTGGAAGAAGTTGCAAGAAGCTTTGGGTACCAAGTTGCATTTCAAAGACCGCCTATCACCCCCAAACCGATGGTCAATCTGAGCGGATAATTCGAGATACTTGAGGATATGTTAAGATGTTGCATCCTCGAGTTCGATGGTTCATGGAACAGTATTTGCCTTTGATTGAATTCACTTACAACAATAGTTTTCAATCAAGTATTAAGACGGCACCTCACGAGGCCTTGTACGGGCGTAAATGCCGTACACCATTGTGTTGGACGGAGCTCGGTGAAGGTAAATTCTTCGGGGTTGATTTGATTAAGGATGCCGAGCAAAAAGTTCGAGTAATTCGTGAAAGTTTGAAGGCTGCATCGGATCGCCAAAAGTCGTATGCGGATTTGAAAAGGAAAGACATCGAGCATCAGGTGGGAGGTAAAGTGTTTCTCAAGGTTTCGCCTTGGAAAAAGATACTCAGATTCGGCCGTAAGGGCAAGTTGAGCCCAAGGTTCATTGGGCCATATGAGATATCCGAGCGAGTCGGTCCAGTTGCATATCGTTTGATTTTGCCCCCTGAACTCGAAAAGATTCACGATGTCTTTCATGTCTCGATGCTTCGACGCTATAGATCTGATCCATCGCACGTAATTAGTCCATCAGTGGCTGAAATTCAAGCCAATATGAGTTATGAGGAAGAACCGATTCGTATCCTAGCACGTGAAGTGAAAGAGTTGCGAAACAAGCAGGTTTCGCTAGTGAAAGTGTTATGGCTCAAACACGGATAGGAGAAGCCACTTGGGAACTCGAGGACTCTATGAAAGAGCGATACCCAAACCTATTTACGGTAAGATTTTCGGGGCGAAAATTTCTTGATGGGGAGAGTTGTGACATCCCTAATTTGACCCTAGTCGAAAAGTGGTTTCGGGACCACTAAACCGAGTCGTATAAGTAATTAAAAGTTATATTCTATGTTTATGATGTTAGTAAATGCATGTGAAAGTTTCATGCATTAATTTGATCGTTCTAGGTGAATTTATTAAAATGGACTTATATGAAACATTGTTGAAAGGTGATAGGTTAATCTTACAATGGTCTAATAGTACATGCATGCAAAAGAGTGGTTTTGCATGTCAATTTACCAAAAAAAGAAGAGTGGCCGCCATGACAAGGTTATGGGCAAGGGAACATGTTTCCAACATGTTTGGCTAGTGAGGTATGGGTGGAGAAATTAAATAATGTGCTAGCATTAAAGAAAATGTTAAAAAAAAAAAAAGAAGGAGTGTGGATGCCCCCCCCTTGTTGCCGTGAGTTGAGGAAGAAGAATGAAAAATCCTTGTTGTTCATCCATTCTCATTTTTGTTACAATTACCATGACTTGAGAAGAAGAAGGAGTGTTCATGTTTTCTTTCTTTTGCAATTGTTGTAACTAGAAGAAGAAGAGGAAGCAATAATAGAGAAATACAATGGAGCAAATCAAATAGGTGATTTCCATCTTGGAGGAATTTTCGGTTAGTTCTTTGCAAATATTTTATATTTCTTCCTAAGCTGTTCGGTTTTAAGTGTTGCGATGCTTGAGATTGATGTTGCATGCGACAAGCATGTAAGATTTTGATAGTTTTGTTTGGTGAGTGTGGATTAATTTGCTCCTAGAAACCGTGGCTAAATGGTGAAGTAAATGGTGTGGTATGGCTGCTCAAATATGTGTTGACGTGTGCAATTGTGACTATCTTATTATGCTGCCTTAATTTGCTTTTACATGCTGTCCAATATTGTAAATTTTATGACAAATTCGGTTAAGTTTAATGCATGTCTCATTTGAAAATTCAATGCTGTCCAAAGCTGGACATTTCCATGTTGTTCGGGTGAGTCTTTCAAAGGTAACTTTGCTAAATTCTCACATTTAATTTATGGGTACATATACAAGTAATGTTCGCTATAAGGAATGTAAGTATAGGTGTGATCGGTCATGGAAATTTGACATGAAGTTTTGTTAGGTGAGTGGTGAATGGCCGAATGAATTATATTCATTGTGAGGAAGAAATTTGTATATAAATTGGGTATGTGTGCATTCGGACTTTAAGGGTAATGAGATGAAGTTAAGGTGCGAATTTTAGTTCGGGTGATAGAGATAATTCGTTGAGTTGATTCATGATGTTGTACATTAGAAAAAAAAAAATTAATTAACTACTAAATGTATTTATTCTAGATCAAGACATCAAAGGGGAAAATCAAACAAAGGCAAAGCAAAGATAATCGAGTAGTCGATTGGAAATCGTTTATCCAATATAAGGTAAGTCATTAAGCATGTATTTGGTGTTGATTTAAATGATCATATTATATATGCAATCGTGTTTAAATGAGTTGATGTGTAAATGGAAATGTATGTGTATGGAATGATGCCATTATTGAATGTATAAAGGCAGCAAAATGCATAAGGTGTTGGTTTCGGCACTAAGTGTGCGGATCTAAAATTGTATAGCACTAAGTGTGCGAACTGAATATATATATAGCACTAAGTGTGCGAGCGGAATATATATATAGCACTAAGTGTGCGAGCTGAATATATATATAGCACTAAGTGTGCGAATTTGATTATATAGCACTAAGTGTGCGAGCGGAATATATATATAGCACTAAGTGTGCGAGCTGAATATATATATAGCACTAAGTGTGCGAAATGGATATATATATATAGCACTAAGTGTGCGGATTCACTATATGCTCTTGCATTACAATTGGCACCGAGTGTGCGATATTATTGAGTTAATCCCGGACAGCGGATCGGGTAAGTACCTTGAGCTCATGACGAATAGGCAATATGTTCATGCTCGGGATTAAGCTTGGTAAGCTTTAAATCTATGTGATGATTGAAATTGTATGGTTGTGGTGGAAATGAGTTAGTATGTGAAAATGCCTCAAATATCTTGTTGTGTGAAATATGAAATGTGGATGTATGACTTGGTATGAGATTGAACCGAAAGGTCCGAGGAATTATGGTATAGTATTGATATGGATGAATACCCACCTCGTTTATTGTTTCATGTTGTGGTAACTTTTAAATGGATGGTTGTTGAATGCTTATGACTTCTTGAGTTATAAACTTACCCGTGTTTTCTTGTCACCCATTCTAGGTCTCTTGGACTCGTATCATTTATGTGCTCGGAACCGTCGTTGAAGTCATCACACCGCTGGAAATCTTTTGGTATTGTCTTCGTAGTTGAACTAGGAGAACATTTGGCATGTATAGGCTATTCTGCTTTGTCGAATTGTGGGTTGTAAATTCTAAGCCATGTGAAAATGGCCTATGTGGTCGTTGAGTGGGATGCTAGAACCTATAGCCACGAGTCTTAGAAACTTTAATTTTGATAAGGTGGCCATAATTTGTGTCATGTATGATGAATGATTAGTAAGGCCAAGGAAAGATTCATGAAATTGGCATAGTCTACTGCAGTAACTGTTGCGGACAGCAGCAGTGAGATGAGATTAAAAATCACTAAAAATAGTAGAAGTAGAATTAAATAGTGAATAAATTATGAAATTGAACCTTGATGAATCTATTTTCATATGGACGAAACGAAACGACCATATGAGTAGTATACTGAGAGATATTAAAGTTCTCGTGAGACAGGGCCAGAACGGTTTCTGGGTCCCTATCGCGACTTTGAAAATTTACTATAAATTATCCAGAAGGAATTAGAAGTCGTGCCTTATATTTCCAGATTCCCCTTTGAGTCTAGTTTTATTAGAAAGAAACGGCATGAGCATTGAAGCTCTGTAAGAGAAGATATCCAGGTTGTAATGCGGGAAGGTCAGTGCAGTCGACCCTGTAAAATGGACGACTTTAACTAATAAACTGTACTAATTGGCTCGACCAAAATTCTAGAAAAAATGTGTAGATGAGATTATGAGTCTAGTTTCAGGAAAATTTACGGAACTGATTTTCGAGTTCTGGAACTCGAGATATGATTTTTAAGGTGGCAGTGACGCAGTCAGCTAGCCTGCCTGGAACAGATATTAAATATTTCCAAGAGAGAAATAAGGGAAGTAAGCCCGGTAAGACCACGTGGTCAAATCTGGTGACGGTCACGGGTTTGGGGTGTTACAGTACAGATCAATTACATCAACGTTTAAGATTAAAAGGTATCTACAAATCAAATCTCTAAGTGTAACACCCCGTACCCGAGTCCGTTACCGGAATCGAACACAAGGTGCACACAGACTTAACTATTTTCACAGTCCATTTAGAAATTTCCAGACAAGCTGGTTACTGCATCACTGTCGCCTTAAAAATCATAGCTTGAGTTTCAAAGCTCGAAAATCAGTTTCGTAATTTTTTTCTGAAACTAGACTCATATTTCCATCTACAGATTTTTTTCTAGAATTTTTGGTCGAGCCAATTAGTACAGTTTATTAGTTAAAGTCTCCCCTATTCCAGGGTTCGACTACACTGACCTTTATGCATTACGAATTGGATATCTTCCGGTACAGGTCTTCAATACTGATGTCGTTTGTTTCGTAGAAACTAGACTCAAATAGGAATCTATACATATATGGCATGACTCCTAATTATCTCTGCTTAATTTACAATGAATTTCCAAAGTCGGAACAGGGGATCCAGAAACCGTTCTGGCCCTGTTTCACGAGAACTTTAATATCTCTTAACATATAACTCATATGACCGTTTCATTTCTTCCATATGAAAGTAGATTCATCAAGGTTCATTTTCATAATTTATTTACTATTTAACTCCATTCCTACTATTTTTAGTGATTTTTCACATCCACATCACTGCTGCTGTCAGCATCTGTTTTCAAGGCAACCTTTACCTACTTCATAATTTCTTTGATTCAACTAGCCCTTTTAGCATACATAGCACAAGGAATGATCATGATTAACCATCCCAATGGCAAATCGTTTCCAAACATTTCCATACCTCTTAATGAACAACATACGAAATGATTATGATACCATGCCAAAGTGTATATAAGCCATTTTCGCATGGCTATCCAAATTTATACAAAATCAAAGGGGTCTATGACCAACAAACGAAAGAGTAGTCCTATACATGCCATTTCAAAGTTCAACCAAAATTTGTACCAAAAGGGGCTTTGATAGTGTGGATGACTTCGACTTGATGATCCCGAATCCGATAGCTAACGAGCAAAATCTATAAAACAGAGCCAAAGCAACGGGTAAGCATTTTAATGCTTAGTAAGTCTCAAGTAATGAAATCAGCTTTGACTAAAGTATTACATTCACATAGCTAAATGAATCACTTTATTAATACACATTCTCATAATCATACTTACTTCACACTTCATCAACATATACACACAAGGTATCAACCTATCTAAGAGCCGAAAGTTCGTTAGTCGATTGAACGAATACTATTTCAAACGAATCGACTTTTCCGATGCACATGTAAACATACCTTATCGTATGGGTTTTTCGAGCGTATTAATTGAATTTATTACAGCACCAAAACGCTCACCATCAACCCGAGCTTCTTCGGAATTTAGCCGGATATAACCACAAGCACAATTGCCTTCGGGTCTTAACCCAGATTTGGTAACTTGCACAAATGCCTTCGGGTCTTAGCCCGGATATAACAACTCGTATGAATGCCTTCGGGTCTTAGCCCAGATATAATCGCTAGCATAAATGCCTTCGGGACTTAGCCCGGATATAATCACTAGCATAAATGCCTTCGGGACTTAGCCTGGGTATCATTCAAATGCTCATGTACACATATATCAATAATCACGACACATCCATATTTCATTCTCGTTACTAAGGCTCAAACATTTATCAAACCTTTCCAATTTCGGCTCAATAGCCACACACAAAGAGCATGATTTCAATTGACTTTATAACTTAGTCCCTACGCACATTCGGCTGTCCGCCATAATAAGACAAATCATTTCAATATAATTCAAGTAGGGTCATTACTCGAAGACTTACCTCGGACGTGGTCGAACGATTTCGACGGCTATTCGACTACTTTTTCCTTCCCTTTATCGGATTTAGCTCCCCTTTGCTCTTGAGCTTAATTTAACAAATAAATTGATTTAATCATTTGAGCATCGAAAGAGGAATTCAAGGTACTTAGCCCACATATTTTCATTAGACATTAAAGTCACATATGTACGGAAATCATGAATCAACTCAACACATTAGTTAGTACTCTCCTTAGCCGAATTTTCTAAGCCAAGAATAGGCATCAATATGCTTGCCTCTAACCGAATGCATGCACACCAATTCCCCTCATGTGGCCGAATATGCATGTCCATGTTGAGGCCAATTATACACTTAATACCACACAAAAACAGCATACATTTTACTAACTAACGCATTCCATATTGTAACTCAATACACATCTATCATTTCCTTCATAACCAAACATCATCATAAGTAAATATATACCTTGAGATAGTATATATGCCATACCAATGCATCACGTGCAAACATATATACATATATATATGGTAGAGCCGAATCTCAAGTTGATTGTAACTAAACATGAACATAAATCCAAAACACAAATCTTACTTTCCATGCAATGAGCATAAATCATACTTATGGATGTACCATGGCGAATACATCACAACACCATAATTTTTGGTCATGATTAAACAAAGAACTTAATGTCTTACTCAAAATACTAAAAAGAAAGTCCAAGAGCCATCAATCCACCATCACATGTATCATTAGCAAGCTTCATATTCAACATGCAATGGCATTAACACAAAATCCACCTTGGCCAAATACCATCCCCATGATATAACAAAGATTTGAACCATGGGCTAATAAGAGCATCAAGCTATCAACTAAAAACATGCATGAATCTCATGGCACAACCTCAAACATACCTTAATCTAGATACAAGTATGGCCAAACCTCCTCCTAATCCTCTTCCAAACCAAGCATGAAGCAAAACTCCTTCCTTCTTCCTTAGTATTTTCGGCCAAAAGGAGTGAAAAAGGATGAACAATTTTTTTTTCTTTGCTTTCCTTCAACTCACGGCAATGGGGAGGGGAGAAGCCTTCACACATTTTTTTTTCATTTTTTTATTACCCATACACCTTAGTTTAATGTTTCTCCATAATGCACCAACAAAACATGTCTATGACATGTTTTGCCCATCCTCCCTTGTCATGGCCGGCCACCACTTATAAAAAGAGGGATATTTGACATGCAAGGCCATTGTTTTGCATGCATGCTTTAATTAGTCATCACATATTTCCCCATCATACTTTCAAAGTTTTCTACTAGGTCCTTTCTAGTGAAATTCACATTTATAACTCTAAATCAAAACATCAAAAATGTCACACATGAGTTAACACATATTATAGGCAATAAAATAAATATTAAATTATTTTTATGCCTCGATTTTGTGGTCCCGAAACCATATTCCGACTAGGGTCATTTTAAGGCTGTCACACTAAGATTACAAAATCATATCTTCTAAGATTGCATATCATATCTAAGATTGCAATCATATCTAAGATTGTATCATATCTAAGATTGCATATCATATCTAGGATTGTAATCATATCTAAGATTGTATCATATCTAAGATTGCATATCATATCTAAGATTGCATATCATTGAAGATTATATTTCCATATGAGTCAAGCTTGTGGATGGACCTTAAATCTTTTCAAGTAATGGGCCATTCCGATCGGGCCAAATTATATTTGTAATTCTGGACTGAACTTGGACTTCATTTTTTTGGGGGGTTTATTATTTTTGTTTTTGGACTTATTTCTGGGCTCGGGCAAAATTGAGTGTCTACAACTGCACCTCTAACTAAGTTACTATGTAAAGGGGTACCGTTTAATTGGACTGATAAGTAACAAGAGAGTTTTGGGAAACTGAAGAATGTTCTGACTGAGGCCCCTATTTTAAAACAACCAGAGTTTGGGAAGGAATTCACTGTCTACAGTAATGCATCGCACATTGGATTGGGTTGTGTGTTGATGTAAGAGAGTAAGGTGGTTGCTTTCACGTCTCGTCAACTTAAGCCTCACGAGGCGAATTACCCCACCCATGACTTGGAGTTAGCTGTAGTGGTTTTCGCACTGAAGATTTAGAGGCATTACTTATTTAGTGAGAAGTCTATTATTTACACAGATCATAAAAGCATTAAGTACCTCCTTACTTAGAAAGAGTTGAACCTTAGGCAACAAAGGTGGATAGAGTTGCTTAAGGATTATGATTGTTCAATTGAGTACCACCCTAGTAAGGCTAATGTGGTAGCTGACGCACTGAGCCATAGGGTTGTATCTGATTTGAAAGCAATGTTTGCTTATCTCAGCCTGTTTGATGATGGTAGCTTATTGGCTGAGCTTCAAATGTGACCGACCTGGACTAATCAAAATAAGGAGAAACAGTTGTTGGATGAGTCATTGGTTCCTCATTTCCGATTAGTTGAGAATGGAGAGACTGCGGATTTTGGGCTGAATAGTGAGGGAGTGCTATGTTTCCGTAGAAGAGTTTGTATACCGAGGGATTCTGATTTGAGGCAATCTATACTGCAAGAAGCACATAGTAGTCTGTATGCTATGCATCCTGGTAGAAATAAGTTATATCGAGATCTTTGTGAGCTGTACTGGTGGCCAGGGCTAAGTACGAGGTTACTGATTTTGTAGTTAAGTGCTTGACATCCAAGTAAGTTAAGGCTAATCATCAACTGCATTCTGGGTTACTGCAGCTAGTAAAGATTCCACTCTGGAAGTGGGAGAGGGTAACCGTGGATTTTGTAAGTGGGCTACCCTTAAAGCCAACTAAGAAGGATTCGATATGGGTTATTTTAGACCGATTGACTAAATCTGCCCACTTTATACCGGTCCACACTAATTATTCGCTATAAAAGTTGGCTAAATTGTATGTGGCTGAGAATGTGAGACTGCATGGGGTACCAGTTTCCATTATTTCGGACAGAGATCCTAGATTCATATCTCGGTTCTGGAAGAAGTTACACGAGGCTGTGGGTACAAGGTTGGACTTCAGTACTGCGTTCCATCCTTAGACAGATAGTCACTTAGAGTGGGTGATTTAGATACTGGAGGACATGTTAAGATGTTGTGTAATGGATTTTTGAGGCAGTTGGGAGGACTATTTGCTGTTAGCAGAGTTCGCATCTAACAATAGTTATTAGTCCAGTATTTAGATGGCACCGTACGAGGCATTGTATGGTCGTAGGTGTCGTACTCCTACATGTTAAACTAAGCTGGGTGAGCGGCGACTTCTAGGGCCAGAGTTGGTTTCTGATACCGAAGAAAAGGTGAAGTTGATTCGAGGTTAGTTAAAGGAAGCATCTGATAGGAAGAAGTCTTATACAGACTTAAAGCGTAAAGAGATCGAGTACTCTGTAGGGGATCTTTCTGAAGGTCTCACCATAGAAGAAAATTCTGAGAATTAGACAGAAAGGCAAAGTGAGCCCTAGATTCATCGGACCTTACCGAGTATTAAAGCGTGTGGGACCGGTCGCCTATCAACTCGAGTTGCCTCCTGAATTAGACAGAATTCATGATGTGTTCCACGTCTCCATGTTGAGGCGATACAACTCTGATCCCTCACACATAGTACCAGTTGAGGAAATTGAGATTAGACCTGATCTAACTATTTAGGAAGAACCGGTGCAGATACTAGATCGTGACATTAAGGTATTAAGGAGGAAATCTGTCCCACTAGTCAAAGTGTTATGGCATAATCACGGTTCCGAAGAAGCTACGCGGGAACTAGAGAAGGTGATGCAATAATAATACCCTCACTTATTCTGACCAGGTAAATTTCGAGGTTGAAATTTCTTTTAGGGGGTAGAGTTGTAACGCCCCAAAAATATAGGGTCTGTAATTTTGCGTGATTTGGCATAAATTCCATGTTTGTTTTAATAGCTAGGTGATTTGGGTGTGTTTGGGAGTGTCTGAGTAGTCCTGGGTTCAAACTCTGGCTTTTGCATAATTTTTTATTTTGCTCTTAAAAGAATCTGGATACTGGCACATGGTCTTTATAAATAATTGTGTTTCTTTTATGTCACAAAAAGCCTTTTGGCTTAGTGGCAAGTAACGTGTAGAGCATCTACGAGGGCATGGGTTCGAATCCCAGGAAATGCAAAAGGGATTTTATTTTATGTCTCTATGGCATGAAAGGTGGAGTTTGATTCAAACTCTGTAGAGGTGGTTAGAGACTTGGTAAAAGAGATTTGGATGAAGGTTGGTAGGGATTTGGAGGAGGAATAGGTGGGGAGATAATGGGGAGAAAATCGTGGAGTTTGGGTGAGAAGGTGTTGGCCAAATTTGAGACTCTTTGGGATGTGTATTTGGAATTTTGGAGGAGCACTTTGGGGAACTTCTCTTTTCTTTGGTTGTGCCGAATTAGTATAGGATCAATAGGTTTTTTCCATTTTGTTTTCGGTAGCTTTCGTCGGTAGCTTTTATTTCCTCATTTTGTTTTTTGTATGTTTCTGACCATTCGGGTCTTTTTTCTTTCAACTTTATTTCTCAATTATTTTGTCGAATACAAGATAGCATGTGCCAAACTCTCTTTTGAAACCTTTCCCTTTCTTCTTCACATTTTCTCTCTGCCGAATTGGCATTCTTCTTCTCCTCTTTTCTAAACAGAATACCTTAGACCTTCAATCACGCTCTTTGTGCTTGACTGAATATGCTATCTCTAAATCATCTCTACTTCTGTCTTTCCCTCTCTTCCTAAGTAATAGCCGAATATCTTGTTTTCTCCTCACACCTTCTAAAACTTTGACAAGCTGATCACAGCATAGATTGTCTCATACTTCCATTTTGTCGCTCTATTTCTATTGCAAATCTATCATTGCCCTTTCTCTTTGTTACCAAGCCAAATATTGGTGGTAGGAAAGTAGACCGAAGGCAATACTCCACTCACGTGTGCTCCATTTAAGTCAGTATTCGGTTCTGAGGGATATGTTAGTGGTCAATCAATAATTGCAGGAGTCTAGCCAAGCGATTTAAGGGTTTAAGGCTACACTCTTGTTTATCAAGGTTGGTACTTTTGGATTTTCGCAAGGGGTCGCTAGAAGGTGTGTAATCGTACTCCCAATTTTGCTACTGTCAAAACGTTAGCAAAAGGTGTGTGTTGACAGCACTATGTTACAGTGAATCGGCAAAAGCCGAAAAGTCGACAAGTCAAAACTTTAGCATTTGAGGCCTTACGAACGTGCGAACGCTCGTGTGGTAAGCCAAGCCCACAAATCATGGGTTACAGACTGTAGAGGCCGCCACAAGAGTTCTCGTGGTCTTAGGCCGTTATGGGCCTTGTTGGGCCAAGATGGGTCGTGTGGGCCCAATAGGCTTGTTGGCCCTACACGGATAAAATTCACGGTAAGTGACTAATAATGGAGTGGGCTATGGGGATCGCATAGTCGGGATTGAAATTGGGCTAAATGGGCCGCACGAGCGTGTGGGCCTGCCTTGGCCAAGTAACGGGCCTTGGGCCCATTTACACCGTTTTGGCCATATGGGTTATCTATGTCATTCGGGAGGACTATAGACCTTTTGAAGGGTCGTTATCTGTATCGACCCCAAAATTAGTTAAACGATTCAAATACCCCTCAGGGGTAAAATTACTATTTTACCCCTAACTGACGAAATGACCATTATACCCCTAGTGGTAGGTTAATTGATGTGTGTATGACATTTATATGACTGGTTTTGAGTATGACATACTGCATACATAAATATCTGGTTTTGAGTATGACATATTGCATACTGTAATATTTATGACACGACATACTACATGGGGTTAGGTTTTTGATTTGGAGGAAGTAGTGTATTAGTTGTTTTGCCACGTAATTACTCTCTGGTAGCTTTACCACCTTTACTATTATGAGCAGCTTTCATGCGTTACTGTTTGTAGCTTCACTGCGATATTGGTGTGTTGGCTGGGTGGGTCGATTTAATCCCCACATGGTGTGTTGGTTGGTACGGGTGGTGTGTTGGTTGGATTAGGGTGGGGTGGGTTACATGACTATACTGTACTGATACTGAATTGGGCTTAGGCCCACACTGCTACTGTATAGTGCTAAAGCCCAGACTATTCAGTTACTAAATAGGGCTACAGCCCAGATTATTCTGCATGTACCGTTTACTGTCTGACTGTTTGGGGAATTACACACTGAGTTTTCGCAAACTCACCCTTTCTTTTAATTGTACAAGTAATCCTCAGCCTTAGACAATTTGGAGCTGCGAGGGACTCAGAGGTAGCCACACGATCGCAAATAATTTGCTTATGACTTCATTTATTTAAAGATTTTATATTTGGGTTTTACTTATGTAATAAGGCCATTTGAGGATTTAACTTTTAGTTGGGTTTTGATTTCTTCCTCTAAACCGCTAGATTAGGAGAAACGGGTTTTTTTCCAAGTTAATAACTGTTTTCAACAAGATCCCAAGATTTTAAAACTTTAAGGTTTTCAATTAGAAAAGCTTCCGCGATTTAAATCAGATTAACAAGCTTATAACCATTGATATGACCAGTAATTGGACAACATGTTCTGATTTTACAACATTAACGTTTTCAGTAGCAATTAATTAAAAGGGATTGAAAATTCAACAATGATCTTTTATCGACGAGCCCAGCTTTCAAACAACACTTCCATGAGACACGTCAGATCCGGTCGTAACGTCTACGCCGGGTTTGGGGTGTTACAATCTGGGCCTAGACCTAGGAAAAGCAAAGCTAACGGACTAAGTCGAACTAGTCGCCTACATTTTGTATACCGGGGTAAGTTGTATGTAAATAATACAACAAAATTGTTATTATATGTGTTTGAATTGATATAGCATAAATTTCTTGTTTGTGAAAATGATTATGTATGATGAATATTGAGATAGTAGAACTCCCGTTTGAACCTTAAGAAATAAATCAAATATTCATGCCATGACATTCAGGTTATTTGTGTGCTAGTGTAAGACATGTCTAGAACATGCATCGGACACATTATGAGAGCCAATGTAAGACCATGTCTGGGACTTGGCATCAGCATTGAGACGAAAGCTAGTGTAAGACATGTCTGGGATATGCATCAGCCTCGAGATGTAAGCTAGTGTAAGACATGTTTGGGACATCCATCGGCTACCAGATGTGTCAGTGTAAGACCATGTCTGGGACATGGCATCAGTATAGATATGTGAGAGCTAGTGTAAGACCATGTCCTAGGACATGGCGTCGGCCTCAATTTCGATAGTCAATGTAAGACCATGTCTGGGACATGCATCGACTTGATGGATGAGCCAGTGTAAGACCATGCCTGGGACATGGCATCGACATTATACCTTATGTTTGAGGCTTAGTGAATATTCGATAGCATTCAAAAGGGTTCAACCGTTAGAGTTACAGTTTAAGTTAAACGAGAAAAGTATAACTATGTTGTGAGTGGTACAGGTACCTATTTGAAATGTTTTAGATGTGAGCTCAATATATGCTATATGAATTGTATTGGATAGTGATGAGTAAGTTGTGCTTATGCCTACTTTTGTATTATGAGCATGATGATGAATTGTAAAGTTGTTGTTATATTTATTTGCATGCAACTTACTAAGCTTTATGCTTACTCCCTCTCATTTCCATCTTTTTATAGTGCTGCCTAATTAGCTCGAGGATTATCGGATGCCGGAGGCATCAATCACACTATCAATCGAAGCACTTGCTATAGTTGGTTTTATTATTTTTGAATATGACATGTATATAGCTTAGACTTTTGAGTTTTGTGTCAATGTTAATTTTGCCAAATGTGTTGGCTTGGGATGAATCCCATCATTTTGTATAAAGCCTTGGATAATGGCTAATGTTTATTATTGATATATACAAATGATGATATTTTCCTAGATGAGTAAATTGCATGAACGAGATAATGCCTTGTGTGGCTGATTTGACCTTGCATTGTTGTGTGGATTTTTCATATTAGATGCTATGTAGTTAGTGCAACTAAGGGTGGCAAAAAGGCTTGTTAAATAGCCTCATTTTGTCCACACGGGTAGATACACGGGCTTGTGTCTAGGCCGTGTGTGACACATGGTCAGCCCCATGGGCGTGTTATCTGGCTGTGTGTCCCCTGCACGTTAAATTGACAAGTCAGTATGCATGGTAGTTGTAACGCCCCAAATCTTTGGTCATTTAGTTGTGTGTTGTGTTGTATGTTGGCTTACTTGTTGTGATGGTTAAGGGTCCCAAGTAGTGTGAGAAGACCTGAGTTCAAACCTAGGCTTTAGAAAAAGTTTTTGGTTTCTACTGAATTAAACCTTTACTGCTAGAGGTTGGGTTCTTAATTAGTTGCGGGGAAATCAAGTCATGAAAAAGCGATTGGTCAAAGGGATGAGGACATGTTGCTATTGCTTGTAGGTCTTGGGTTCGAGGCCTGGCATGCTCAATTGTTTTATTTATGCTTGTTTCCGTGCGGATGGTTGTTTATTACTAGGACTCTGAAGCTTGGGCAGTTGGTGTTTGAGGGTAGTGGGAGTGTGTAACCGAAATTCTAAGAGGGAATTTAGGGAAGTGGATAGAGGGGGATCAGTTGAGAGATTTGTGGAGGATTTCTGGGAGGTGATTATGAGGATTTGAGGAGTGAGAAAAGGTTGTGTCGAATGGGGACTCTAGGCACCCTTAAAGTTTCGGTTTGTGGAGTCTTAGCATTTAGTGTTTGGCTTTTGGGAAAATCGATTGGTGTTTAGGTGTCCTTACCGTATTTTTTCCTCTTTCTTTGGTGCTTTCGGGTTGTGAGTTTTGGGACCATTTCCATTGTCGATTTTCTCTTCTTTTTCTGTCTTCCCACCCTTGGCCGAACTACTCCATTCTCTTTTCCATTCATTTATTTTTGTGTGACCTAATATTAACTCTTCTTTTCTCTTCTCTATTTCCCTTTCCAACCATTTTTTGTTTCATCTTTGGTTCTTTGTTCATGCTTTATGCCCTTCCTTTTCTCCTCTTTTTGTAACATCCTTTTACCTTAATACTTCAACTAGGTACTGCACCTCTCACCCTTTTTTTTTTTTGTTTCGGCTGCTGTAATTGCTCTCTGAACAATCGGATTCAAGCGTAATGCTCTTTCGCTCTTCATATGGCATTATTTCTCTCCTTTCTCTATTGACGCCGATTATTCCTTTTGGGGTTGAGGGTTCGATTGCTAGCCTTCTTTCTCCTAGCAAAATAATCTTTGTCTAACACCTCTCTTTTCTGAATTTTGCTGCTAGGAAGCGAGATTGTTTCATCTTGTGCCTCGGATTTAAGAGGTGCTTTGAGTGTTGGCCGAATACTACTGTTCATCATTCTTGGGTTTCGTTTTGGTAAGACACTATACACTTGGTTAGTGGATTGTGTGTATGGTAGTATTTTACAAGTAGTATTTGGGTTGCAGGTAATCTCTAAGGATTGGAAGCGGTTGCTTGTAGTGGTGCTTGGGTAATCGAAGAAGGTGGGCGATGGGTATATTGTGAGCAAGTGTTGGCAAGGGTCTCTTGCAATTTGTTGATTAGTGTCTAACCAAAGTTTTGATTGTGCTAGGTTATTGGACTTGCGGGCCAGTAAACGCATTTTCGCAACCAGGTGTGTAATCACACAACTTCAATTGTGAAACGACAAAAGCCCAAAAACTGGTACAATCGATGCCACACGGGCGTGCGCCCGCTCGTGTGGTTATCTAAATGTTTAAACGCAAGCATGTTATTGTAAAGACCACCATGAGCGATTTCGTGGGTTTAGGTCGTTTTAGGCCATATTAGGCCGAAATGGACCGTGTGGGCTACACGGGCTCTAGGGCCCCACATGTGTAAACCACACGGATGTGTGGAGTTTGTGGGCCAGGTGTGTAGATCACATGGCCAAGGTCATTTTCGGGCTTAATAGGCCATACTGATGTGTGGGCCTACATGGGCCGTATTTTGGGCTTTGGGTCCATTTCCACTGTTTGACTGTTAAGGTCGCATGGGTCGTCTAAGACGACTGTGGGCCTATTGATGGGTCAGTAAGTACACTTAGACCCTATACTGATGAAATGACTGTTATACCCCTAGAGGTAAAATGACTAATATATCCCTATGCTATATTGGATTGTATTCGAGCATGACATTTTGCATACACGTATATATATTATGACATGACATGTTCCATAAGGGTGGGGTTGATATATTGGAGGAAGTGTACTGTACTGGCAGTTCTGCTGCATATACTGATTAGTACTGCAACCGGTGCTATATTCTGGAGTGTAGGGATGGGTGGGTCGATTTTATTTCCACATGGAGTGTAGGGTTAGACAGAGTGGAATGTAGAGGATGGATGGGTAGGTTTCCTGTTTGCACACTGATACTGTTACCGTAATGGACTAAGGCCCACACTGATATTGCCACTGATAAGGGCTTAGTCCCAGACTATTTTGCACTACATAATTTACTGTGATAAATAGGGATTACACACTGAGTTTTCATAAACTCACTTTTCTGCTTATCCGTACAGGTAGTCCTTGGGCGGGTCAGTGCTGCGAGGGACTCGGAGATGGCCACACCATGGTTTACGTTTTCGTATTTGACTTTTTCATAAAAGAAGTTTTAATTGGGTAAATTTTATGTAAGCAGGCCGCTTTAAGTTTTTATCTTTATTTGGAGATTTATATAAATTGGTTTATATCTGTTAGTAGTAGAACTCAATTTTCTAGAAAAACAAATGATTTTCAACTACCACGTTCCGTAACTAATTTTAACAGCTTCCGCAATTAATTTTAACAGCTTCCGCAATGAACAATGTTTTTAAAATGTAATAACAACTTAGTATGACACTGTTTTGCTAAAAAAACCTGTAAATTAACAAGGAACAAGATAATATAGCTTTTCACCACAACGGAGTTGATTACATAACAGTCTTTTTCCAACAGAACTATGTTTTCAAAAATATTCCAATGTGACACCACAGATTTGGCCATAACATCTAAGCCGGGTTTGGGTGTTACATTTAGTGGTATCAGAACCAAGTTACACAACTCGACTGTGGATTTGGGTTTTTCTAAAAACTTGAATTTTTAAAGGGACTGTTTCAAATACTAGAATAGAATTTTTGAAGTGATACTTTTGAATGTGTGGTCTAGTGAGTCTCTGGCGCCGATCTTGTAAGTTTTCTAAAACTACTGTTTGATTTAATTGAAATATTGAGATTACCGTAAATAATAGACTGTACTGAAACCTTTATTAGGGTACCTAAAAATGTAGTAAGACTACAATCTACGAAAACAAACCACTCTCAATTATTGATGCAATTTTTCATAAAACATCTATTAATAAACACGAACTATAAAACTAATGCATAAAATTGTTAATACAGATAATACGCAAATTGATAATGAGCACCAGAGGTACTCGTGGAAGGGGTACTAGAGGCCGCGGTGGGGGGTCGTAGAGGTGCTCGAGCTGGGTCTTCGGTATCAGGCCATATGCCTAACGTTGAGGCAAGAGAGGCACTGGCTTCACCTATGATTGAGACTGGGTCACATGATCGGGTGGCTAGAGACGATGTATTGTCCCAAGCTATGCTATGAATTTTGGAGAGGGTTGCTGGGCCTAATACTGGTACTATAGGCCGTGGGTCGATAAAGAAACGACTCAGGTCTAATGGGGCTGAGATATTTAGGGGTATCGCTAGTGTTATCCTGAATGTGGCTGAATATTGGATAGAGGCCACAGAGAGGATCATGGATGACCTCGACTGCACCCTAGAGCAGAAATTAAAAGGTACAGTGTCATTGTTGAGAGATGAAGCCTATCAGTGGTGGCTTACTGTGAAAGAAGGTACTCAGCCCGATCGATTGACTAAGGAGTTTTTCAAGAATGCTTTCCAAGGGAAATATGTGGGTGCTAGTTATGTGGATGCCCGCAGGAGAGAGTTTCTGAATCTGACCTAGAGGGATAAGTCCGTGGCTGAATATGAGGCAGAATTTTTGCGATTGAGCCACTATGCACAATGCTTGGTGGAACCTGAGTATGAGCACTGCGTGTGTTTTGATGATGGCCTTAGAGATGATTTACGAGTTTTGATAGCTCCACATAGAGAGCGAGATTTTTCCATGTTAGTGGAAAAGGCGAAGATCGTCGAGGATGTGAAGCGCTTTGAGCACCATAATTGTGAGTCAGATAGGGGAAGAAATAATAGGGTTTGGGAGCCCTCAAGTTCATCTTTGGGGCCTAAGAAAAGGCCAGAGTTGATGGGCTACTTTTCGGTTAGAACCTTGTACTGTTTGTGGGAAACGCCATCAAGCCGAGTGCTGGGTTCGGATAAGGGCATGTTTCAGGTGCGGATCTATGGAGCACCGTATAAGGAATTGTCCACAGAGGCCTGATCAGATGCAAGTTACTGATAGAGGTACTGTTCAGCCGCAGAGAGGTTTTTAACAGCCACTGAGAGGTCGTGGTCAGGCCAGAGGTGCAAATGGTATGGGCCGTGGTCGTGGAGCACCGGGCAGAGGCGCTGGTTATACTGAGGTGAGACAGCTGGTACTAGATCATGCTACACATCGTTGAGAGGACAGAGATGCCCTAAATGTTATTACCGACATGTTTTTTATATAACATGTACCTTACGCTGCATTGATTGATGCTGGATCTACGCACTCTTATATATCATGCATTGTGTCTGAGACTTTGGATGTGATGTCTGAAAACACTACGAGTGAGGTTACTATGTTAAGTCCATTAGGGCAGTCAGTGAGAGTGAATAAACTGTTTAAGGAGGTAGCTTTAAATGTACAAGGAAGGACCTTTTTGGCTAATCTAATGGAACTCCATTTTGGAGAATTTGACTTGATATTGGGTATGGATTGGCTGGTTAAGCATTAGGCGAATTTGGACTGTACGGTAAAGTGGGTGATACTGAGAACTGAAAAGGGTGATGAGGTAATTATGATTGGGAAGGAACGAAATTATCTGTCAAATGTGATTTCTGCACTTAGGGCTGAGAAGTTGGTTCGTAAGGGTTGTGAGGCGTATTTAGCCTACGTCAGTGCTTCGAGTTTTGAGGGTTCATCATTGAAAGATATTAAAACAGTTAAGGACTTTCTAGACGTCTTTCCTAATGAGCTACCTGGATTACCTCCAAGCCAAGAAGTTGAATTTGGGATTGAGCTTCTGCCTGGTATAGCTCCGGTGTCCATCGCCCCTTATAGAATGGCACCGAAGGAGCTTGAGGAGCTTAAAGCGCAAATTCAAGAGTTACTGGATCGAGGTTTTATTTGTCCTAGTGTGTTTCCGTAGGGAGCACCGTTTTATTTGTGAAAAAGAAGGATGAAACCATGCGTATGTGCATCGAATATCAGTAACTGAACAAGTTGACTGTCAAGAATAAGTACCCTTTACCGAGGATTGACGATCTATTTGACCAGTTTCAAGGTGCTTCAGTCTTTTCTATGATTGATCTCCGATCGAGGTACCATCAACTGAAGGTCAATGAGACTGATTTTTACAAGACAGCCTTTAGGACTCGTTACGGTCATTACAAGTTTATAGTAATGCCGTCTGGACTAACAAATGCACCAGTAGCTTTTATGGATCTGATGAATCGAGTGTTCCAACCCTATCTAGATCGGTTCGTAGTGGTGTTTATAGATGATATTCTGGTGTATTTGGGGACTAAGGAGGAACATGATGCGCATCTCTGAGTTGTTCTGCAGATTTTGATGGAGAAACAATTATACGCTAAATTCAATAAGTGTGAATTTTGGCTTCGAGAGGTAACTTTTCTGGGTCATGTGGTGTCTGTTGAGGGGATTGGGGTTGATCCTCGGAAAATTGAAGCTGTTCTGGATTGGAAGTGGCCTAAGTCGGTATCTGAGATTCGAAGTTTTTTGGGTCTAGCTGGGTATAATAGACAGTTTGTTGAGGGGTTTTCATTGATTGCTGCACCTCTAACTAAGTTACTGCGTAAAAAGGGTACCGTTTAACTGGACTGACAACCAGCAGGAAAGTTTTGAGAAACTTAAGAAAGTTCTGACTAAGGCCCCTGTCATAATACAGCCAGAGTTTGGGAAAGAATTCACTGTCTACAGCAATGCGTCACATGTTGGTTTAGGATGTGTGTTGATGCAAGAGGGGAAAATAATGACATATACGTCTTGTCAGCTTAAGACGAATGAAGCGAATTATCCGACACATGATTTGGAGTTGGCTGCGGTGGTTTTCACACTAAAGATTTGGAGGCATTGCCTGTATGGTAAGAAGTGTATCGTTTACACGGATCACAAAAGCCTCAAATATCTCCTCACTTAGAAGGAGCTAAACCTTAGGCAGTGTAGATGGATTGAGCTGTTTAAGGATTATGATTGTTCGATTGAATACCATCTGGGTAAGGCTAATGTGGTAGATGATGCACTGAGTCGTAGGGCTATTACTGATTTCAGGGTGATGTTTGCTCATCTCAGCTTATTCGACGATGGCCAAACTTCAGGCTAAACCGAGGTAGTTTGAGTAGATTAAAAGTAAGCAGTTGGAGCATGAGTCACTGGGATCTCGTTTCCAACAGATAGAGAATGGGGGAAACTTCAGATTTTAGGCTGAATAGCGAAGAAGTACTTTGTTTCCGTGGGAGAGTCTGTATACCGAAGGATTCTGAGCTGAGCCAGTCTATATTGCAAGAAGCGCATAATAGCCCTTACGCTATGCATCCTGGCTGGAATAAAATGTACCAATACCTTCGGGAATTATATTGGTGGCCAGGTCTTAAGCGTGAGGTTACCGATTTTGTGAGGAAATGCCTAACTTGCAAGCAGGTTAAGGCGGAGCATCAATTTCCTTCAGGGTTGCTTCAGCCAGTTAAGATTTTGTTGGAAGTGGAAGAGAGTGACTATGGACTTTGTTAGTTGGCTACCCTTAATGCCTACTAAGAGGGATTCAATATGGGTTATCATAGATCGACTAATGAAATCTGCCCATTTCATGCCTGTTCATACTGATTACTCATTGCAGAAACTGGCTAAGCCGTATGTGTTTGAGATAGTGCGACTGCATGGGGTGCCAGTTTCTATAATATCTGGTATAGATCCTCATTTCACACCTCGATTCTGGAAGAAGTTACATAAAGCATTGGGTACAAGGTTGGACTTCAGTACTGCATTCCATCCTCAGACAGACGGCCAGTCAGAGAGGGCGATTCAGATACTGGAGGACATGTTAAGGAGTTATGTGATTAACTTCCGAGGCAGTTGGTAGGATTACTTGCTTTTGGCAGAGTTTGCGTACAATAATAGCTACCAATCCAGCATACAGATGATAACTTATGAGGATTATATGGCCGTAAGTGTTGTACTCCTAGGTGTTGGATTGAGTTGGGTGAGCGGCGTGTTTTAGGTCTTGAATTGATTTCTGATACAAAAGATAAAGTTAGATTAATTCAGGAGCTACTGAAGGCGGCATCTGATAGGCAGAAGTCATATGCGGATCTACAGTGTAAGGAAATTGAGTTTTTTGTGGGGGAATTGGTGTTTTATAAGGCCTTACCATGGAAAAAGATATTGAGGTTTGGTCGGAAGGGCAAATTAAGCGTTAGGTTCATTAGCCCTTACCGTATACTGAAATGTGTAGGACCGGTTGCCTATCAGCTTGAGTTACCCCTAAAGTTGGACCGGATTCATGACGCATTTCACGTCTCTATGTTGAGCGATGTCGTTCTGGTCCTATGCATATCGTCTCAACTGAAGAAATTGAAGTTAGGCCGGATCTGACATTTGAGGAGGAGCCAGTTTGAATTTTGGACTGTGATGTGAAAGTTCTGAGGAGGAAGTTTGTTCGACTGGTTAAGGTACTATGGGGTAATCACAGTTCGGAAGAAGCTACATGGGAACCTGAGGAGGCGATGTAGCAACAATACCCTCATCTGTTTTAATCAGGTAAATTTAGAGGTCGAAATTTTCTTTTAGGGGGTAGAGTTGTAACGCCCCAAATCTTTAGTCATTTAATTGTGTGTTCTGTTGCTTAATGGCTTACTTGCTGTGATGGTTAAGGATCCCAAATAGTGTGAGAAAACATGGATTCAAACATAGGCTTTAGCAAAATTTTTTGGTTTCTACTGAAGTAAACCTTTACTGCTAGAGGTTGGCTTCTTAATTAGTTGCGGGGAAATCAACTCATGAAAAAGCGGTTGGTCTAAGGGATGAGGGCGTGTTGCTATTGCTTGTAGGTCTTGGGTTTGAGACCTGGGATACTCAAGTGTTTTATTTTGGCTTGTTGCCATGTGGATGGTGGTTTATTGCTGGGACTCTGAAGCTTGGACAGTTGGTGTTTGAGGGTAGTGAGAATGTGTAGTCGAAATTCTAGAAGGGCATTTGGGGATGTGAATAGAGGGGGATTGGTTGGGAGATTTGAGGAGGATTTTTGAGAGGTGATTATGGGGAGTTGAGGAGCATTTGGGGACTCTAGGCACCCTTAGAGTTTCAATTTGGGGAGCCTTAGCTTTTGGTGTTTGGCTTTTGGGAAAACTGATTGGTGTTTAGGGGTCCTTGCCGTAATTTTTCCTCTTGCTTTAGTGCTTTCTGGTTGTGAGTTTTGGGACCATTTCCATTGCCAATTTTCTCCTTTTTTCTGTCTTCCAAACCTTGCCGAACTACTCCATTCTCTTTTCCCTTCATCTACTTTTGTGTGACAGAATATTGACTCTTCTTTTCTCTTCTCTGTTTCCCTCTCCAACCATTTTTCATTTCATATTTGGTTCTTTGTTCATGCTGTATGCCCTTCCTTTTCTCCTCTTTTTGTGACATCCTTTTACCATAATACTTCGATTGAGTACTGCACTTCTCCCCCCTTTTTGTGTTTTGGCTGCTGCAGTTGTTCTTTGAACAATCGGATTCAAGCGTAAGGCTCTTTCACTCTTCCCATGGCATTATTTCTCTCCTTTATCTATTGTCGCCGATTATTCCTTTTTGGGTTGAGGGTTCGGTTGCTAGCCTTCTTTCTCCTACCGAAATAATCTTTGTCTAACACCTCTCTTTTCTGACATTTGCTGCTAGGAATGCGAGATTGTTTCATATCGTGCCTCAGATTGAAGAGGTGCTTTGGGTGTTGGCCGAATACTACTGTTCCTCATTCTTGGGTTTCGATTTTGGTAAGACACTATACACTTGGTTAGTGGATTGTGTGTGTGGTAGTAGTTTACAAGTAGTATTTGGGTTGCAGGTAATCTCTAAGGATTGGAAACGGCTGCTTGTAGCGGTGCTTGGGCAATCAAAGAAGGTGGGCGATAGGTATATTGCGAGCAAGTGTTGGCTAGGGTCTCTTGCAATTTGTTGATTAGTGTCTAACTGATGTTTTGATTGTGTTAGGTTATTGGACTCGTGGGCTAGTAAATGCATTTTCGCAACCAGGTGTGTAATCACACTACTTCAATTACGAAACGGCAAAAACCCAAAAACTGGAACAATCGATGCCACGCGGGCATGCGCCCGCTTGTGTGGTCATTTAAACGTATAAGCGCAAGCATGTTATTGTAGAGACCACCACGAGCGATTGCGTGGGTTTAGGTCGTTTTGGGCCACATTGGGCTGAAATGGGTCGTGTGGGCCCTAAGGCCTCTTGGGCCCCACATGGGTAAACTACACGGACGTGTGGAGTTTGTGGGCCATGTGTGTAGATCACACGACCAAGGTCATTTTTGGGCTTAATGGGCCATACGAATGTGTGGGCCCACATGGACTGTATTATGGGCTTTGGGCCTATTTCCACTATTTGACTGTTAAGGTCGCATGGGTCGCCTAAGATGACTATGGGCCTACTAATGGTTAGTAAGTACACTTAGACCCTATATTGATGAAATGACTGTTATACCTCTAGAGGTAAAATGACTCATATATCCCTATACTATTTTTTCTGTATTCGGGCATGACATTTTGCATACACGTATATATATTATGGCATGACATGTTGCATGAGGGTAGGGTTGATATGTTGCATGGGGGCAGGGTTGATATACTGGAGGAAGTGTACTGTACTGGCAACTCTGTTGCATAAACTGATTAGTGCTGTAACCAGTGCTATATTCTGAAGTGTAGGGATGGGTGGGTCGATTTTATCTCCACATGGAGTGTAGGGTTGGACAGAGTGGAGTGTAGAGGATGGATGGGTAGGTTTCCTGTTTGCACACTATACTGTTACCATAATGGGCTAAGGCCCACATTGATATTGCCACTGATAAGGGCTTAGTCCCAGATAGTTTTACACTGCATAATTTACTGTGATAAATAGGGATTACACACTGAGTTTTCATAAACTCACTTTTTTGATTATCTGTGCAGGTAATCCTTAGGCGGGTCGGTGCTGCGAAGGACTCGGAGATTGCCACACCACGGTTTACGTTTCCGTATTTGACTTTTTCGTAAAATTAGTTTTAAGTGGGTAAATTTTATGTAATAAGGCCGCTTTAAGTTTTTATTTTTATTTGGGGATTTATTTAAACTGGTTTATATCTGTTAGCAGTAGGACTCAGTTTTCTAGAAAAACAAATTATTTTCAACTACCACGTTTTGCACCTAATTTTAAAAGCTTCCACAATGAACAATGTTTTTAAAATTTAATAACAACTTAGTATGACACTTGTTTTGCTAAGCGAACCTGTAAATTAACAAGGAACAAGATAACATAGCTTTTCACCACAGTGGAGTTGATTACATAACAGTCTTTTTCCAACAGAACTACATTTTCAAAACATATTCCAATGTGACACCGCAGGTTTGGCCATAACGTCTTGGTCGGGTTTGAGGTTTTACAGCAGTAAACACACGGGTAGAGACACAGCTATGTGTCTTAGCGGTGTGAAGGGCACTGCCTGGTACACGAGCGTGTGCCTTGGCCATGTGACCTTTAGGGGGTTGCTAACGTCAGAAATAGAATGTCAAGGTTTCTGGGCACCAATGTCTCAGCTGTGTAAGGGACACGGGCCATGGACACGAGCGTGTGTCAAGCTGTGTGAAAATCCCTGTAGGTTCGAATTGAAAAATAAATCCACACGGGTAAAGGACACGAGCGTTTCCCTAGATGCATAGGTCATGTGCACCACACGGACCAATAGCACGACCGTGTTCAACTTCCACACGAGCGTGTTGCCCATCCACACATGCATGTGCCTTGTTTCAAAGGTCATTTTCCTAGTGTTGGTTAAAGGACCCGAGTTGGTCCCGAGTGGTTTCCAAAAGATGTTTTGGGCCTTGTAGGCCCATGATAAGAAGTTTTAGGCAAAGTTTGAAAAATTTTTAATTTTTAACAGGCTCGTATGATCTAGCTTGTACGTGTGTATGTGATTTGTGAACGGTAATGCCTCGTACCCAGTATCGGCGTCGAACTCAGGTTAGGGGTGTTACAACCTGGTTTAGACTCTAGTCAGAACAATGGTTTTGGGACCACAAATCTGAGTCAGAAAAATATTTTAATATTATATTTCGTGCTTAAAGTATGTAAATTGATATGTGTGAAGGTTTCGTATAAAAATTTTATCATTTGTGTGCTTAGTTTAGAAAAAAGACTAAATCACAAAAATGTAAAAGTTGCATTCTATATGTGAAAGGTATTTAATTTCGTGGTTTATTAAAGTGAGGGTCCTTGCATGGCAATTATACCATTGATAATAATAGGGGACAATGTTGGAAAGTTAAATTTTAATAATATATACCATGGATAGAATAGTAAAATAATTAATAATGAATACTAAATAAAGAAAATAAAGTGGAAGCATGCAAAAACATTTGGTACATCCGAATATTGAAGAAGAAAGAAAAACCATTTTAGGTTTTTAGCATTCGACACTTTGAAGATCAATTAGGTATATGATTTTTATTCGTTTTTGAGATCGTTGCTTCGAGTATTAGCTAGGCCATGCTTGAATTTTTGAATTTGATGATGATTGTATGTTTTTCCATTGTTTAAAGCTTGATGATTTTTGTGTTTGATGATGAAAAATAAATATTTGTTAATAGATTTTCATATTTAATTAAGTGATTTTTAGTAAAAATGCCTACTAAGGACTAAATTGAGAAATTTGTAAGTTGTGGGGTGAAAATGTAAAATAAATGAAAGAAATGGGCTGCTAAGGACCTTAGTGAAATTCGGCCAAGCATGGGTGTTGTCAAATTTTGAATTTTTTATGTTTTGCAAAATAGGGACTAAATTGCGAAAAATGTGAAATGTTAGGGGCAAAAGTGTAATTAGCACATTTATGTGTTTTTAGATGAATCTGATTGAATATATGATTAAATAAGTTGAATTTGTATTGAACTAGATCAAGAAATGAGAAAATCATATTTGGATCGGGGAAAGTCAAAACTTATCGATTAGTCATTCGGGTCCGTTCGTGTTAGTATAAGGTAAGTTCATAAGTAAATAAATGTTATTAAATTAAAATGTATGTGCATTATATATGCTGAATTAAGTTGTAAAGGAATATGATTGTGAAGTTGAAGTATGTAATGTGAATTGAATTTGAGGCACTAAGTGTACGATAAATGAAATAGCTACGGCTATTAAAATAGCATCGAGTGTGCGAGATTATAACATCATTAGTTGAGTAAATGACACTATGTGTACGATACCGGTATAAGTTTGGTTTCGTGTAATGGCACTAAGTGTGCGATATAATTATAGCTTCGACTAATTAATTGGCACTAAGTGTGCGAGTTCGTTGAATGTTCAAGGATGATCGAATAAATTAGTGCTTCGAGCATTGAAGTGACAAATGTGATAGATAAGAACGTAATGATACAGGTATGTACGGAACCTATGTGTTTGATGATGTTAAGTATGAAGTAGATGAAAATTTATGTAAATGAATGATGAAATGAGTTGGATTGAATAACATTATTAATGTTATTTATAAGATTAAAGATGTGAAGTGAAAGTAAGATATGGCTTTGAATAAGGATGAGTATTATGATGTGCTATATATACTGTTATATGAAATTGTGGTGTTATGTTTCGGATATGAGATTTATGAAACATGAAACATGGCTTTGATTTATGATTACTTGGTTCAAAACTTGAATGATAATGAAACTAAAATGGTTGAGTTGGTTATATGTTTCATGTATAGGAATTTGGTTTATGTGAATAAGGAAATTATAGATGTTCGAGTTTAGAAGTGTTTATAAAGAAGTTGATATAACTTTATGTATGATTTGTAATAAATGACCATGGTTTGGTTGGCGATGAAATGAATAGGTTCGAGCTTGACTTATATGATTAAGTTAACGGTTGTTAATCGAATTTGAAAGCATGGTTATACGTTCATTGATAAATAAGTTAAGTGAATTATTAAATGTGGTTACATGAATTTACGAGTATAATGAAGGTATATGTGATTGAGATTTGTTAATTTTGGTTTAGTGATATTGGTTTATAAATATCATTGAAATGATTTATTTGCTTATAGCTTACTAAGCTTTTAAAGCTTACTCTGTGTGTTTTTCCTATATTTATAGATTTCCAGAGATTTGCTCGAGTTGGAAGTCGATGGAGACGTCATCACACTATTCGGTTCTCATTTCGGTAAATAATGTTTTGAAATTTGGTTATGTGGCATGTATAGGCTATAAGTATGTGAATATGGTTTGAGATGTAAATATATGTTTTGCCAAGTGATATGGCTTGATAATGGATGTGAATATGGTTTGGTTTTGTTATGGTTTATGTGATGAGAAAATGGTATGATTTGATGCATATGAATGACTAAATGAAATGGTCAATTTGGTATGTGCTTAATTGTTAAATTTGGTATAAGTCCGGTATGAAGATGGATAAGAAATTGAGATGTTGGTAATGTATGATTGAATGAACTTGGCTTATGATTTTGGTATGTTTTGGTATAGAGAATGAGCATGAAATTGGTTGATGATATTATGGATTGATTGATACATGTTTGGATTTGAATTTGGCTAAAAATGTTGCATATATGATGCTTGATTTTGGAATTGTAGGGAGGACCCAAATGGGTGGCATATTGGCATTGTAAATGGCCTATTTTTTCCCACACGGGCAAAGACATGGGCATGTGTCTCTGCCGTGTAACACGAAGGCCATTTCGAAATGAGCTTGGGCAGATCACACGATTGCACACACACGGGCGTGTGCCAGACCATATGGCCAAGTCAGTTTCGACCACAGGTTAGACGCACGGGTGTGTCTTGTGGCCGTGTGGATAAGTCAATATGTATGCCCTGTTTTGCCACGGTCTAGACACACGGGTGTGTCTAATGCCATGTGAGGCACACGACTAGTTCACACGGGCGTGTGATCTTTGTAACTTAGAAATTGTTAAGTTTTTGAAAAATTTTGTATGTGGTTGGTTTAGTCTCGATCCCTTCCTAATGCAAGATTAAGGTGTCGTTGACCTAAGAAAGGGACTTTATGTTGATTTTTTATTATGAAATGATGATGTATAACTTTTGATTGCTAAATATTTCGATATGTCCGGTAACGCCTCTTAAGCCTAGTCCGACGACGGATACGGTTTAGGGGTGTTACAATGATAATCCCTTAGTGTGTTAAAGTTACCAACTTAATAAAATAAAGATCTAGCAACCATTTTTTAATTATCTCTGAAAAATTCAAGAGAAAGTGATTGTTCATTTTTGACGGGGTGGACTACGTAAAGGCTGGGACGTTTTCATTATGGCTTGGAATCGACATCGAATCAACAACATCCTTTTGACATTTTCACTTAAGAAGGTATATTTTCAATCCTATTTCAACCTAATTCATTCCTCGTTCATGGATCCGTGGTAGATGATAGCAAGAACAATTTTTCAACTGTGCCATGGGACATACCGACAATCCAACAGTGATATCAAAACCACTTGTACAATAGCATTCAGGATTAAATTTATTGATTGATGCAATTGTATGAGATATATGTTGGAAACTATGTTTGATATGCACGGTTTGGAAATGCATGGTTATAGTTCGATAACCCATTTAATTTATTATTTGCAAAGGTTGTGATTTTATAAATATGGCTCGTGTGTCGTGCCTTTCTACATTTCTCTTGTACTTCTCTTCTCATCTTACTCCATCATATGTAAAATGAGTTTGTATAATTGTATATTTTATGAGTTGATACGGACTAGAGGAAAAGAAGGTTGGGCTACCTAAAGTGGAAAAGAAGCTTGAGAAGCGAGATAAACCCTTAGGATTCCTTACAGTTTTCCCATTAACTTGGGAGGAACCACCTTAGTTTTATGGGAAATAACCACTGCATTTATTTATTGCTTTATATTTTCTTGTATATGGTACAATTGGCGATATGTTAGCACGCATGTTATAGGCTATTGATAAGATGAATTAAAGGATTAAATGGACAAATATTGACCATTAATGGTGAGATTAATTTAATTTAAATATCCGTCAATAAATATTGAGTTAAGATTACCTTCCAATATTTACCCTCATTAAAGCCTTAATTGGTACAATGTGGGTTCTGTTAAAGAGAAGTACATGTATCTATCTTGGTCAAACGCAAAGAATAAGCAAGTGATCTTCGCCGGTTATGATATTGGTTAATAACTTAACTAGGTTACTCTAATAGGATTAGATACCTAGAGGCAAGAGATTTGGATAAATCCTAAGATGATTAGAACAAAATAGAGGAGTTACATGTGATGTAATTAACAAGTGTTGCTTACCTAAATAACTAAAATCTTGAGAGTAAAGTGATAACTCTTGAAAAGAGTTATATTTTATGCCTTTGGACCTACTTAATTGAGTGTAATTAAGTACATCTAGTTGCATTTTAGGATATTTCATTATTATTTTTAGCATTACATTAGAACTTGGGTTGCGTTTAAATATTAGGTGCTTTTAATTACTCATGGAAGGGCTGTGTTTTGTGGTATTGGCAGGTGCAGGATAAAGAACAAGAAATAAAGGAGTGAAGTTTTGCCGGGGTAAAAGGGTGGTCAAATTGCTGGCCAGTATACCATGACAATGCTGGGAAGGTATACAATCAACATTCAGTGCATATCAGCTTCAGCCCAACTCTACTTGTACTAGATAAATCTACCTAGAACAAAGGAAAAGATAAAACTTAGGGCTGTTGGAATTATCCTGGAAAACAAAATGAAAGCAATTTAAAAAGAAGCAAAGGAGGAAACCCTAGGGCGTGAGCTGCGGGTAGAGAAATTGAAGCAAATTAGAATGTAGTGGCTGAATAGAGAATGAAAGAAAAAAAGATGCAGGCAATCCTTTTCAGCCACCATAGGACATTGTACAATTGGAGTGTGAATTGGACAAACGAACGTTGCCTTCCCAATGTTCTTCCATTATTTCATTCTGTTCCTTCATGAATTACAATGATGAAAACGATGTTTGAGTTGAATTTTATTTGCCAACCTATGAGTGAAATCTGATAGGGTTAGGATTACTTTGATGAAATTTAACCGTCTTTAATGGCTGAAGTATATATCAAAGTTATTTTATTGTTTCATTCAATTATTTTATTCTTTACAATGTATTTGAGCAATCCTTAGACATAGTCGACTATCTAGCAGCTTTAAATTAATCTAAATTCTGAAAAGGTTGGATTAGTTGGACCATGGGTGAATTATATGAGCAAGTATTCGATAGATACTTGCAGTAAACTCTAGACATAGAGCAGCATTCATAGAAGGAAACATTGTAGGGTACCGTGTTAAAACCCTATAGACACAAGCAAGGTAACTTGAGGTTTTTGCCTTCGAAAGAAGCAAGCCACTTAAGTACTTTTTTTAGCAGTAGGTTAATTCTGATTTGGCTGCAATTTTTCGGTAATTCTCTGTAACCCTATTCCAACAAAGGATACGGGTTAGAGGTGTTACAATGAATTCTACCAATGGTCAACTGAACGCCGTGCATATGGTTAAAGACCATCTACAGAGAAGGTTGTCTATGAAGATGACAGATACAAACAATTATTGGTGTAACACCTCTTACCCGTATTCAACGCCAGAACAAGGTACGAGGCATTGCTGGACATAAACTCACACAATCATACAAAACTGAGACATGAATTTCTATCCCATTTAAAACTTTTCATTCACATGTATATCCTCCCTTATATGGGCCCTCGAGGCCCAAAACATACATTGGGTGTGGTTCAGGACTAAACCGAGAACTTTTAGAACTTTTACAACACTTAGAAAATTTTCTTATTTTGGAGGGTCACACGCCCATGTGGGTAAGCTGTGTAGCTCTCTGTTTATGATGTCATCAACTAAATTGAGGTCACACAGGAAAGTCACACGCCCGTGTGCTTAGGCCGTGTCCTCCGCATGGCTAAGACACACAGCTGTGTCTCTGCCCGTGTTTACTACTGAGCATTCTGTTTTACCAAATTAGGGTGCAAGGGACACACGGCCGGATCACACACCCATAGGGGCAGACCGTGTGTCACACACGGTCTAGACACACTCTCATGCGCCTACCCGTGTGGATAACTTTGAGTCTATTTCCAATCTAGTTGCCACCCTTATTTGCACATACACATACATGACTTCAAAGGCACTTAGCATGGCATAAGTGAGCACTTAAACATACACAAACAAGACATGGTCGTGATCATTTCATCTTTACTTATACATGGATAAGACTTCACACTTTGTCAAGCCCTACTTACCAATTCTTATTTAAGCCATAGTTATCATCATACTAAACAAATCCCAATTAGATCATCAAACATTCATAGCTACGACACATCCCATCACATACACACAACCACCAACCACATCACAATTGCATGGGCACATGCATACTTAAATAAATAGGATAACAACCCAATAATCAATATGAGCCACATCTCATGGCCTTATACAAAATGAGTCAAATATCAATATAAGCCAAAATAAGCCAATTTACATGGCTTCACATTACATCAAACCCTTAACCATTACAAGCCAGTGCCTTTGGCTAAATCGTAATGACACATTCACAATTGACTAAGTCCTGATACATGCCATAAACTTAAGAGGTTTGTATTCATTTTCACCCACGATGATAGCTTGATAGTATGATGACATCTCCAGTGGTGTGACAGCCCTAATTTGACCCTAGTCGAAAAGTGGTTGCAGGACCACAAAACCAAGTCACAAAATTATTTAAATGCTCTTTTCTATGTTTATTATATGTGAAGTATCATGTGTGAAAGTATCACGTCTTAATTTTGTCATTTGGATGTGAAATTATTAAAATGGACTTATGTGTGAAACTTTGAAAATGTGATAGGTTAAATTGTAGTGGTCAAATAATGTATGGTTTAAAAAAATGTGGACTTGCATGTCAAATTCCCCACTTTTGAGATAGTGGCCGGCCATGATGATATTTGATACAAAATATATGTATTTTATATTAGTATTATAATAACTAAATGGTTTTATAATATAAAATAAATATAAGTAAAATAGCTAAAGGGTGAAAAAAAACAAAGTGCTCATCTTTGTTTCTTCTTAGCCGAATTTAAAGAAAAAAAAGGGAGCTAAGCCATTCGTTCACCTTTAAGCTTGAATTAAGGTAAGTAATTCATGTTAGTTCTTGAAATTTTAGCATATTTTAAGCTAGTTACTAAGTCCCTTACTTAGCCCATGTCAAAATTTTGAATTTTGTGGTGATATGAGCAATCGGCCATGGAAGAATTTGAAGGGAATGGTTTTTGTCTTTATGTTTTAATGAGTAATTGTGGATGGGTGAAGTTTGAGCTAGTTAAATGTTCATATAGGTGGATTAGATGATAAGGGAAAATCGGCTTGTGTGTATGTGTAGTTGCCGAATGTGAATTTAGATAACATTTGAGTAATGTTCGCATTTTAAAATGATGGAATGGAGATTTAAGCTTGATAAAATTTTGTTAAGAATGAATGAAAGAAATATGTGTATTCGGCTATGGATGATTGGATAATAAATTGGTGTGGATGCTTTGAATGAGATATGAACAATTACAAGTTGAATTTAAGGTTTGTTAAATTTGTCCATATCATTGCCGAATGAGTTTAATGGTTAAAGAAAATTGTTAAGTGCTTAGTTAATGTGCATTCGGTCATTTAGGATGAGTATACATTTGATAATGTTTTGATGCTTTGAAATGGAATTTAATTATTAAATGAGCTCTAAGCTTGTTGAATTTTGAGATGTGATTGGGAGCAAATTTGACATGAGCATATTTTGCTAATGACATGTTGATAAATGTTGAGTTATGGTACCATGATATTAACTTAGTTATCAAGTTGCCGAATGTGCTTATAAGTGAAGTTATGTTATAATTGAGCTAAGTGTGGCTAGTAAAGCCTATTTAGTTTTCTTACTATATTTGACCATAAATATGTTCGAGTGATTTCGATTATAGCTTAACGTTTAGTTAAGCATGATTGATGCTTTTAATTTTATAGTTGTATAACTGAATTTGTTTTGGTTGAGTGTTATTTTGTTAAAGGATTCTATTATTAAGCTTAAAGGCATTCAGTCATGAGATGGATTAAGGTGAATAAATGTTTATTTGTTTGCTTGAATTAAGCTCAAGAGCAAAGGGAGCCAAATTCGGATAGGGGGAAAGCAAAAGTATTTGATTAATCAACCTGTAATTGTTCAATGACATTCAAGGTAAGTTCTTAAGTGTTTAAGCTTGATTCTTTTTATATGCCTAAGAGTTAAATTAATATGGTAAAGAGAATGTTAATTTTATTTAGTTAATGTACCGAATATATAATGATTTAAGTCTATAAGCCGATTATGGCTATTATGCTTAAGTTGAATTGGATTTGGAAATTTGATGCACTGAATGAGTGCTACAATGAATAAACTATGCAGTATATGTGATAGAAGAGATATCGCGATTTGTGATTATTGAATATCTAAAGGAAACCATGATGTGTATAAAATTATTGTGACACCCCTAATGTGACCCTAGTCGGAGAGTGGTTTCGGGACCACGAAACCGAGTCACAAGAATAATTAAGTGTTATATTCCGTGCTTATTGTATGTGGAATTGGTATGCGTAAATATTTCGTGTCTCGATTTTTATTAATTAGGTGCTAATTTATAAGAAAGGACCCGTGTGCTAAGACTTGAAAATGTGATAGGTGTATTTTAAGTGGCCTAATAATGCATAAAGTGAAATAAATGGAGTTGCATGTCAATTATCCCATTCCCTAAGGTGAATGGCCGGCCATGACAAATTATGGGCAAGGGAAAACATGTTCCCAACATGTTTTACTAATGGATGATGTTAGAAATGATAAAATAAGAGTATGAAAAAAAAAAAAAAAAATGTTCATTCTTCTCCATAGGCTTGGCCGAATGTACTAAGGAAAGAAAAGAAAAATTTGTTCATCCTTTCTCATCTTCTTGGCCGAAATTACTAAGGGAAAAGGGGGAGGATTTTTGCTTCATGCTTGGCTTGGAAGAGATCTAGAAGGAGATTTGGCTAAGTTTGCATCAAGATTAAGGTATGTATGAGGTTGTGTTGGGAGTTTCATGCATGTTTTGGTTGCTAACTTGATGTGCATGTTAGCCATGGCTCAAATCTTTGGTATGCCATGGAAATGGTATTTGGCCAAAGTTGTTATAGTGATAAAGCCATTGCATGCTAAGTGTGAAGCTTGATGATGATGCATGCAATGATGGATTTTCTACTCATGAGTAAGATTTTGAGTTTTCTCTTTGTTTTATCATGATTAAAGTTGAAAAGGAGCATGATTGTCATACTTGGCCATGATGCATTCTTGAGCATGATTCATGCTTCTTGCATGTTAGTTAAAAGTTTGTGTTTTGGATGGCTATGGACACCTTGAAAATTCGCCATGCTCATATATGCATATATATGATTGCACATTATGTTTGGTTGTGAACTAAGTGATGAATATATTGATTTAAAGAAGAAAATGTGGAAGAATGCTTGTGAAATTGCAAGCACAATTCGCCTAGCACACATATAAGTGCTTGATGCTATATTATAAGTTTTGGGCCACAATGTGCAAGCATTAATTAGTAGATTGCATGCTGTTTTGTGAGGTATTAAGTGCAAATTTTGACCTCAACATGTACATGAATATTCGCCTTGGGTAGCCCATTGAAGGCCTTAGCATTTCCTTGATGTTCAAACAAATTGTATTGAATTGCTTGATGTAGTATAAAATGTGCATGACCATTGTGTATTCAAGCTAAAGAGCGCCATATGACCATCTAAAATCCTTGTCATATTCGGCCATAAGCAAGCACAATGAGGTTTTAATAAATTGAATTTGTTTGAATTAGCTCAAGAGCCGAGAGGGCCACAATTGGACAAGGGAAGGAAAAGGTGATCGAATAGCCAAAAAGCCGCTCGACAACATCCGAGGTAAGTCCTCAAGAAGTGACCTTACTTGAATTATGTGAGATGAAATATGGATGTGTATGATTATTGATTATGTGTGTATGAGTATTTGAATTCCACCCGGCTAAGTCCCAAGGCGAATATGCTAATGATATTAATTGTGTTTGAGCCTTAGTAACGAAAATGAAATATGTATGTCCAATGATTATTGATGTATGTGTGCATGAGAAATTGAATGATATCCGGCTAAGCCCAAGACAATTATGCTGGAAATTATAACCGGGTTAAGACCAAGGCAATTGTGCTAGTGGCTACATCCGGCTAAGACCAAGGCATTCGTATGAAGTCATTCTATCCGGCTAAGACCAAGGCATTTGTGCAAATCGTGATATCCGGGTTAAGTCCCGTAGGCCTTGGTGCGGGTTACCATAACCGGCTATGTCCCAAGGCGATTGATCGAGTAGCGACAACCGGTTAAACTCAAGGTATGTGATTTGAAAATTATAAGCTTGCTGGAAAATTTCAGCTAATGCACTTGTGAAATTTCCCAATGACAAGGTAAGTGCGGTGTGTGCTTTGCGCGCTAGGAGTAAGAGCGTGTGAATATCCGCTCCTATGATGGAACGAGTTATCGGCCTTAATGAAGCCGTTATTTGTGTATGAACATAAGAGTTGGGATGGTGAAGTAAGTATGATTATGTGAATGTGCATTAATGAAATGATGCATTTAACTATGTGAATGTATTGCTGTAATTAGAGTTGATTATATTCCTTGAGACTTACTAAGCATAAAATGCTTACTCACCGCTTTGGCTCTCGGTTTTCTAGATTTCGCCGATAGCAATCGGATTCGGGATCGTTGAAGTCAAGTCATCCACACTATCAAGCCTCCATTTTGGTATAAATTTTGGTTGAACTTGAGATGGCATGTATAGGACTACCTCTTGTTTGTTAAATATGTTGTAATGTAAGTATGTACGGCCATGCGAAAATGGCTCGAAAAGGAAGCATGAACTTAGACTAATTGTGGTTTGTATGTATATATTTGGTGTCATGATGTGGCTATGGATTGAAATGGGAATGTTGGTCATATGATCAGCCATTGGCATGGTTAAAATGATCATATATGAACCTATGTATGGCAAGACTAGTTGGTTCATGGAGACTACCAAATAGGTAAGACCTACCTTAAAACAGATGCTGCCAGCTGCAGTGGCGTGAATGTGAAAAATCACCAAAATTCATAGGAATGGAATTAAATAGTGAATAAGCTATGTAAATGAACCTTGATGAGTCTATTTTCTTATGGAAGAAACTAAATGGTCATAGGAGTTACAGGTTAAGAGATATTAAAGCTATTGTGAGACAGGGCCAGAATGGTTTCTGGGTTCCCTGTCGCAACTTCAAAAATTTACTATAAATTATCCAGAAAGAATTAGGCGACATACCTTATATGTACAGATTCCATTTTGAGTCTAGTTTCATTTGAAACAAACGGCACCAGCATTAAAGCCCTGTACAGAGAGATATTCAAGTTATACCGCGCGAAGGTCAGAGCAGTCGATCCCTGTAACATGGGTGACTTTAACTAATAAACTGTACCAATTGGCCCGACCAAAATTCTAGAAATAAATCCATGGATGGATATATGAGTCTAAATTCAGGAAAATTTACGAAACCAGTTTCCGAGTTTTGAAACTCGAGATATGATTTTTAAGGCGACAGTGACGCAGTTTTTCCAGCCTGACTGGAAATGTCCAATGGATGGGCAAAACAAGTGAACTTGGCTTGCTAACCCCTCGTGTCCGACACCGGCGATGGTCTCGGGTTCGGGGTGTTACAATTTTATTGGTATCAGAGCCACGGTTTAGTCGATTCTAGGACTACCGTGATGTGTTTGGGGTCTAGCTATACATGCCATTAAATGATGAATCGATAGTGTGATGAATTCTGACAATTTGACTTCATGTTTGTTTATAGAAATGGATCCCGATCCCAACCGAGCGATAGCTGATGATGTGGAGAGTGTGGCGCCTGCTCCCGCGCAAGGGACAGCGCCGGCGGACTCTCAACCTATGGCCAGTAATCCTAATGATGAGGCTAGGCAAGCCTTTTATAGTGTGATGAACGAATGGTTTAATCAATACATTCGAACCAACACGGCTGTTCCACCACCTCCATTCCCGACAAATGCAACCCCCGCACCTACAATACCTCCGTAATCGACCAAATAAGGTCAAGTAAGCCCCAATCGATAGGATTCAAAACATGGGGCCACCGAATTTAAAGCTACGGATGATGATGATGCCGAACGAGCTGAATTTTGGTTGGACAACACTATCCGGTGCTCGATGAGCTATCTTGTACACCGATGAGTGCTTAAAGTGTACCATCTCCTTGCTACGTGATTCCACCTACTATTGGTGGAGTACTCACTTCTGGGTGCCTAGAGAACAAGTGACTTGGGAATTCTTTCTAACCGAGTTCAAAAAGTATATTAGTCGAGATTCATCGACCAAAAGCGGAGGGAATTCCTTGATCTTAAGCAAGGTTCTATGTCCGTTACCGACTACGAACGAAAGTTTGTGAGGCTTAGCCAGACACGCGAGAATGCATTTCGTCCGGGCTATTATGTAAACGCTCGAGGATGGGCTGAATGATGATATAAGGATGTTCGTTGGCATTCTCGAAATACGAGAGATCGTAGTACTTGTTGAGCGAGCTTGTAAAGTCGAAGAGCTTAGAAAGGAGAAACAAAAAGTCGATATGGGAACCGGAGAATTCGAAGAGGTCCTCGGAAAGTCTCTTCAACAGCAATCAAGAGATTTCGAGATGATGTGAACCGGTCTAGAGGCACTTTGGGCTTTTCTAGACGAGGACGCGATCGACCCCGTGACCACACGAGTCACTTCAATCGCCATGGTGGAAATGATCGCCGAGAGAGGCGAGTGTCAACATTGTGGCAAATGGCATTCGGGAGCTGTTGGTTTCGTGATCGCTCTCGCTATAAGTGTGGATCGGCCGACCACTTTAGGAAGGATTGCCCGAGGATGCTTGAATGTAATGTGAGTCGAGTGGAAACTCGGGTACTACCGCCGCTCGAGGTAGGCCACCTAGAAATATGGGCAATGTCGTTGGCGGTCGAGAGGATCTAGAGATGCTACCATCGATCCGAGGCTCGTGCTCCTGCGAGGACTTATGCCATACGCCAGACGCGAGGATGCCGCCTCTCCGGATGTCATTACCGTGCTTTCACTCTTTTCAATACTAATGTGATTGCTTTGATTGACCCCGGTTCTACTCAATCTTATATATGTGAAACCTTAGCATCCAAGAAGACTTTTCCTATTGAGTCTCATCGAGTTTGTAATTCGGTGTCAAACCCTTGGGTCATTACGTGCTTGTCAACAAAGTGTGCAAGAAAAGTCCCCTAGTGTTCCGAGGTTCTTGTTTTCCGCGAACTTGATGCTTTTGCCGCTCGATGAGTCGACGTTATTCTTGGTCTGGATTGGTTGACCATGCACGATGCGGTTGTAAATTGAAAGAGCAAGACTATCGATTTGAGGAGCTCGAATAACAAGATAATACGGGTTGAGTCTACGGACTTAAAGGAGTTGCCAACTGTAATATCAGCGATGTTGGCCCAGAAATATGTAAGAAAAGGGGGCGAAGCATACCTTGCGTACGTGCTCGATGACAAGGAATCAGAAAAGAAACCCGAATCGTGCCCGTGGTTTGTGAATACCGGATGTTTTCCCAAGAATTGCCGCTTACCACCGCTCGGAAGTAGAATTTGGCATCGAATTGGTACCGGTACCATTCCAATTTCGATAGCTCCGTATCGTATGGCATTAACGAAATTAAAGGAGTTGAAAACTCAGTTGCAAGAATTGGTGGATAGAGGTTTTGCTCGCCCGAGTTTTTCGCCTTGGGTGCGCCGGTGTTGTTCGTGAAGAAGAAGGATGGAACCATGCGACTATGCATCGACTATCGCCGACAACAAAGCGACGATAAAGAACAAATATCCGCTGCCACGTATTGATGACTTGTTCGATCAACTAAAGGGAGCCTCGGTGTTCTCGAAAATAGATTTGAGATCGGGCTACTATCAATTGCGAATCCGAGATTCGGACGTGCCCAAGACCGCCTTCGAGCGAGATATGGTCACTATGAGTTCCTAGTGATGCCGCTTGGGCTCACTAATGCCCTCGCGGTATTTATGGACTTAATGAATCGGATCTTTAGACCATATTTGGATCGATTCGTAGTCGTGTTCATTGATGACATCTTGGTCTATTCAAGAAATGAGACCGAACATGCTTGAACACCGCGGTTAGTGCTTGCAAATTTTACGGACAAGCAATTATATGCTAAGTTCAAGAAGTGTGAGTTCGGTTAAGAGAGGTTAGCTTCTTGGGTCATGTGGTATCTGATCGGGTATTCGAGTCGACCAATAAAATTTCAGCCATACTTAATTGGAAACCTCCAGAAATATTACCGAGGTTCGAGCTTTTTGGGCTTGCTTGGTTATTACCGACGATTTGTAAAGGCTTCTCAACGATAGCCACGCCGATGACGGCTACTCCAAAAGGATGTTAAGTTCGAATGGACGGAGAAATGCCAAAAAGCTTCGATCAATCGAAAACTTATTTGATGAAGCCCCAATTCTAGTGCAACCCGAGTCCGCAAGGAGTTTGTCATCTATAGCGACGCCTCTACTTGGGTTAGGTTGCGACAATGCAAGAAGGTCGAGTTGTGGCCTGTCGTCGAGGCAATTAAAGCCACATGAGAAAAACTATCCGACTCATGATCTCGAATTGGCCGCCATCGTATTCGCCTTAAAGATTTGGCGACATTACTTATTTGGTGAAAGGTGCCATGTATACTCGGATCACAAAAGTCTCAAGTATTTGATGACCCAACGAGACTTAAATCTGCGACAAAGACGTTGGCTCGAGCTGTTAAAGGATTATGAGCTGGTCATTGACTATCACCCGGAAAGGCGAATGTAGTTGCGGATGCCTTGAGTCGTAAATCGTTATTCACTTTACGAGCGATGAATGTGCACTTGTCTATCCGAGCCGACAGTGTGTTAGTGGCTGAAATGAAAGCCAAACCATTATTGACACACCAAATTCGAGAAGCTCAGAAAGTCGATGACGAGTTGGTTGCAAACGGGCTGCGTGTGTTCGAACAAGGACTCGGAGTTTCAAATCGACGATGACGATTGTTTGAGGTTCAAAAGTCGTCTGTGTCCCAAAGAATTCGAACTCATTTCGATAATTCAATGAAGCCCATTGTAGCCGAATGGCAATCCACCCGGAGTACGAAGATGTACAATGATTTGAAACGTCGATTTTGGTGGCATGGTATGAAGCGAGACATCTCCGACTTTGTTTCAAGATGTTTAATATGTCAACAAGTGAAAGCGGAACATCAGGTGCCTTCAGGATTACTTCAGCCAATCACGATACCCGAGTGGAAATGGGATCGAGTCACAATGGACTTTGTATCCGGACTGCCATTGTCAGCAAGTAAGAAGGACGCGGTTTGGGTCGTGGTAGATCGATTGACTAAGTCGGCCCACTTTGTCCCCGTACGTACGGATTTTTCAATGGACAAATTAGCGGAATTGTACGTTTCTCAGATTGTGAAATTACACGGGGTGCCTATTTCTATCGTGTCGGATAGAGATCCGAGATTTACCTCGCGGTTTTGGAAAAAGTTGCAAGAAGCTTTGGGTACCAAGTTGCATTTCAGCACTGCCTTCCACCCCCAAACCGATGGTCAATCCGAGCGGGTAATTCAGATACTTGAGGATATGTTAAGATGTTGCGTCCTCGAGTTTAGTGGTTCATGGGAACGGTATTTGCCGTTGATTGAATTCGCTTACAACAACAGCTTTCAATCGAGTATAAAGATGGCACCTTACGAGGCTTTGTACGGGCGTAAATGCCGTACACCATTGTTTTGGACTGAGCTTGGTGAAAGCAAGATTTTCGGGGTGGATTTGATTAGGGATGCCGAACAGAAAGTGAAAGTAATCCGTGAAAGTTTGAAGATAGCCTTCGATCGTCAGAAGTCGTACGCGGATATGAAGCGTAAGGATATCGAGTATCGTGGGTGATAAAGTGTTCCTCAAGGTATCGCCTTGGAAAAAATACTCGTGTTCTACCGTAAGGGCAAGTTGAGCCCGAGGTTCATTGGGCCATATGAGATATCGAGCGAATCGGTCCAAGGGCATATCGTTTGATTTTGCCCCGAACTCAAAAGGTTCACGATGTCTTCCACGCTTCGATGCTTCGACGTTATAGATCCGATCCATCGCACGTGATTAGTCCATCGAAATTGAAATTCAAGCTAATATGAGTTATGAGGAAGAACCAATTCGTATCCTATCACGAGAAGTGAAAGAGTTATAAACAAGCGGGTTCCGCTAGTGAAAGTGTTATGGCTCAAGCACGGATAGAAGAAGCTACTTGGGAGACCGAGAACTCAATGAGAGAGCGATATCCGAACCTATTTACCGGTAAGCTTTTCGGGACGAAAATCTCTTGAGTGGGGAGAGTTGTGACACCCTAATGTGACCCTAGTCGGAGAGTGGTTTCGGGACCACGAAACCGAGTCACAAGAATAATTAAGTGTTATATTCCGTGCTTATTGTATGTGGAATTGGTATGCGTAAATATTTCGTGTCTCGATTTTTATTAATTAGGTGCTAATTTATAAGAAAGGACCCGTGTGCTAAGACTTGAAAATGTGATAGGTGTATTTTAAGTGGCCTAATAATGCATAAAGTGAAATAAATGGAGTTGCATGTCAATTATCCCATTCCCTAAGGTGAATGGCCGCCATGACAAATTATGGGCAAGGGAAAACATGTTCCCAACATGTTTTACTAATGGATGATGTTAGAAATGATAAAATAAGAGTATGAAAAAAAAAAAAAAATGTTCATTCTTCTCCATAGGCTTGGCCGAATGTACTAAGGAAAGAAAAGAAAAATTTGTTCATCCTTTCTCATCTTCTTGGCCGAAATTACTAAGGGAAAAGGGGGAGGATTTTTGCTTCATGCTTGGCTTGGAAGAGATCTAGAAGGAGATTTGGCTAAGTTTGCATCAAGATTAAGGTATGTATGAGGTTGTGTTGGGAGTTTCATGCATGTTTTGGTTGCTAACTTGATGTGCATGTTAGCCATGGCTCAAATCTTTGGTATGCCATGGAAATGGTATTTGGCCAAAGTTGTTATAGTGATAAAGCCATTGCATGCTAAGTGTGAAGCTTGATGATGATGCATGCAATGATGGATTTTCTACTCATGAGTAAGATTTTGAGTTTTCTCTTTGTTTTATCATGATTAAAGTTGAAAAGGAGCATGATTGTCATACTTGGCCATGATGCATTCTTGAGCATGATTCATGCTTCTTGCATGTTAGTTAAAAGTTTGTGTTTTGGATGGCTATGGACACCTTGAAAATTCGCCATGCTCATATATGCATATATATGATTGCACATTATGTTTGGTTGTGAACTAAGTGATGAATATATTGATTTAAAGAAGAAAATGTGGAAGAATGCTTGTGAAATTGCAAGCACAATTCGCCTAGCACACATATAAGTGCTTGATGCTATATTATAAGTTTTGGGCCACAATGTGCAAGCATTAATTAGTAGATTGCATGCTGTTTTTGTGAGGTATTAAGTGCAAATTTTGACCTCAACATGTACATGAATATTCGCCTTGGGTAGCCCATTGAAGGCCTTAGCATTTCCTTGATGTTCAAACAAATTGTATTGAATTGCTTGATGTAGTATAAAATGTGCATGACCATTGTGTATTCAAGCTAAAGAGCGCCATATGACCATCTAAAATCCTTGTCATATTCGCCATAAGCAAGCACAATGAGGTTTTAATAAATTGAATTTGTTTGAATTAGCTCAAGAGCCGAGAGGGCCACAATTGGACAAGGGAAGGAAAAGGTGATCGAATAGCCGAAAAAGCCGTTCGACAACATCCGAGGTAAGTCCTCAAGAAGTGACCTTACTTGAATTATGTGAGATGAAATATGGATGTGTATGATTATTGATTATGTGTGTATGAGTATTTGAATTCCACCGGGCTAAGTCCCAAGGCGAATATGCTAATGATATTAATTGTGTTTGAGCCTTAGTAACGAAAATGAAATATGTATGTCCAATGATTATTGATGTATGTGCATGAGAAATTGAATGATATCCGGCTAAGCCCAAGACAATTATGCTGGAAATTATAACCGGGTTAAGACCAAGGCAATTGTGCTAGTGGCTACATCCGGGCTAAGACCAAGGCATTCGTATGAGTCATTCTATCCGGCTAAGACCAAGGCATTTGTGCAAATCGTGATATCCGGGTTAAGTCCCGTAGGCCTTGGTGCGGGTTACCATAACCGGGCTATGTCCCAAGGCGATTGATCGAGTAGCGACAACCGGTTAAACTCAAGGTATGTGATTTGAAAATTATAAGCTTGCTGGAAAATTTCAGCTAATGCACTTGTGAAATTTCCCAATGACAAGGTAAGTGCGGTGTGTGCTTATGCGCTAGGAGTAAGAGCGTGAATATCCGCTCCTATGATGGAACGAGTTATCGGCCTTAATGAAGCCGTTATTTGTGTATGAACATAAGAGTTGGGATGGTGAAGTAAGTATGATTATGTGAATGTGCATTAATGAAATGATGCATTTAACTATGTGAATGTATTGCTGTAATTAGAGTTGATTATATTCCTTGAGACTTACTAAGCATAAAAATGCTTACTCACCGCTTTGGCTCTCGCTTTTCTAGATTTCGCCGATAGCAATCGGATTCGGGATCGTTGAAGTCAAGTCATCCACACTATCAAGCCTCCATTTTGGTATAAATTTTGGTTGAACTTGAGATGGCATGTATAGGACTACCTCTTGTTTGTTAAATATGTTGTAATGTAAGTATGTACGGCCATGCTAAAATGGCTCGAAAAGGAAGCATGAACTTAGACTAATTGTGGTTTGTATGTATATATTTGGTGTCATGATGTGGCTATGGATTGAAATGGGAATGTTGGTCATATGATCAGCCATTGGCATGGTTAAAATGATCATATATGAACCTATGTATGGCAAGACTAGTTGGTTCATGGAGACTACCAAATAGGTAAGACCTACCTTAAAACAGATGCTGCCAGCTGCAGTGGCGTGAATGTGAAAAATCACCAAAATTCATAGGAATGGAATTAAATAGTGAATAAGCTATGTAAATGAACCTTGATGAGTCTATTTTCTTATGGAAGAAACTAAATGGTCATAGGAGTTACAGGTTAAGAGATATTAAAGCTATTGTGAGACAGGGCCAGAATGGTTTCTGGGTTCCTGTCGCAACTTCAAAAATTTACTATAAATTATCCAGAAAGAATTAGGCGACATACCTTATATGTACAGATTCCATTTTGAGTCTAGTTTCATTTGAAACAAACGGCACCAGCATTAAAGCCCTGTACAGAGAGATATTCAAGTTATACCGCGCGAAGGTCAGAGCAGTCGATCCCTGTAACATGGGTGACTTTAACTAATAAACTGTACCAATTGGCCCGACCAAAATTCTAGAAATAAATCCATGGATGGATATATGAGTCTAAATTCAGGAAAATTTACGAAACCAGTTTCCGAGTTTTGAAACTCGAGATATGATTTTTAAGGCGACAGTGACGCAGTTTTTCCAGCCTGACTGGAAATGTCCAATGGATGGGCAAAACAAGTGAACTTGGCTTGCTAACCCCTCGTGTCCGACACCGGCGATGGTCTCGGGTTCGGGGTGTTACAATTATTATTAGTCATATGTGGTAGCCGAATGTGGCTTGGTACTAAAGTGATTAAATGTGAACTTCGATGAGGTAAATGTTAGTGATCGATGATATAAGTTATACATTATAATATATATTCGAGTTTCAAACCTAGCACGCCTTGTACCGGTGATGAATTTCGAGTTTTGAGCCTAGCAGGCGTAATGCCGGTGAAATGATATCGGACTTAAAGGTCTAGCAAGCTTTAAGCTGGTGAATATTATCGGGCTCCAAGCCTAGCAGGCGTAATGCCAGTGAAATGATATCGGACTTAAAGGTCTAGCAGGCTTATTGCCGGTGATGGAATCAGGTTATTACCTAGCAGGCAAATTGCCGGTGAACTATTAAAAGTGTGGTGCTATAAGGCTATGGGCTAATACGATATGTGGATTCATTCCATAAAGTAAATTATTCAGGTACGAACGACCTAATTATGTACATGTGAATTAAATGAATTTGATGATTGATGTGAATCGAACATATGAGAAATGGTTTCATGTTTATGTTCAACTATGAGACCTTGTGTTAGATCAGCAATTGAATTTGTGTAATACATTAAGTTGGCCAAGTATATGTTATATACTTGTATATGTTAGATTGATCGGAATTGAATCATGGATGTGAAATGAGAAGTATATGTGAAGATGTTATATATATCGAAATAGAATTTATGGTGACCTTGTAATCATAGGTCCATGCTTGTGATGAATAAAATGTGATGAAATTGAATGGTGATATACATGTTTAAATAATATGAATGCAAAGAATGTGTGAAAGAGTAAATTTGTAATAAATCGCTTGGGACAAGAGCAGTAACATGATTTTTAAAAATCACCATAAATTGAGGGAGTTGAGTTAGAGGCTGAATAAATTATGTAATTAAAGAATAATGAGTCTAGTTTCTTATAAAAGAAACTGTAAGAAAAAGAATCTCCGATAATGATATATTTGAAGTGATGTGGGACAAAGTCAAAATGACTTCTAGATCCCTGCTCGTGTTTATAAAATCATTATAAATTGTAAAAAATAGTCATAAGATAAAATTTATATTCATAGACTCCTTAATGAGTCTAGTTTCAAATTAAATAAACAAGAACATATTTTGAATTCTATACAATGAGAAATTTGATTCATAGTTAAGAGTGGTCAGAATAGTCAAATAGTGAAACAGGGGAAACTTTAAGAAAATCTGGTATTGAATGGCCAAACCAAAAATTCTGAAAATTTTATGGATAAAATATATATGAATCTATTTTCAAGGAAAATTAACAACACTTGATTTGGAGTTTCTTAGCTCTAGTTATAAATAATTTACCGATTGTTGCACAGGAAGATAGATTGTAGTGAATTTGTGATTATGTTGCAAACATTGATAAAACTTGTTAATGAGTTGCTAATTGTTTTCTTATGAACTTACTAAGCTTTGAAGCTTACTCCCCGTTCTCTTTCCCCATTTCTTATAGGTCTGTACAATAGCTCGAGTTGGAAGGGCCGGAGATAACACCACACTATCGAGTTATCATGTGAGGTGAGAAGGATAGTAAATCATTAAGGTTTAAGGCATGTATAGGGGACCCCATTTTCCTGAGTGTGAGTTATATATAATGATAATGTGTAATCGTATGATATAATTTCATTGTTTATAAAGTTTTGAATGTATGAATAATTGTATGAGTGTTTAGGATTGTTCAGGGTGGCAAATGGCTTGTCATATAGCTTAGAAGTGTCCACATGGATAGACACACGGGCGTGTATCTAGGCCGTGTGTGATACATGGTCACACCATACGGGTGTGTTCTTTGGACGTGTGTCCCCTGCAACTTAAACCCCTATTCTGTTTTGGTAACACGGCTGTGTCTAATGTCACACGGGTGTGTGACGTAGTTAAATGCTAAATATCTTAAGTGACTGAAGGGTCTCGGTCTATCTCCGAACCCACTTATATGTGTGATATGGGCCTGATACGTAAATATATAAGAAAATTGAAATCAGATGTATTCCATGAAGGTAAGTTTTGAATGCCACAGTCTGAAATAGTGTAAAAGTGTTCGGTAGCACCTTGAACCCTGCTCCGGCATCGGGGCTGGGTGAGGGGTGTTACAGGTGGCCTCCAACCCGAGCTAGCTAAATTAACCTATAAGAGATTGGAAAGGAAGGGGAGTAAGCTTCAAAGTGTAGTAAGTTCATATGAAAATAATGAGCAACTCATGCTAGTCATATACTATGCTTGACAATATAAGCACATATAACCTATTCACATGTTTACTCTCTTTTGATTTATTAAAATAATTTAACATTACTCGACTTTCAGTCTAGCAGCCATAATTTCTCCATTGCAGCATGTTTTATAATTAGCAAATCATTTTAAACATCTTAGTAAAAGTACACGTTACTTATGTATATTCATGTTTTCATGCACATAGCTCAACATATTTCAAATCGTAATAACTCTTTCTTTCCATACTTTCTTAACTGTTTTAATAGGCAATCAGGCCAATATTTGCTTTCACTCATAACCAATAAATCACAATTCAAATGAACAACATTTACTATCTCACCAATCAATTGGGCCTCTAACTCCTAACATATAATCATCAACCATGTTTACATTCATTTATACATCATGTCCATAAATTAACAATCATAGGGCTATCTCAAAGTCACTTTCATAGTGATCATAACTCACAATATCATGAAGTCAATACGTAAAATCTTTACGTACCTACCTATACCATCTCTAACATAACCACTTACTTTCTCATCTTTGGCATACCTGTTGAACACTTGGAATACTAAATGGATACACGAAAAGTGTTTGCACATAAGTGCCACATATGTAGCTAAAGCTACCGCATATCTCATATCACATAAATGCTCTCTCTTGAGCAAGTCTCGGGCCTGCTCACATAAGCTGATGGTCAAGATGCAACTACGCAGTGCTGCTCACGCAAGCTATCAGGTATCCCCAACACATGCCAGACTACCCAACCACTGGTAGATGTACAAGACCAGCACCCGGATCACATAATCACACATACATCACTGATATCCTTAGTGACATGTCACTTGTATCATATTCTATTCCTAAGGTTCAAACGAGATTTTTCTCAATTATTCAAACTTCGTCAAATACAACCATAGAATCAATCATTTATTTCATACATTATCAAAGCATTTAGAATATTTAAAATACAAACATAACATAGCATTATTTACATACGAACTTACCTCAACACCAAAAAGGCAAAGAGGGACCTAACCGTCAATTACTCCGTAACACCCCTTACCCATATCCAAGGTCGGAACAGGGTACGAGGTCGGAACAGGGTACGAGGCATTACCAGACTTAACCATACACATAGACAAAAACCGGCCCATAAAATTTCATTTAATTCAAAAGAATCGTATTTAAAGACATATAATGTGGCATAAATGAGCACTTACACATCCATAATCATGCAATAACATGTCATTCACTTTAAACATATTTGCTTACCATCCTGTATATAATATACATTCTTACACTAACTAGAACTAGACATGCTAAATCTTACTCTCATTTTATACCATCATAATGTAGTTACCAATTTGTCCATTAAACATCCATATTCAAAGCAACATTACTCATTTCCATTTAATTTATGATCCACTGGCTTGCATTTAACTTACCTGATGTATTACCAGTCATGCATAACAAACAAAGCTAACTAAATCATCACATCAAAACATAGGACATGGCATGATTAATTAAACTTACAAACCATAATGGATAAGGACCACATCTCATGATCATATACGATGACTCAATGCAGACCGATACATATGGACAAAGTCATAAAAATAATACATATCACAAACCAACTTCCTATACATGCCACTCACTTGATATTTCTAATATTTGAATTAATTCTCCCAAAAATGATAGCTTGATAGTGTGATTTTGCCTCTGACGATCTCTAACCTCGAGCTGACCTACCAAAACTGAAGAAGTAGAGAGGAGGGGTAAGCTTTACGCTTAGTAAGTCCATATGAAGTTAATAAGCAATTACCCACATGTTTTTTTTTTAAAGTAAAACATCATAATCGTACAATTTACTCTTGTTCACGTTAAGTTGTTTTACCGAGTTATAGTTACTAATTCATTTATATCTAGATCTAAGTGACTCAAAATTAAGTTTCATTAATTTTCCTTGAAACTAGACTCATATGCCTTTCTCTCATAAAATTTCTAGAATTTTGGTTTAGCCAATTAGTACATTTTATTCATTAAAGTTTCCCTGTTTTGTTGTCCAATAGTTCGACTTCTCTTCACTAAAAATTATTTTTCTAATAGTACAGAATTGGGATAATGATCTCAACTATCTTTCTAGAGAATAGTCTCATTAAGGATTTTAATAATATAAATTACAACCCATAATTATTTTTATACATTTTTAATGATTTTCTCAAATCGGAACAGGGGATCACGAAGTCATTCAAACTCTGTCTCACAACAATTTAAATATCTCATAATATAATATTTGATTGCATATACCATTTCTTCTATGTGAAACTAGACTCATTGGAATTTAACCTCATATTTTATTTAGCCCCTAATTCAAGTTCCACAATTTATGGTGAATTTCCAAAGTTGCACCACTGCAGTAACCCAAAACTGCCAAGGCCAAATTTACTCATTCATTACTATTATTCACCAAATCCATACAATATCATTTCATTCATAATGGAAAGAACACATAATTATGCTTCATAAACATAAATACATAATCTCAATGTCATCAAGTATCAAGGACTTATTCCAAATCATGTCATTTTCATAATATTCACCAAATACTATATACATCATATATCATCACATGTCAAGGCATCACACATAAGTTTAGTGTACATACCTGTACAACTTGTAACATAACTCAAAGACATACTCACCAATGGCTTATCTCATTGGGATCATCAATGAATACTTCGCCAAATTACCCTTTGAACACTCGAAATATAATCGGATACATGGAATGCATGCACATAAGTGCCATGCCCACAGCTAGACAAACTTAATAGCCTGCGGAATATATGTGTAGCCAAGCTACCATGTAACCCACCCATAAGTGAAATCGAACTCAACTCAACGATCTCGGGTGTGTGCATCCATAAGTGAACTCGGACTCAACTCAACGAGTTCGGAACTCAAATATCTTAGTGACATGTCACTTGTATCCTAATCTATTCCTAAGGTTTAAATGGGATTTTCCTCGATCACATATCTTTGTAGTCTTCCACAGAATGTTGGAACCAATACTTGGTAGCATTTCATATTTATCAAGTAGCTCACATAATTTGCATATTACTCAATAATAACCACAAAGCATAATATTTTATGATAATAATCATCATATCAAATAAATATCATTAAATTACTTAAAATGACAATTATGTTACCACATTTACACATGAACTTACATCTCATTTAATATCAAGGCAATAACATTAAATTACACATTGCATTATTAAAAATCATATGAACTTACCTGGTATGCGAAAATGGCCACTTTTACCATTTTGTCCACAACCTGATATTTTCTGATTTTAGCCCAAATTTTAATTTTTCCTTACTCTATCATTTGAAATATAGCCTAATTAGGACTCACATTATTCAAATTAACCCAAAATCATATTTTGGAAAAAATACAATTTTGCCCCAAAATTTTGTCAAAATTACATTTTTACCCCTAGACTCGTAAATTAAACTTCATCCTATTTCCTTATGTTTTATGACATGCTGATCATTTTTCCCTTCTATAGCAACCTCAAATTCGTACTCTAACATGTACTTATGAACATTAGGTATTTTTACCGATTATGTCGTTTTACTCGTTTTCACGTAAAATTGCTTAGTAAAAGTTGTTTAACACAATTTCAAGCTTCATATTCTACCATAAAACATCAAGATAAACACATTTCACCTATGGGTATTTTTCCAAATATAAACCCTAGGTTAAATTATTGCTAGAATAAGCTTAACCAAGTTACCGAAATTTTAAAAATGTAAAGAACTTTAAAAACGGGGCTAGGGAGCACTTACAATCGAGCTTGGGAGTTTGAAAAAACCTTACCATGGCTGCTGCTGGTAGAAACAGTTGAATGAAGAAGATGATAGCTAATTTGGCTTATTTCCCTTTTTAAATTCTTTTAACTATTAGTTTACCAAAATACCCCTAACTTAAAAATGTTTTATTACACCCATTTCATGTCTATTTTTGTCCAGAAATTAACCAATGGTCTAATTACCATTTAAGAACCCTCAATTTAAAATTTCATAATAATTGGACACCTCTAGTATGTAGAAATCAACTTTTGCACTTTTTACGATTTAGTCCTCTTGACAAAATTAAGTGCCTGAACGTCAAAGTTTTCGAACGAAATTTTCACAAAATTATTTTGTGAAAGCGTAGACCATAAAATTATAATTTAAAATAAAATTTTCATCATCGGATTTGTGGTCCCGAAACCACTGTTCTGACTAGGCCCAAAATCAGGTTGTTACATACTCATTTTCCCTCGTTCTAGGTTCGAATCTCGTTTTCTTTGATCTATAACATCACATTTAGCCCACTTATTAGTCACATTACTCAATATGGCCCAAAAATCATGCTATGGAAAAATTACATTTTTGCCCCCAAAGTTTATCATAATTACACTTTTGCCCCTAGGCTCGTAAAATGAAATTTATTCAATTTCTTTAACATACAAGCCTAGTTGAATCATTTTCATAACTATACCAGCCCACAATTTCCATTAAAACACACTTTTACTACATATTTTATAACTTTTACATTTTAATCCTTTTAGACGTTTTCACCGAAAATCACTTAGTCAAAGTCGTTTCTCTAACCATAAACATGCATAATCTACCATTAAACATAAAAATACACAAATTTTTAACATGGTTCAAAACCTAGACCTTCATCATATCTCAATTTAATGGTAGAAATAGCTAGATCCTGTTACAAGGATTTCAAAAACATGAAAATCATTAAAAATAGGGCTAGAATGGACTTACAATCGAGATTGAAAGCTTGAAAAACCCTATCCATGGCTTCCTCTTGCAAATTTTGGCCAAGGAGGAAGATGGAAAATTTTTTGGGCTTTTATTTTTGTTCTTAATTCATTTTAGTAACTAAATGACCAAAATGCCCTTAATGAAAAACTTTCGACCCATTTTTGTCCACCAACTTAACCAATGGTCTAATTACCATATAAGGACCTCCAATTTAAAATTTCATAACAATTGGACACCACTAGCATGTAGTACTCAACTTTTACACTTTTACGATTTAGTCCTTTCGACTAAATTGAGTGCCCAAACGTCAAAATTTTCAAACGAAATTTTCACTAAATCATTTCGTAAAATCGTATACCATAAAATTATAATAAAAATAAATTTTATTACATCAGATTTGTGGTCTCGAAATCACTATTTCGACTAGATCCTAAATCAGGATGTTACAACTCTCCCCTTTTAGGGATTTTCGTCCCCGAAAATCTTACCAGAAGATGTTGCTTCCAACTCTTATGAATCACTTTCACTAAAATTCTCAGAATCACAAATCGAGTTTAGTCTCGTATATCTCTTTCCAATCACCTTTGAACTTTAGAACATAGTGTCGGAACATATTATCAAAATTCTTAATTACTCTCTCAGGAACACATAGCTCAGTTGATCTGTCGAATAGGAAATCTATACATACTGAATGATCGTACGGATCTTTTCCAAACAATCAATCACAATCCAAATAACATCTTCCTTTTTAGAGAAAATGACAATCCTGATACAAAATCTATAGTAACTCTATCTCATTATCACTCTCGCACAATCACTGACTGTATTAGTCCTGAATACACTTGATGTTCGGCTTACTTGCTAAGAAATAGATATCTGATCATAATTTCAAAATATCATGGTACATACTAATTCATTAGAATTTCTTCCTCATATAATTTCACATTTTACTACTCTTGGATGAACAGACATGCTACTAAGTGATTTTCTATGCATATCAAAGTTTGCAAATGTTATCGGTTTAGTCCCGAACCACTTCTAAGCATGTTTTACGGTCTTGTGGAGCCTTAAGGGACAATGTGAATGGTTTTAATTTGTTTTTAATTATGATTTCACAAATGTATGATTAATGTTGTGGTTGATTGGTAATGCCTTGTAACCCTATTTTGGCGACAGATACGGGTTAAGGGTGTTAAAGTTAATTTAGAAGTGTCAACACCACGAATTACCTAAGTGATTACGACTACAAACTTTTTACAATGAGGTAGATGTACATTCGATGTCTAGATTAGATGGATCAATAGAAAGAGACTTGATGAATAGAACGTACGAAGATCCGTACGAGCTGATAGAAAGTATGGTAATGAATTCCTGCCAGTGGTGAAGGCTGTCTAGAAAGATGATAGATACCAACAATTATTGTAACACCTCTTACCCGTATCCGATGCCAAAACAGGGTACAAGGCATTACCAGACTTAAACACAAGCAAACACACTTTTTCGAGCCACAAATTTTCATGCAAATTAAAACTTTTTAACAATCAATCACATTGTCCCTAAATCGAGCCTACAGGGCCCAAAACATGCTTTAAGAGCGGTTTCAAACTAAACTGAGAACTTTAGAAAATTTTTCCACTAAGCAGGGGTCACACGCCTGTGTGGCTTAGGACACGCCCGTGTCCCTAACCAGTGTAACTCTCTGTTTTTCACCCAAGAACAAACTGAAGTCACACAGCCAATACACATACCTGTGTCCCGAGGCCGTGTCCTTCATATGGCTGGGACACACGCTCGTGTCTTTTCCCGTATGCTCAATTCTGAGCATTCTGTTTTACAACAATTTAGGTGCAGGGGACACACGGCTGGATCACAGGCCCATAGGGCTGACCGTGTGTCACACATGCCCGTGTGTCTACCCATGTGGACAAATACAAGGCTATTTACAAAGCCATTTTGCCATCCTCACTTGCACACATCTACACAACATCACATGGAACAAATTCAAACATGTAAGATCAACCAAACCATTCAAAATTATGAACATCACATACCAATACCATATCAACATTTATCATGCCATAAATCATTCATGTCAAGTTCACCTTCATTAGGCTTCATTTAACTACTTTCTAGTTACCTTATTGTACATACAAATTTATCACCTCATCAATAGACTACATTACCAAACACTCACATTCATGTCATAATTCACATTTCCAAACAATTCACATTCACCATACATACCATAATCATATCACCAAAGGCATTGACTTATATATCAATATACTTAGGCTTACAACCATGTTTGCCAAACAAGCCAATTTATATGGCCAAATATCAAAACAAGACTTTGACCTTTACAAGCCAATACATTGGCTAAAGTCATAATGACACATATGACCAAAAGACCAAGTCCCTATACATGCCATAATCTTAAAATACTTGAATTCGACAATACCCAAAATTGATAGCTTGATAGTGTGATAGGATCTCCAACGATCTCCAACCCGAGCTTGTAACACTCCTAACTCGTATCTGTCGCTGGAATGAGGTGACAAGGCATTACCGTTCATATGACAATTCAGAACAAACTTTCATTACAAGGTAAATCATCTAATCTTTTTTTAAAAAAAAAAACCAAACTACCCGTTTCGATACGCTATTTAACTAATTATTCGAATCTGTTAACTCAATTCAAATAAATGAACATAGAAATTTAATGCTTAACTTATAACCGAATACAATTCATTTCATATCCAAATGAAATATGCAAACTTAACATTCAAAGCATACGAATGGTTTATATATAAATGAATCATCAACTTGCAATTTATATTCACCAACTTAAATTAATAAAGTCACACGTCATCATGCTTCATATAAATAACATATATATCAATGCCATTTCATTTATCAAATATTACCTAACATTATAACATACATTACTTAACCACAATTATAACGTGAGCATATAAGCAAATATATAATGACCTATTTTTATCACATTTGTCGAACCGGATAGGGTATGCACGAATAAGTCAAATTAACATACCCAACTTGTCTCCACTTAGCCAATTCACTACATTAATAATCATGACATATGCATATACATATATGTAAACAACCAAATGATATTATCAGCTCAATTAAACTAAACCATAATATATCATCTTTATCACATTTAGTCTCAAACTACCAAGGTTCATAAATAATACATTTTCATATTCAAACACTACCTTGGCCGAATACTCATATGATCAAGATAATTAATTATCATCTAACCTTTAATGCCAAAATGTCAATATATATATAACCAAATGTACATACACTTATACTCATAAGCTCAAAAATCATAATATAACATCATGTACATGTACTATCTACATGGCTGAATATACATGGTCTTGTATACACATATTCAAAACCAATTCCATAATATTCATATCATTCATTTATAAGACCGAATACACATACCATAATCACATATATTCTTCATTTGCATTACACATGATTTGTAACAAATAATCAAGTTACCTACTTACCTTATTTTAGGTAGGTAACAAGCTAATTCATACCTGGTCATTCCAACTCATTTTACAGTTTTGATCACAAATTTTTGATGCCCAATGAACCATTCGGAATTGGATAGGACACTCTGATAATCACACATGTATCGTACAATGCCAACGTCCCAGACGCGGTCTTACATGTAATCACATATCGATGCCACTGTCCCAGAGAGGGTCTTACTCGAACACATATATCGGAATCACATATCGATGCCATGGTCTTACTCGCACATCAAAAATCAAAATCCTAGGTCATGACATATGTATCCTAACTATTCCTAAAGTTCATACGGGGCTTTCGGACATCGTAACTCGGTCGAAACAAGCACATGAAGTTGGTTACCAAGCTTATACACATTCGGCATTTGCAAGTATATATTCTCACATTTCATTTCAGCATATATAATTTCATTTAATTAAAATTAAGTACGTCTATTTGCTTATAAGCTTACCTCGGACGATATAAAACGGAACAGGACAACTAGTCGACAACTTTTGTTTTCCCCCGATCCAAATCCGATTTCTTTGGTTCTTGATCTAAACATATTCAAATTAAGCTCATTCAAACATATTTTCATTCAATTTAGTTCAAAACACATAAATAGGAAAATTACCATTTTACCCCTGACATTTATACTTTTTATAATTTAGTCCCTATTGCACAAAACACAAAATATACAAAATTTCACTACACCCATGTTAGGTCGAATTTTACCCATATTCATACAAGTCCATATTTTTCATTTATTTCACATTTTAGTCTCTCAAACTATTATTTTTGCAATTTAGTCCTAATTACTCAAAATCATCAAAATTCCAATACAAAACATGTTAACCCAAAACATATCTCATCATTTTCATCATCAAACAACAAAAATTTCAAGCTCTCATCAATGACATAACTCAAACTATTCATCAAAATAAAAAATTCAAGCATGGGTCTTGAAGATAACTTAGCAACGATCTCAAAAACGTAAAAATTATCAAAAACAAAGCTAGAACTTACATTGAATCAAGTTGAGAAATGGCTGAACCCTAGCTTCTTTTCTTTTTCTTTCTTATTTGCTAATTCAGCAAGAACATAATAATATAAAACCATATTGTATTTTTTTTGTTTTATTATTACATTAACTTAACATTTGATTTACTAATTTACCTCTATAATTAAATAACTAAAACACATATAAGAAGGTAAAATCGACCATTACCTACTCAAATGGTCTATTTACAACTTTAACACTTCAATTTAAAAGGCCACTAGCAATTTGACCCTTATACTTTAAACTATCATGTTTTCAATTTATGCGATTTAAGTCCTTTTTATTTAATCGGACACCTAAACGATAAAATTAAATTACAAAAATTTTACAGATATAAATTCACACATTAAACACAAAAAATAATTTTAAAATACTTTTCTGACTGGGATTCGTGGTCCCGAAACCACCATTCTGACTAGGGTCTAAATTAGGCTGTTACAGAGCTAGCTTAGTACTCTTATAAAACATGGGAAAGGAATGGGGTAAGCTATATAACTTTGTAAGTTCGCATAAAAATAATAAGCAACTCTTATTAAGCATTTATCAAGTTCAACAATTTAAACACAAGATAGTACTAATAGCCATAAATTTCATAGTTATAATTCTATTCAACCATGATGTTTACTCTATTAACTTATAAGCATAATTTAACATATCTTGGCATTAGCCTAACAACCATAATCTCTATTTCGTAACATATCCAGCAATTAACAAGTCATTTCAAACCTCAAAGTAAACATGCACATTAAATTATGTGAACTCGTATTCCCAAACATATATCTTAATATCTTTCAATTGCCTAAACTTTTATCTTTATGTACTTTCATAACCACGATAATAGGCAATTATGTCAACCTTTCCTTTTTCTCATATCTGATAAATCACAACTCGTGTGAATGAAACATGATATATCATGACCCAATTTGGCCTTGAAGCCAATCACATGATCCTCAACCAAATTTACCACGAATTTCATACATCACAAGTATAGACCAATAATCACAAGGTTTTCACAAAATCATTCTCGTGGAAATCATAAACTCACAATTTCATGAAGTCAACGCATATAGACTTTACGTACATTCTTGTTCCAATTCGTAATACTTACATACTTTTTCTCTTCTTTGGCATACCCGTTGAATTTCCCATTGAACGACTTGAAATACTAAAGGATACTTGGGAATCCCATACACTCGGTACCATAACAATGCCATATCCCAGATATGGTCTTACATGTAATCTCGTATCGATGCCAGTAGCCCATCTATGGTCTTACATGATATCTCTTATCGATGTCATATCCCAGATATGGTCTTACATGTAATCTCAGTAACCCTAATGTCATGACATTTGTATCCTATCTATTCCTAAGGTTCAGCCGGGACTTTCGACGTATCGAACCTCTACCGGTCATTTCTGTATTGTCGTACTCAATAGCATTCACATTTTATTTAATAATATAGTATTTACCACAATCATATCAACTAAGAAATTATACATATATAATTTAATGCTTATTAAACATACAAACTTACCTCGGCATAAAAATGGTGAAAAGAGTCTAACCATCAAATACTCGTTTTTCCCCCGTTCTAATTTTGAACCTCATTTTTCTTGATCTATAATATCAAATTAAACTTATTTAATTGTTATACTATTAAAATCAGCCCAAAATCACATTATAGCAAAAATTACATTTTTGCCCCCAAAGTTTCACATTTTTACAATTTAATCCATAGGCTCGTAAAATGATTTTCATCAAATTTCTTCATTATCCAAGCCTAGCCGAGTCTTCATTGTACTCATATCAGCCTAAATTTTTCATTAAATCACACTTTTACTACTTATTTTATAACTTTTACAAATAGGTCCTTTTAGGCATTTTCATTGAAAATCACTTAGCAAAAGTCATTTATCATACATCAAACATACATTTTCTACCATTAAACATCAAAATACACAAATATCTATCATGGGTAAAATTTTAGACCTTGATTATTTCTTAAATTAGTGGTAGAAATAAATAGATCATGTTACGAGTATTTCAAAAACATAAAAATCATTAAAAACGACGCTAGAACGGACTTACAATCGAGCTTGGAAGTTTGAAAAACCCTAGCCATGGTTTCTCCTTGTAAAATTTGGCCATGGGGTAGAAGATGGACAAAATTTGGCTTTTAATTTGGTTTTTTAATTCATTTATTTACCAAATTACTATAATACCTTTAATGAAAAACTTTAGAAACATACCTAACCATGTCCATTTTTGTCCAAAAACTTGACCAATGGTCTAATTACCATTTAAAGACCACCAATTTAAAATTTCATAACAATTGACACCTCTAGCATGTATAACTCAAGTTTTACACTTTTTACAATTTAGTCCTTCTGACTAAATTGAGTGCCCAAACGTCAAATTTTTCTGACGAAATTTTCAAGAAATCATTCCATAAAATTTTAGTACAAAAAATTAATAAAAAAAATTTTTGCATTGGACTTGTGGTCCCGAAACCACTATTCTGACTAGACCCAACATCAGGCTGTTACAACTCTCCCCTTTTAGGGATTTTCGTCCCTAAAAATCTGAACAGAAAAGAGATTTGGATGTCGTTCTTGTAGTTTCTTCTACTCATTGAAGAGTCCTCTTTGGGGGCAATTTTTCTAGAAGCACTCTGTCATAGATCTAGAATCCAATATCTTAAATTTTCAAATCTGTATACTACTTATGCCAGTCTTAAGTTGCTTTCAACTTTCATGAATCACTTTTGCCTTTTTCCCTTAGAATCACAAATCAATTTCACCTTGTATATTTCTTTCCAATCATCTTTGAACTCTAAAACATAGTGTCAGAGCATATCGTCAAAAATCTGTATTACACCCTAAATGAACAAACGAGCTACAACTGAGTCTCGAACAATATTTTCTGCATAAACTTAGGATAATTCATTGCACGAATTCTATCTCAAATTAATAATAACAGAAATCAAAATAAAAAGTCGTATCACACTATACTCAATTAGTTTACCATTCACTATCACATTCCTAAGGTTCTCAACCTCGCAAAGAAAACATCGCTTTATCTTTTTAATTTAGCTAGATTCAGACTTCCATCAAATAAGATTAATCATGAAACCAACACCCAGAAAATGAACAAAGGTTTCCCATTCAAGCATCTGCAACTAAATTTACTTCCCCAAAGTTTCGTCGATAACTACTCACAATCTTTCTATAGTTCAAGCCATCAACGTTGTCTAAATTTTAAATTTTTCTATAACATTAGATACTTTATACTCTTGGAATCAAGAAGCATATGATGTTTTTCGTCAAACAAACAATGTCATCAATTTCTCAGCATAGACATACTAACGGCCAACTCTAAGTCACTCATCAAACAATTCTTTTAATTAGATTTTAATCATCAGAATGCATAAACTGTCACTTTACATTCTTGTATTAAAACACATTCTAATATGTTTAGTAGTGCATCACTAAAAAATTACGAATTCTTTACTCAATTCAAACAGAACCCAGAACCAATGCTTCGGTTAATAACACCTTCAACTGTTTTCAACTTTGCTAACATGCAACAGACCATTCAAACTTTCACAAATGTGATAACTTTATCAATCGGAATAAATTTAACTCATAACGACATCATTTGATTAGAACAAATCTAATAGGTATATCTCTGTATCATACTTTTTAGAATATAAATTCCTCCTTCAAACTATCCGTCTATTCACCCATGAATGTACAAGATTTTATTTCCTTACCTGGGGATAAACTTAAATGCAATAACTCAACTTACCTTTCAACTGACCAGCTTGCTCAGATAAAAACAACTAAATCGATCTCAACTATCAAATACCCCTTTCTTCATGCTGTTAAACAACTCAAACATACAATCTTTTATAATTCCTTAACATGCTAATCAAAGATCTTTACAACTGTATTAGCTTAAGAAAACAAAATATCCTAATTGAACTCATTGATCTTAATCAGACTTACCTAAGAAAAGAAAACCATCATACAATTTGAGCTTGAACTTCCACTATATATACCTTTTTCGATGTCAATTTTTTTCACAAAAATTAGAGAAATCATGATACCAGAATCACCACATTCCTATGATCGAACCAAAAATAACTGATAATAGACATAGTTATCACAAGTCGAAGAACACATTTTAAAGATGAGCCATGATTGGTAATTTACAAAATAAGGATGATAAGAAGATCAAGATAATGAAATCCTAGATGCAATACGATACTAGAAGTCTGAAAATATAATTCATAAGAAAATAATAAAGATATTGATGATTCCTTAGAGAAACCGAAGAAAAACAATGCTTACACACTGGAATTAATTGTATGAGAGATAATATATTTTCAAATATATATATAACAAAACAACATCCACTAGAAATAGAAGAATAGCCTCACATAAATTTTCATCATCAAATTTCACTCCAAACATAATAGAATAGAACTCCAAAGAGAAAGAGATAAGATATGTAACATCCTGATTTTGGGCTTAGTCGAAACAGTGATTTCGGGACCACAAATCCGATGAGGAAAATTTCATTTTTTATTATATTTTTATGGTCTACGATTTCACGAAATGATTTCTTGAAAATTTCGTTCAAAAATTTCGACATTTGGGCACTCAATTTAGTAAAAAGGACTAAATTGTAAAAAGTGCAAAAGTTGAGTTCTACATGTTAGAGGTATCAAATTGTTATGAAATTTTAAATGGGAAGTCCTTAAATGATAATTAAACCATTGTATAACTTGTTGGACAAAAATGGCCTTGATTGGGTAAAATTTTGAAAGAATAGTAAAAAGGGCATTTTGGTCATTTAAGGGTAAAATGAATTAAAAGACAAATTTTAAACTCCAAATGTGTCCCTTTCTTCTTGCTATAGTAGAATGTACCAAGAGCAGCCATGGTTAGGGTTTGGCCAAGCTTCCAAGCTTAATAATCAAGGAAATAGAGATTTGGGCTTAAATCGGGAAAATACAAGGTTATGGACTAGAATGGTAAATTGCCATTTCTGGATCCGAGGTAAGTTTGTACGTAAATAATATATCGATTCTTTTTATTTTATTATATTTTTTTATCATATGAAATGTGGCTGCCTATGGAATGATTATTTGTTGTAAATTGCAAATTGAAAAAGGACTATGAATAAATTGTAACATGTTCGAAAGTGAGGAATTTCCCAGTTGAGCCTTTGGAATAGAAACAATACGAATGATCTATTGTGAGGTCATGTGTGTAGTACTAAGTGTAGACTACTACGTGTACCGGATAATTGGTCGCATGTGTAGTACTAAGTGCAGGCTACTATACGTACTCGATAACTTCGATCACGTGTGTAACTAAGTGCAGGCTACTAGGTGTATCAGATGGTTAGGTCACGTGTGTAGTACTAAGTGCAAGCTACTATGTGTACTGGATAATTGGCCGCATGTGTAGTACTAAGTGCAGACTACTATGCGTACCAGATAGCTTTGGCTACAAGTGTGAAAATATATGCAGGCAACTGAGTATCAGTTATTATTCTGAAGAGTTCAACAGGAAAATCCATTAAGTAAAAATACATGTGAGCATGATTATATGATGAATAAGTGTAGGTATATGTTTAAGAAAGTTTTGAGCAATATGCTCGATATTTGAGTGAACTTCGATAAGACAAAATGGATTAAGTGAAATTATGTAAGAGTGAATTTTAGTAGTAAAATAGTGTTGGACAACAGCAGTTGTGTGACTTTAAAATTCACAAAAACTTTTGTAAGTTGAATTAAATTTCAAATAAATTATGGAATTAAATATTAATGAGTCTATTTTCATATAAAGGAAACAGGGGAGCAAAAGAGTTGTATATTATGTGATATTATAATTTTGTGAGACGAGTGTCGAGAATGAATTCGAGATCCCTATTCGACTTGGAAAAATTGTTAAAATTGTAGAAAAATAATTATGGGTTATAATTTATATTCCTAGAATATTTTATGACTCTACTTTTAATATAAACAAATGGTAACATTATCCGAGTCTCATACTATGAGATAAATAAATTTTAGTTAATAAAGGTCAAAGCTATCAAACAGAAAAATAGGGTAGACTTTGAATAATAAATTATACTGATTGGATGAACCAAAAATTATGAAACTTTTATGGTGAAAATATATATGAGTCTAGTTTCTCGAAAAATTTACGGATCTTGATTTGGAGTTCTGTAACTCCAGATATAAATGATTTAGTGACTGTAACTCAAGAAAGTAGCTTAACCAGAACATGTGTAAGTGTACAATTGGGTTAGTTTTACTATGGAAAGCATGTTAGTAAATTGCTTATTATTATTTCATGCGAGCTTACTAAGCGTGAAGCTTACCCCCTCCTTTCCATTTCTTTTAGTGTTTTCAGGTCAGCTTAGGGTTGGAGATCGTCGGAGGCAGCATCACACTATCAAGCCAACACCTTGACAGTATAAAACATATGCTAGAATTATCAAGTGAGTGGCATGTGTAGGGACCTAGTTTTATAACATGTGTTATTATAATTTGGCCAAATATATTGGTCTTTAGTGAGATAATGATTCTGACTTATAAATCTAGCTATTTATTTATGTTTGATATTGGTGATGTGCATATGCTTGTTTGCCATACATGGTTGGTAATATGTTATGTGTTGTTGTGAATGTTTAAGTCCGTTAATGCCTCGAACCCTATCCCAGTGAGGGTGTTACATTTAGTGGTATCAGAGCTATGGTTTAGTCGATTCTTGGACTAACCTAGCATGTGTAAAAGTCCAACTATACATGCCACCGATCCGTGATAGTGTGATCTCTCCCGACGCGTATGAGAGCCACTTTGTTTAGACAAAGGTAATCTCCAATCGAGCTACATCGACCATGTTGAATGTGATGCTAAAATATTCTAGTAATGTATAGTCATGGCGAACTGAAACTTGGAAAGGTACGAATGGGGATTCATGAAATGTGTACATGGTGAAATGAGCTTATCCATGATTAGTAGATAATTCCATGATGTATATGATCAATTTATTTGAACAAATGCATGTGTTTGATTAACTTATCAAAAATATTGATAAGATGAATATTCATGTATATTGGTTGGGATGATTATGATTGGTAAGCTCGTATAACTTGAGTAAATGTATTAAATTGCTTAGACTGATATATATATGATTGTAATGATATGTATATGATGATGTGTAAGATGAAAGTTTAGACTATGATATACTTATCCATGTTTGTTTGGCCCTTATATGATATTATGCGCTTGACTTGTCGATTTAATGAATGGATAAGTAATATTATCTAGGAAACATTGAAATACATGTATAAGTACACTTGTTTAAATGAGATAACTAGAAAGTGAGTGTAAAATCAATATGAATGTTAGTTACTCGAAATGAATGACATGATTGAAATATGATTGCTATGATGAAAACTGTGTTACATGTATATGAGAGTTGAGTCAGAGGCCCTACGACCCCCTCCCCCTTACCAAAGTGGTGTTTTATAAGGGAAATTCCTGAGATTTATGTTGAATGAGTTTCCAGGTGAGAAACCAAAGAGTTTAATGATGGAATGGTTATAAGAATGATTAGAGATTGAGAATGGGTTGATAAGTACAGACATGAGCTAGAAAGATATCGGATTGACCGAAAGATTGTTTAATTTTCGCAATATCGCAGTTAGCGAAAAATGTTAATTTTGGTAAAACGGTCTATCATGGTATGATGTCGAGAAATGTATTGATTAAAATTCCCTCATGAATTGGTTTTCTTAGTAAAGGGAATATTATGGAATTTGGGACGATAGAAATAGTTAAAGGAATAATGTTCGAAATATGAAATGTTCAAGCATGGTAATTATAGTGAACAGTTTGTGACTGTCTCTATTGAGATATTGTATGAGATTACCTGATACTGGAAATATTATTGGGGCTATCTAATCCCTGATGAATTCTTATATTAAGAAAATGTTCCTTGATCTTAACGTTAGACGAATATATTGTCAGTCTGATTGGGTTATGATCTGCATGGTTCTGTTTTTCTCTGGTATTTTGTTATATTCTGCCTATTGAGAATCGATGAGAAATTGTGTATGGTAGATTTTCTTTCTCAAGAAAGTTAATCAGAGTTAATGTATTCAGTTGAGGTATCAGTATTACTTATGTTAATGCATTTGTTAAGCTTTCGATTGGTATGATGAGTGAATTTGGAATGATACATGTTGAATCGTTCTGTTCACTAGAACAGAGAATTTCTTGAAATATCAATTACGGATGAATAAGGTTAACTTGATTGTTCAATCTGTATGGAATATATGTCTAGAATTTATTTAGATGTGCATACTTGAGAATAAGATTTTATTTCTTCACGGGTAAAAAGACGAATAGTTTAATTAAGAAGTGTATGTTTCCTAGAAGAATCATACACAATAAGAAGATCTAATATTGATAATGTGAAAATAATCTAGGTATTAAAAAAATGCTAAAACGATCATAGTTTATCTTTGAGTACAAATTCTTGAAATGTTGAAAGTTTAAAGATGTATAGCAAGAATCATCAGAATTATTTTTGCCGTTTTGGAATTAGAATGGAAATAGAAAAGGTTAATATGGATTTTCTTGTCTGGATCATTCCTATCCTTGAAAGAGGAAAGTGATATGTAACATTGTTAAACGTATTGAGATGTGTCAATTATGCTGGTATACTCGAATGTCTGCTCGTATACTCGAATGCCTGCTCACCAGAATCATAGAATTTCGTGTCTTTATGAATTTTGGATTGTAACGCCCCAATTTTTGGGAATTCTGTGTATGTTGGCGAATTTAAAATTTTTGTGTTATGTTTGCGTGGGTGTAGGTTTAATTATGTTAGTGGGCCTCTAGAAGGCCCAAACGTAAGTTAAAACTCAGTAATTTTAGTTAATTCTAGTTCCATAAAAAAAGGGGTTCTGGTTAACTGGGCTTTTAAGAATTAACTGGGTAAAATAAAACATAAGGAAGCCTGTGGTAAGTTGGCATGTGACGCCACTTGGGGGGCTTTAGAGGTGGGGTGTGGATGACCAAGGAGAGCTAAGGTTTGAGTCGCAAGGTAAGCAAATTAGTGATATTAATTTTTATGTACAGAAAAGGTAAGCAGTGGAACTGAAGTGAAAGTCTGTCAGGAGAGGATTTAGGAGTTGATAAGGGATATGATTTAGGAGTTGATAAGGGATAGGATTTAGAAGTTGATTAGGGAGAACAGTGTTGGCTGAATGGTGGACTTTTGAGGAGCAAGAATTGGCCGGCCAAGGGGTGCTTTAGGGGGGCAATTTCGGCTAGTTAAGTGTTTGTATAAGTTCAGCATTAGGGGTAAGTTGTGACGTTTTTCTGACCATCCTTCCTCCTCTTCTCTTCTTTTCTTTTTCTCTCCATCTACTTTCTCCTCTTCTTTTCTCCATAGCCGAATCTTTCCACCACTTTACCCTACACTACTTTTTCCATTACTCTAAGCCTATAGTCGATTGCCTCAAAAAGCCAAAATCCCGAAGGCCTGATTTCTTTTATGCCATTTTCTTGACCGATTCTCTTGTCCTCTGAACCCTAAGTTTCTGTCGACAAAGCCACTACAAAACCTCATCTTTTCTTCACTGTTACAAAAAGCCGAAAACGCATAGCCATAGGGTCATAGCCGAATTTTAAGATCACTAAAGGCTCGCCTTTTGTTATCATTGAAGGGGTAGGTCTCTGTCAGAATTGAGTAGGAGTTAATTCGAGTCATTGACTGAAGGAACCGGTGGTAAGTTTTTTTTAACTTAATCCTTATTTTGGGTTTTAGAAAAGCCGAAACCCCTAAAGGTTAGAGGGGCTGTCGATTTGGGCATGTAGCTCTAAGGGGTGTTATAACTATTTTATTTTGATAATAGTGGGATCTAAAGGCTGCTGACTAAAGGCTTGGACAAGCGGAGCGACTGTATCTAAACATAATCGCTAACTTCGGCAAAGGTAGGATCGCTAGTGCCTAAGGTGCCTTTGGCCAAATGTGGTAAGGGGTTATTACGTAGTTCGTTTTCGATAAGTTAGATTAACGTGTTAGTAATTCAATTGTAGGTAGTACGTGTGTGGATCTCGTCAGCATATCATCGCAATCAAGTGTGTAACTGACACCCTCTTATAGACTAGATCGGCAAAAGCCGAAATGCCGAAAAGCCAGTATTTTAAGAGCATGCGAGTGTGTCAATGCTCGTGAGATTAGTAGTTTGATGTATATGGTAGATTAATGTGATAAGACTATAGAGTGTACGATTTTGTGTATTTCGATGTTTTTGGGCTTAATGGGCCAAAATCGGGATAGTAGGCCAACGAGCCCAATACGGTAAGAAAAAGCGGTAAGTGTTTCTGGTCATATGTAAATGGCTATGCTATGCATGAAAACCCTAATAATAGTTAAATTACTTGAATACCCCTATGTATGAAAATTACGAATATACCCTAGGTGTAAAATTACCATTATACCCCTAGGGTTACTTTTGACTGAAAAGCATGATAATTTAATTCTGTATGATGTATGCCATGATTGTATATCTGCTGCATGGGGACATGGGTTATATTATGGAGGAAGCGTCCTGGTGGCTATGCCACATTTATCTGATCTGGTGGCTCTGCCACATATATCTGTTCTGGTGGCTCTGCCACAATTATCTGTTATGGTGACTCTATCACATTATCTGTTCTGGCAGCAATGCTGCATATTTCTGTGGCGTGTAGCGGTTGGGTGGGTCGAGTAGTCTCCCCACATGGTGAAAAGTTGGTATGGGGGTGCATGTGGTTAGATATGGGTTGGGTTTTGCATAGACATGTAATATCTATTCTGTTCTGTTTTGTGCCTATGGGCTTTATTCTAACTTCTGTTCTGGGCTAAGGCCAACTTATTTTGTTTCTGTGGTTGAGTTGATATAGGCTATGGTTGGGTTAATTTACACATTGAGTTTCCCCAAGCTCACCCCTTTATTTCCATCCACGCAGGTAATCCCCATCCATAGTGGGCTTAGAGCTGTCAGGGATTCGGAGTGGCCACACGTTCTGCAAGTTTGACTCTCTTCCGATAAACTGGACATTTATTTTACATTTAAGGTTTTAATTTTTTTTAAAAAATTGTAATAAGGCCGCTTAATTATTCTTTATGGTTTTAATATGTTTTGTTAAGGTAGGTAATACTTATATTTAAGTGTTGGAATTGGATAACTTTAGGACATGTTTCCAAAAAACAGTAATTGATTTTAAAATAACACGACAACAAGTAAAACTTCTGCAATGAAAATATTTACCAAAATTAATCACTTTTCCTAAAAAGGGCATAATCAAATTGGTTTCTTGGAAATATACATGACGTTAAAGTGTGGCAATGGCGGTGTGCATGTCTAGGATTGGATTTGAAGGGAGCTTGGTACTTAAGCAGTCCGATTGACTCACCTCTTCCTTTTCGGTTTCCTACTTGGTGCTCAGCTTCCATTCACCTTAACCTGCATTAAAATTATCTTTTAAAATACTAAGTAAGTTTTCTAGAACAACGACCTGAAATGTTTTTGAACGCTTTGATGCGGCATGTCGGATCCGGCCATAACGTCTAGGCCGAGTTTGGGGTGTTACATTTAGTGGTATCAGAGCCAAGTTGCAATAACTTGGCTGTGGAACGGGTTTACAAAAACAAAAAATTTTGAAACAAAATATATAAAAAAAACTCGATTTTCAAATTTTAGATCTTTAGAAGGTGGCATTATGAATCTCCGGCCCAAGCCTGTAAGTATTACTCTGAACTTTTCTGAATATTTTCTTGAATTATCTGTCTGTACTGAAACCCTACTAGGATACTCTAGATAGGATGATACTGAAACCTTAGGAAAATTTGATAAGAGACTGAAACTGTAGCTAGACTTCGATTCTGCGAAAACAAACTTTGAATTACTGTTTGATTCATAAAACATCTGTAATAAGCACTGGAATATTGAATTAATGCATAAAATTCGTAATCAAATAATACGATATGTATACAAGAGTCGCTCGTGGAAGAGGCCGTGGACGGGGCCGAGAAAGTGCTCGAGCGAGATATTCATCTTCGGGGCATATGCCGGCGGCGGATACACCAGTACCACCGGTAACGGAGGTGGAGTCTCATGACCGTGGTGCCGGGGATGATGCCCTATCACAGGCAATGCTTCGGGTTCTGGAAAGGGTTGCCGGGGCAAGTACGGGCAACAGAATTCGGGGATCTATTTCTGAACGACTTCGGGCTAACGGAGTGGAGATCTTTAAGGGTGTCTCTGGTGTAGCCCCGAATGTGGCGGAATATTAGTTGGAGGCCACGGAACGAATTATGGACGACTTGGACTGCTCGGTGGAGCAGAAGCTGAAGGGAGCCGTATCGTTGCTACGGGACGAGGCCTATCAGTGGTGGCTCACTATGGGAGAAGGGACCCCAGCTGATAGGGTAACTTGGGAACTGTTTAAGACAGCCTTTAAAGGGAAGTACGTTGGGGCAAGTTACGTGGACCCTTGCAGAAAAGAATTCTTAAATCTGGTGCAAGGAGGTAAAACAGTTGCTGAGTACGAGGCAAGGTTTCTGAGGCTGAGCCGGTATGCTGTAACGCCCCGTACGGAGTCAGACACGAGGGGTTATCGGGCTTAGTCCACTTATTTGCACAGTCCATTTAAAAGTTTTCCAGACGACTGGCTAACTGCGTCACTGTCACCTTAAAAATCATAACTTTAGTTCCACAACTCGAAAATCAGTTTCGTAATTTTTTCCAGAAACTAGACTCATATATCCATCTACAGATTTTTTTCTAGAATTTTTGGTTGGGCCAACTAGTACAGTTTATTAGTTAAATTTCCCCATGTTACAGGGTTCGACTACACTGACCTTTGCACATTACGACTAGGATATCTCCCTGTACAGGGATTCAATACTGATTAAGTTTGTTTATATAGAAACAAGACTCAAAAAGGAATCTATACATATATGGCATGACTTCTAAATGTCTCTGGTTAATTTATAATGAATTTCCAAAGTCAGATCAAGGGATCCAGAAACTGTTCTGGCCCTGTCTCACGAAAACTTTAACATCTCATAATATAATGTTCATATTAATGTTTCGTTACTTTCCTATGAAAATAGATTCATCAAGGTTTATTAAATAATTTATTCACTATTTAATTCCCTTCCTACTATTTTCAGTGATTTTTCACATCCACATCACTGCTGCTGCCAGCATCTATTTTTAAGGTAAACTTTACCTATTTCATGACCCTCCATGGATCAACAAAAGTTTGTCATACATATTCCAAAAGTGATCATGAATAACCATTCCCATGGCTGACCGTTACCAACATCTCAATACCTCTCGACGGGCAACATACAAAACGATTATAATGCTATGATCAAAGTATACTTAAGCCATTTTCGCATGGCTATCCAAATTTACACAAAACCGAAAGGTACATGACCTACAACAAAAGGGTAGTCCTATACATGCCATTTCAAAGTTCAACCAAAAGTATACCAAAGGGAGCTTTGATAGTGTGGGCGACTTCGACTTCAAAATCCCGAGTCCGATAGCTGACGAGCCAAAATCTATAAAACAGAAATTCAAAGAATCGAAGTAAGCATTTAATGCTTAGTAAGTTTCGAGCAAAGAATTTAAACACAACTGAAGTATAGCATTCACATAATTAAACGGATAATTCCGTGTATACATATTCTCAAATCATTTATACTTTACATTCCAACCCCTATGTTCATACATAACGGATCATCTTAGCCAAATACCGGAAGCTCATTACTCAACTGAGCGAATATTATTCGAAGGAACTCAACTATTCCAATGCACATACGAACATACCTCATTGCTGGAATTTTTCAAGCGTATTAACTGGGATTTTTACAGCAAGATCGTTCATTCCCGAATCACGTACCTTCGGATTTTATCCGGATATAGCGACTCGCTCAAAAGCCTTCGAGACATAGCCCGGTTATAATAGCTCACACAAATGCCTTCGGGACTTAACCCGGATTTGGTAACTCGTACAAATGCCTTCGGATCTTAGTCCGGATATGGTCACTTAGCACAAAGCCTTCGGGACTTAGCCCGGACATCATTCGAATAACCATGCACATTTAACACTAAATCATGACACATTCGTATTTCATTTCCATTAGCAAAACTCAAACACAAGACACTTATCACACTTGCAACTTCGGCTCAATATCCACACACAAAGAGCATGATTTCGATTTGCTTAAAACATGATCTAATCAAATCATAATTTAAGCTCTATTACTCAAGAGCTTACCTCGGATGTTGTCGAACGATTTCGATGGCTATTCGACCACTTTTTCCTTCCCTTTATCGGATTTAGATCCCCTTTGCTCTTGAGCTTAATTAAACAAATAAATCGATTTAATCATTTGAGCATCGAAAAGAGGAACACAAGGCACTTAGCCCACATTTATACATTAGACATTAAAGTCACATACATGTGAAATCATGCATCAACTCAAGATATTAACCCACACTCCCCTTCTTAGCCGATTGTCCTAACCAAGATAAAGGCATCAATATGCTTGCCTCTAACCGAATGCATGCACACCAATCCATCTTATGTGGCGAATATGCATGTTGATGTTGAGGCCAATTATATATTTAATACCACACATAAATGGCATACATTTTACTAACTAATGCATTACATATTGTAGCTCAATACGCGTTTATCATTTACTCCATAACCAAACATCATCGTATGTAAATATATACCTTGAGATAGTATATATGTCATACCAATACATCATGTGCAAACATATATACATATAGGTGTAAGGGCCGAATCTCAAGTTGATTATAACCAAATATAAACATATATCCAAAACACAAATCTTACCTACCATGCAATATGCATAAATCATACTTATGGATATACCATGGCCGAATACATCACAACACCATACCATTTCAATTTTGGTCATGGTTAAACAAAGAACTTAATGTCTCACTCAAAAATGCTAAAAAGAAAATCCAAGAGTCATCAATCCACCATCACATGTATCATTAACAAGCTTCATATTTAACATGCAATGGCATTAACACAAAATCCACCTTGGCCGAATATCATTCCCATGACATAGCAAAGATTTGAACCATGGGCTAATAAGAACATCAAGCTAGCAACTAAAGACATGCATGAATCTCATGACACAACATTAACATACCTTAATCTTGATACAAGTATGGCCGAACCTCCTCCTAATCCTCTTCTAAACCAAACATGGAGCAAGAACTCCTTCCTTCTTCCTTAGAATTTTCAGCCAAAAGAAATGAAAAGGATGAACACACTTTTTTTTGTTTTCTTTCCTCAACTCACGGCAATGGGGGATCACACACCTTTTTTTTTTTTTCCATTTCTTTATTCCTAACCTTAGTTTATTGTTTCTCGCCATAATGCACCAACACAACATGTCTATGACATGTTTTGCCCATTATCCTTTGTCATGGCCGCCACTAGGCTTTAATTTAGGAAATTTGACATGCAAGCCCATCATTTTCACAACATGCATTAATAGGCCACTTTACATTTGCCTAGCACATTTCTAAATTTTCTCACATAAGTCCTATTTGATAAAATTCACTTACAATTAACAAAATTCAAACATGAAATTTTCACAGATGCATGTGTACATATAATGAGCATCAACTATGGCGGCTAATTATTTTTTTATGACTCAGTTTAGTGGTCCCGAAACCACTTTCCGACTAGGGTCAATTTAGGGCTGTCACAACTCTCCCCCACTTAAGAAATTTTCGTCCCCGAAAATCTTACCGGTAAATAGGTTTGGGTATCGCTCTTTCATAGAGTTCTCGGGTTCCCAAGTAGCTTCTTCTATCCCGTGTTTGAGCCATAACACCTTCACTAGTGGAATCCTTTTGTTTCGCAACTCTTTCACTTCACTTGCTAGGATACGAATCGGTTCTTCTTCATAACTCATATTGGCTTGAATTTCAACCTCTGATGGACTAATTACGTGCGACGGATCAGATCTATAACGTCGAAGCATCGAAACATGAAAGACGTCGTGAATCTTTTCAAGTTCAGGGGGCAAAATCAAATGATACGTAACTGGACCGACTCGTTCGGAGATTTCGTACCGCCCAATGAATCTCGGGCTCAACTTGCCCTTACGGCCAAATCTGAGTATCTTTTTCCAAGGCGAAACTTTAAGAAACACTTTATCTCCCACCTGATATTCAATGTCTTTTCATTTCAAATCCACATACGATTTCTGACGATCTGTGGCTGCCTTCAGACTTTCACGGATTACCTTTACTTTCTGTTCAGCATCTTTAATCAAATCAACTCCGAAAATTTTACTTTCACCGAGCTCGGTCCAAAACAATGGCGTACGGCATTTACGCCCGTACAAAGCCTCGTAAGGTGCCATCTTAATACTGGACTAAAAACTATTGTTGTAAGCGAATTCAATCAAAGGTAAATACCGTTCCCATGAACCACTAAACTCGAGGATGCAACATCTCAACATATCCTCAAGTATCTGAATTATCTGCTCGGATTGACCATCGATTTGAGGATGAAAAGCGATGCTAAAATGCGACTTGGTACCCAAAGCTTCTTGCAATTTCTTCCAAAATCGTGAGGTGAATCTCGGATCTCTATCCGACACGATAGAAATAGGTACTCCGTGTAATCTCACAATCTGAGAAACATATAATTCAGCTAATTTATCCATTGAAAATCCGTGCGTGCACGGGATAAAGTGAGTGACTTAGTCAATCTATGAACAACGACCCAAATCGCATCTTTCTTACTTGCCGACACTGGCAACCCAGATACAAAATCCATCGTGACTCGTTCCCATTTCCATTCAGGTATCATGATCGGCTGAAGTAAACCCGTAGGCACTTGATGTTCCGCCTTCACTTGCTGACATATGAAACACTTCGAAACAAAATTAGAAATGTCTCGTTTCATACCATGCCACCAAAACTGACGTCTTAGGTCGTTGTACATTTTCGTACTCCCCGGGTGAATTGACATTCGGCTACAATGAGCTTCGCTCGTAATCATCGAAATGAGTTCGAATTTCTTGGAACACACAACCGATTTCTGTACCTCAAACAATCGTCATCATCAATTCGAAACTCCGATTCCACATTCGGAACACATTCAGCCCGTTTGCAACCAACTCATCGTCGACTTCCTGAGCTTCACGAATTTGATGAATCAATAATGTTTTGGCCTTTAATTCGGCCACTAACACATTGTCGGGTAGAAACGCATACAAGTGTACATTCATCGCTCAGAAAGCAAACAAAGATTTCGCTTAAAGCGTCCGCAACCACATTAGCCTTTCCCGGGTGATAATCAATGACAAGCTCATAATCTTTTAGCAACTCGAGCCAACGTCTTTGTCGCAGATTCAAGTCTCTTTGAGTCATCAAATATTTGAGACTTTTGTGATCCGAAAATACATGGCACTTCTCACCAAATAAGTAGTGTCGCCATATTTTCAAAGCGAATACGATGGCAGCTAGTTCGAGATCATGGGTCGGATAATTTTTCTCATGTGGCTTTAATTGTCTCGACGCATAGGCCACAACTTGACCTTCTTGCATCAATACGCAACCCAACCCAAGTAGGGAGGCATCACTATAGATGACAAACTCTTTGCCCGATTCGGTCCGCACTAAAATTGAGCTTCATCAAATAAGTTTTCATTGATCAAAACTTTTCGACATTTTTCCGTCCATTCGAACTTAACATCTTTTGAAGTAGCTTCGTCATTGGTGTGGCTATCATCGAGAAACCTTTTACAAACCGTCGGTAGTAACCGCAAGTCCCAAAAGCTCGAACCTCAAGAATATTTCTGAGGCTTCCAGCTTAAGTATGGCTGAAATTTTACTCGGATCAACTCGAATACCCGTTGCGGATATCACATGACCCAAGAAGCTAACCTCTCTTAACCAGAACTCACACTTACTGAACTTAGCATACAACTGCTTATCCCGTAAAATTTGTAACACTACTCTCAGGTGTTCAGCATGCTCGATCTCATCTCTTGAATAGACCAAGATGTCATCAATAAACACAACTACGAACCGGTCCAAATACTGTCTGAAGATTCGATTCATCAAATCCATAAATACCGCAGGGGCATTAGTGAGCCCAAACGGCATCACTAAGAAGTCGTAATGACCGTACCTCGTTCTGAAAGCAGTCTTGGGTACATCCGAATCTCGAATTCATGAATCGGTAATAACCCGATCTCGGATCTATCTTTGAAAACACCGAGGCTCCTTTTAGTTGATCAAACAAATCATCAATGCGCGATAACGGATATTTATTCTTTATTGTCACTTTATTGAGTGACGATAGTCAATGCACAACCTCATGGTTCCGTCCTTCTTTTCATAAACAATCTTGGTGCACCCAAGGTGAGAAACTTGGTCGAGCGAAACCTCTATCCGTCAATTCTTGCAACTGATCTTTCAACTCTTTTAACTCGGTTGGTGCCATACGATACGGAGCTATCGAAATTGGCGTAGTCCCAGGTACAAGCTCAATACCAAACTCTACTTCCCGAACAGGTGGTAAACCCGGTAATTCTTCGGGAAAAACATCCGGGTATTCACAAACCACCGGCACAGATTCGGGTTTCTTTTCCAATTCCTAGTCATCAAGTACATACGCAAGGTATGCTTCACACCCCTTTCTTACATATTTCTGAGCCAACATCGATGATATTACAGCTGGTAACCCATTCAAGTCTGTAGACTCAACTCGGATTATCTCGTTATTTTCGCACCTCAGATCAATAGTCTTGCTTTTGCAATTCACAACCGCATCATGCACGGTCAACCAATCTAAACCGAGGATAACATCAAATTCATCAAACGGCAAAAGCATCAAGTCTGCCGGAAAACAGGAACTTCAGATTACTAGGGGACATTTCTTACACACTTTGTCGACAAGCACGTAACGACCCAAGGGATTTGACACCTGAATTACGAACTCAGTAGACTCAATAGGTAAAGTCTTACTGGATGCTAAGGTTTCACATATATAAGAATGAGTAGAACCAAGGGTCAATCAAAGCAATCACATTAGTATCAAAGAGAGTAAAGGTACCGGTAATAACATCTGGCGAGGAAGCATCCTCGCGTGCGCGTATAGCATAAGACCTAGCAGAGCACGAGCCTCGGATCCGGTCGCAGATCTCTAGATCCTCTCGACCACCACTAACATTGCCCGTATTTCCAGATGGTCTACCTCGAGCAGTGGTAGCACCCGGTTTCCCACTCTGATTTATATTCTGTTCAGGCAACCTCGGGCAATCTTTAATGAAGTGGTCAACTGATCCGCACTTGTAACAGGAGCGGTCACGGAATCTACAACTCCCAGAATGCCATTTGCCACAATATTGGCACTCCGTTCTGTCTCGACGATCATTGCCAACACTGGCGATCGAAGTGACTCGCGTGCTCATAGGGGGTCGATCGCGATCTCGTCTAGAAAAGCCCGAAGTGTCTCTAGACCGGCCTAAGCCATCTCTAAATTTCTTTGATGACTGTGGGAAGGGCTTCCCCGAAGACCTCTTACAAAACTCCCTTGCTCCCACTTCAGCTTTTCTTTTCTCCATACTGAGTTCCTCGGCTTTGCAAGCTCGCTCGACAAGTACCACAAATTCTCGAATTTCCAAGATGCCAACATACAGCTTTATATCATCATTCAGTCCGTCTTCGAAACGTTTACACATCACGGCTTCTGAGGAAATGCATTCTCGTGCGTATCGACTAAGCCTCACAAATTTTCGTTCATAGTCGGTAACCGACATGGAACCTTGTTTGAGTTCAAGAAATTCCTTCCGTTTTTGGTCAATGAATCTCTGACTGATATACTTCTTTCGAAACTCGATTTGGAAGAACTCCCAAGTCACTTGCTCTTTGGGCACAACAGAAGTCAACGTATTCCACCAATAGTAGGCAGAATCACGTAGCAAGGAGATAGTACACTTTAGGCACTCATTGGATGTGCAAGATAGTTCATCAAGTACCCGAATAGTGTTGTCCAACCAAAATTCAGCTTGCTTGGCATCATCATTATCCATAGCCTTAAATTCAGTAGCCCCTTGTTTTCGGATTCTGTCAACTAGGGGCTTATTTGACCTTATGTGGTCGCCATCAAGGTATTGTAGGTGAGGGTGGTATTAGTCGGGAATGGAGGTTGTGGAACAACCGTATTAGTTCGAATGTATTGGTTGAACCAATCATTCATCACGCTATAGAAAGCTTGTCTAGCTTCGTCATTCGGGTTACTAGCATTAGGTTGAGAGTCCGCGGAGCCGTCCCTTGTCGGGAGCAAAGCAACACTCTCAAGATCATCACCTACCGCTTCGGTCGGGATTGGGATCCATTACTATAAATAAACACATTTGTAAATGTCAGAAATCACCACACTATCAAATAATCACATAAAATGGCATGTATAGCTAGACCCAAACGCATTACGGTAGTCCTAAAATCGACTAAACCTGGCTCTGATACCAATAAAATTGTAACGCCCCGTACCCGAGACTGTCGCCGGAGTCGGACACGAGGGGTTATCGGGCTTAGTCCACTTATTTGCACAGTCCATTTAAAAGTTTTCCAGACGACTGGCTAACTGCGTCACTGTCACCTTAAAAACCATAACTTTAGTTCCACGACTCGAAAATCAGTTTCGTAATTTTTCCCATAAACTAGACTCATATATCCATCTACAAAATTTTTTCTAGAATTTTTGGTTGGGTCAATTAGTACAGTTTATTAGTTAAAGTTCCCCATGTTACAGGGTTCGACTACACTGACCTTTGCGTATTACGACTAGGATATCTCCCTGTACTGGGCTTCAATACTGATTCCGTTTCTTTCTATAGAAACTAGACTCAAAAAGGAATCTATACATGTATGGCATGACTTCTAACTGTCGCTGGTTAATTTATAATGAATTTCCAAAGTCAGATCAAGGGATCCAGAAACCGTTCTGGCCCTGTCTCATGAAAGCTTTAACATCTCATAATATACAGTTCATATTAACGTTTCGTTACTTTCCTATGAAAATAGATTCATCAAGGTTCGATTACATAATTTATTCACTATTTAATTCCCTTCCTACTATTTTCAGTAATTTTTCACATCCACATCACTGCTGCTGCCAGCATCTATTTTTAAGGTAAACTTTAACTATTTCATGACCCTCCATGGATCAACAAAAGTTTGTCATACATATTCCAAAAGTGATCATGAATAACCATTCCCATGGCTAACTGTTACCAACATCTCAATACCTCTCGACGGGCAACATACAAAACGATTATAATGCTATGATCAAAGTATACTTAAGCCATTTTCGCATGGCTATCCAAATTTACACAAAACCGAAAGGTACATGACCTACAACAAAAGGGTAGTCCTATACATGCCATTTCAAAGTTCAACCAAAAGTATACCAAAGGGAGCTTTGATAGTGTGGGCGACTTCGACTTCAAAATCCCGAGTCCGATAGCTGACGAGCCAAAATCTATAAAACAGAAATTCAAAGAATCGGAGTAAGCATTTAATGCTTAGTAAGTTTCGAGCAAAGAATTTAAACACAACTGAAGTATAGCATTCACATAATTAAACGGATAATTCCGTATACATATTCTCAAATCATTTCTACTTTACATTCCAACCCCTATGTTCATACATAAGGGATCATCTTAGCCAAATACCGAAGCTCATTACTCAACTAAGCGAATATTATTCAAGGAACTCAACTATTCCAATGCACATACGAACATACCTCATTGCTGGAATTTTTCAAGCGTATTAACGGGATTTTACAGCAAGATCGTTCATTCCCGAATCACGTACCTTGGATTTTATCCGGATATAGCGACTCGCTCAAAAGCCTTCGGACATAGCCCGGTTATAATAGCTCACACAAATGCCTTCGGGACTTAACCTGATTTGGTAACTCGCACAAATGCCTTGGATCTTAGTCCGGATATGGTCACTTAGCACAAAGCCTTTGGGACTTAGCCCGGACATCATTCAATAACCATGCACATTTAACACTAAATCATGACACATTCCGTATTTCATTTTCATTAGCAAAACTCAAACACAAGACACTTATCACACTTGCAATTTCGGCTCAATATCCACACACAAAGAGCATGATATCGATTTGCTTAAAACATGATCTAATCAAATCATAATTTAAGCTCTATTACTCAAGAACTTACCTCGGATGTTGTCGAACGATTTCGATGGCTATTCGACCACTTTTTCCTTCCCTTTATCGGATTTAGATCCCCTTTGCTCTTGAGCTTAATCGATTTAATCAAACAAATAAATCGATTTAATCATTTGAGTATCGAAAAGAGGAACACAAGGCACTTAGCCCACATTTATACATTAGACATTAAAGTCACATACATGTGAAATCATGCATCAACTCAAGATATTAACCCACACTCCCCTTCTTAGCCGATTGTCCTAACCAAGATAAAGGCATCAATATGCTTGCCTCTAACCGAATGCATGCACACCAATCCATCTTATGTGGCCGAATATGCATGTTGATGTTGAGGCCAATTATATATTTAATACCACACATAAATGGCATACATTTTACTAACTAATGCATTACATATTGTAGCTCAATATGCATTTATCATTTACTCCATAACCGAAACATCATCATATGTAAATATATACCTTGAGATAGTATATATGTCATACCAATACATCATGTGCAAACATATATACATATAGGTGTAAGGGCCGATTCTCAAGTTGATTATAACCAAATATAAACATATATCCAAAACACAAATCTTACCTACCATGCAATATGCATAAATCATACTTATGGATATACCATGGCCGAATACATCACAACACCATACCATTTCAATTTTTGGTCATGGTTAAACAAAGAACTTAATGTCTCACTCAAAAATGCTAAAAAGAAAATCCAAGAGTCATCAATCCACCATCACATGTATCATTAACAAGCTTCATATTTAACATGCAATGGCATTAACACAAAATCCACCTTGGCCGAATATCATTCCCATGACATAGCAAAGATTTGAACCATGGGCTAATAAGAACATCAAGCTAGCAACTAAAGACATGCATGAATCTCATGACACAACATTAACATACCTTAATCTTGATACAAGTATGGCGAACCTCCTCTTAATCCTCTTCTAAACCAAACATGGAGCAAGAACTCCTTCCTTCTTCCTTAGAATTTTCAGCCAAAAGAAATGAAAAGGATGAACACACTTTTTTTTGTTTTCTTTCCCTCAACTCACGGCAATGGGGGATCACACACCTTCTTTTTTTTTTTCCATTTCTTTATTCCTAACCTTAGTTTATTGTTTCCTCCCATAATGCACCAACACAACATGTCTATGACATGTTTTGCCCATCATCCTTTGTCATGGCCGGCCACTAGGCTTTAATTTAGGGAAATTTGACATGCAAGCCCATCATTTTCACAACATGCATTAATAGGCCACTTTACATTTGCCTAGCACATTTCTAAATTTTCTCACATAAGTCCTATTTGATAAAATTCACTTACAATTAACAAAATTCAAACATGAAATTTTCACACATGCATGTGTACATATAATGAGCATCAACTATGACGGCTAATTATTTTTTTATGACTCAGTTTAGTGGTCCCGAAACCACTTTCCGACTAGGGTCAATTTAGGGCTGTCACATATGCCGTGGGCATAGTCGCTACGGAATATGAGCGTAGTGTGCGCTTTGAGGATGGTCTTAGGGATGACCTTAGGGTGTTGATTGCTCCGCAGAGGGAGCGGGACTTTGCGGTCTAGGTGGAGAAGGCAAAGATAGCTGAGGAGGTTAAACGGGCTGAAAAACAGAATCGGGAGAAAGATCGAAACTGTTTTCAGAGGGATTCAGGGCCCTCAAGTGGTGCTAATAGGAATGTTAAGAGAGCAAGAGTGGAGGAACCAGTTCGAGCAGTGCTGATGAATGTGGTTAGACCACCAATCTGTGGAGACTGTGGTAAGGTACATTTGGGAGAGTGTAGGAAACGTTTCGGTGCTTGTTTCCGATGCGGATCTATGGAGCATAGAGTTAAAGACTGTCCTTAGAGAGCTGATCAGGCTCAGGTTGCTGTACAGAGGGTTGCTCAACCCATGAGAGGTGGACCACAACCACTGAGAAGACGTGGGCAAGGTAGGAATAGAAATGGTCGAGGTCGAGGGGCACCTGTCAGGGGTGCCAGAAATACTAAAGCTCGACAGCCAGCGTTGGTGTATGCAGCTCGTCGTCGAGAGGAGGGCGACGCACCTGACGTCATAACGGGTACGTTTTTGGTTTCTAGCATGCCGTATACTGCTCTGGTGGATATTGGATCTACTCATTCCTATGTTGGATGTGCCATATCTAGGTCGTTGGGTGTACACTCTGAGAACATTGTGAGTGGGGTATATGTGCTAAGTCCTTTGGGTCACTCGGTTAGGGTAGACAAACTGTATAGGGATGTACCCTTAGAAACTCAAGGTAGGACTTTCCTTGGAGATCTGATGGAGTTACCATTCGGGGAATTTGACCTCATTCTGGGAATGGACTGGCTTGTTAAGCATAAGGTGACTCTGGATTGTGCAGCTAAGCGAATGGTGTTAAGGACTGCGGAAGGTGAGGAGGTTATGGTGATAGGGGAACGAAGGGATTATTTGTCCAATGTGGTGTCGACATTAAGAGTCGAAAAGTGGATTCGGAAAGGTTGTGAGGCTAATTTGGCATTTGTAAGTCAGTCGGAAGAGGAGGGACTGACGGTGGATAAGGTTAGGACCGTAAAAGAGTTCTAAGATGTTTTTCTAGAGGAGCTTCCAAGATTGCCTCCGAACAGAGAAGTTGAGTTTGGAATCGACTTGTTGCCTGGAACTGCGCCCGTGTCCTTCGCTCCATATAGGATGGCACCAAAGGAGTTAGTGGAGTTAAAGGCACAAATTCAGGAGTTGTTGGATAGGGGCTTCATTAGGCCAAGTGTGTGTCCTTGGGGAGCACCGGTGCTATTCGTGAAAAAGAAGGATGGTACGATGCGGTTGTTCATTGATTATCGCCAGTTGAACAAACAGACGATTAAGAATAAGTATCCACTGCCAAGGATTGACGATCTGTTCGACCAGCTTAGAGGAGCTTCTGTATTTTCCAAGATCGACCTTCGATCTAGATATCATCAGTTAAGGATCAATGAGGCAGATATCCATAAGACGGCATTCAGGACTCGGTATGGTCATTACGAGTTTCTGGTTATGCCATTTGGACTGACGAATGCTCCTGCAGCGTTTATGGATCTGATGAGTTGTGTGTTTCAACCATTTTTGGATCAGTTCGTAGTCGTCATTATTGAAAACATCTTGGTATATTCTGAAACGGAAGCAAAGCATGATGAGCATCTCCGTAAATTGCTGCAAGTGTTAAGGGAGAAGGAACTTTATGCGGAGTTCAGCAAGTGTGAATTTTGGTTGAAGGAAGTAACCTTCTTAGGACATGTGGTCTCTGCTGAGGGGATTAAGGTGGACCCTCGGAAGATTGACGCGATTTTGGAGTGGAAGCCGCCTAGGTCAGTGTCAGAAATACGAAGTTTTCTAGGATTTGTAGGATACTACAGAAGGTTTGTGGAAGGTTTTTCTGTGATGGCAGCACCCCTGACAAAACTCATAAGGAAAGGAGTACCATTTGTATGGACTAAGAAGCAGCAGGAAGCTTTTGAGAAGTTGAAGAAAGTTCCGACTGAAGCACCTATGTTAATTCAGCCAGAGTCTGGGAAGGATTTTACGGTGTACAGTAACGCATCACATGTAGGTTTGGGCTGCGTGTTGATACAAGAGGGTAAGGTGGTTGTATATGCATCACTACAGCTTAAGCCTCACGAGGGGAACTATCCTACTCATGATTTGGAGTTGGCGGCGGTGATATTTGCACTTAAGATTTGGAGACATTACTTGTACAAAGAAAGGTGTATTATATACACAGACCACAAGAGTCTTAAGTATTTGTTGACTCAGAAGGAGCTAAACCTTAGGAAAAGGAGATGGATTAAGTTGCTTAAGGATTATGACTGTTCGATCGAGTATCACTCAGGAAAGGCTAATGTGGTAGCCGACGCTCTAAGTCGTAGAACTGTATCTGATCTGAGAGCAATGTTTGCTCGTCTGAGTCTGTATGATGATGGAAGTCTGTTGGCTGAGTTGCAAGTGAGACCAACCTGGATAGAACAGATTAAGGAAAAGCAGCTGAATGATGAGTCTTTGGTCGCTCGTTTTCAACAAGTTAAGGAAGGGGAAACTTCTGAGTTTGGGTTAAATAGCAAAGGAGTTCTATGTTTCCGAGGAAGAATTTGTGTTCCGAAGGACTCTAACTTGAGGCAGGCAATATTGAAGGAAGCTCATGGGGGACTGTGTGCCATGCATCCTGGAGGGAATAAGTTGTATCACGACTTGCGAGAAGTGTACTGGTGGCCTGTACTTAAGCGAGAAGTAACGGAGTTTGTAGGAAAATGTTTGACATGCCAGCAAGTGAAAGCTGAACATCAATTACCTTCTGGACTGTTGCAGTCGGTGAAGATACCACTTTGGAAGTGGGAGAGGGTAACCATGGACTTTGTGAGTGGGCTGCCCTTGACACCATCGAAGAAAGACTCGGTGTGGGTGGTTGTGGATAGGTTGACCAAATCAGCCCATTTCATACACATGACGCATCGACTTCTCACTTCAAAGGTTAGCCAAGCTGTATGTGGCAGAGATTGTGCGACTTCATGGAGTCCCAATTTCGATTATCTCTGACTGGGATCCTAGATTCACATCTCGGTTTTGGCAATAGCTGCATGAGGCATTGGGGACGCGATTGAACTTTAGCACGACTTTCCATCCCCAAACTGATGGTCAGTCGGAAAGGGTTATTCAGATTCTGGAGAATATGTTGAGGGGATGTGTAATGGACTTTCGAGGTAGTTGGGAGGATTACTTGCCGTTGGCGGAATTTATGATATATAACAGCTACGGTAGTATTCGAATGGCACCGTATGAAGCCTTCAGATGGACGAAGGTGTCGTACCCCTAGTTGTTGGACTGAACTAGGAGAGTGACAAGTTCTTGGACCAGAGTTGGTAGCTGATACTGAAGATAAGGTCAGAATAATTAGGGATCGGTTAAAAGAAGCTTCTGGTAGGCAAAAGTCGTATGCAGATTTGAAGTGGAAGGAGATTGAGTACTCAATAGGTGATATGGATTTCTTGAAGGTTTCTCCTTGGAAGAAGATATTAAGGTTTGGTAAGAAAGGAAAGCTGAGTCCGCGGTTCATTGGGCCTTATCAGATTTTGAAGCGAGTAGGCCCAGTAGCTTATCAATTGGAACTGCCTCCAGAGTTAGACAGGATTCACAATGTTTTTCACGTCACCATGTTAAGGCATTATCGTTCTGACCCTGCTCATGTCGTGCCGGTTGCAGATATTGAAGTTCAGAATGATTTGACCTTTGAGGAGGAGCCTGTGGAAATATTGGCTCGAGATGTTAAGGTTCTCAGAAGGAAATTTGTCCCGTTAGTGAAAGTGCTTTGGCGTAATCATGGCAGAGAGGAAGCTACTTGGGAGCCGGAAGAGGCGATGCAACAGCAATACCCTCATCTGTTTGGATCAGGTAAATTTCGAGGATGAAATTTCTTTAAGGAGGGCAGAGCTGTATCGCCCCAATTTTTGGGAATTCTGTGTATGTTGGCGAATTTAAAAATTTTTGTGTTCTGTTTGCGTGGGTGTAGGTTTAATTATGTTAGTGGGCCTCTAGAAGGCCCAAGCGTAAGTTAAAACTCGATAATTTTAGTTAATTCTAGTTCCATAAGAAAAGGGGTTCTGGTTAACTGGGCTTTTAAGAATTAACTGGGTAAAATAAAACACAAGGAAGCCTGTGGTAAGTTGGCATGTGACGCCACTTGGGGGGCTTTAGAGGTGGCGTGTGGATGACCAAGGAGAGCTAAGGTTCGAGTCGCAAGGTAAGCAAATTAGTGATATTAATTTTTATGTACAGAAAAGGTAAGCAGTGGAACTGAAGTGAAAGTATGTCAGGAGAGGATTTAGGAGTTGATAAGGGATAGGATTTAGGAGTTGATAAGGGATAGGATTTAAGAGCTGATTAGGGAGACTAGTGTTGGCCGAATGGTGGACTTTTGAGGAGCAAGAATTGGTTGGCCAAGGGGTGCTTTAGAGGGGCAATTTTGGCTAGGTTAAGTGCCAGTATAAGTTCGGCATTAGGGGTAAGTTGAGCCATTTTGTTGACCATCCTTCCTCCTCTTCTCTTCTTTTCTTTTTCTCTCCATCTACTTTCTCCTCTTCTTTTCTCCATCACCGAATCTTTCCACCACTCTACCCGACACTACTTTTTCCATTATTCTAAGCCTATAGTCGATTGCCTCAAAAAGCTGAAATCCCGAAGGCCTAATTTCTTTTGTGCCATTTTCTTCTAGGCAAAACTCTCTTATTCTCCCTCATTTTCTTGACCGATTCTCTTGTCCTTTGAACCCCAAGTTTCTATCGACAAAGCCACTACAAAACCTCATATTTTCTTCACTGTTACAAAAAGCCGAAAACGCATAGCCATAGGGTCATAGACGAATTTTAAGATCACTAAAGGCTCAACTTTTGTTATCATTTAAGGGGTAGATCTACGTCAGAATCGAGTAGGAGTTAATTGGAGTCATTGACTGAAGGAACCGGTGGTAAGTTCTTTAACTTAATCCTTATTTCAGGTTTTAGAAAAGCCAAAACCCCTAAAGGTTAGGGGGGCTGTCGATTTGGGCATGTAGCTCTAAGGGGTGTTATAACTGTTTTATTTTGATAATAGTGGGATCTAAAGGCTGCTGATCGAAGGCTTGGACAAGCGGAGCAACTGGATCTAAACATAATCGCTAACTTCGACAAAGGTAGGATCACTAGTGCCTAAGGTGCCTTTTGCCGAATATGGTAAGGGGTTATTACGTAGTTGGTTTTTGATAACTTAGATTAACGTGTTAGTAATTCAACTATAGGTAGTACGTGTGTGGATCTCGTCAGCATATCATCGCAATCAAGTGTGTAACTGACACCCTCTTATAGACTAGATCGGCAAAAGCCGGCATTTTAAGAGCATGCGAGTGTGCAAATGCTTGTGAGATTAGTAGTTTGATGTATATGGTAGATTAAAGTGATAAGACTGTAGAGTGCACGATTCTGTGCATTTTGATGTTTTTGGGCTTAATGGGCCAAAATCGGGATAGTGGGCCAACGGGCCCAATACGGTAAGAAAAAGCGGTAAGTGTTTCTGGTCATATATAAATGGCTATGCTATGCATGAAAACCCTAAGAATAGTTAAATTACTTGAATACCCCTATGTATGGAAATTACGGATATACCGTAGGTGCAAAATTACCATTATACCCCTAGGGTTACTTTTGACTGAAAAGCATGATAATTTAATTCTGTATGATGTATGCCATGATTATATATCTGCTGCATGGGGACATGGGTTATATTATGGAGGAAGCGTCCTGGTGGCTATGCCACATTTATCTGATCTGGTGGCTCTGCCACATATATCTGTTCTGGTGGCTCTGCCACAATTATCTGTTCTGGTGACTCTGTCACATTATCTGTTCTGCCAACAATGCTGCATATTTCTGTGGCATGTAGTGGTTGGGCGGGTCGAGTAGTCTCCCCACATGGTGAAAGGTTGGTATGGGGGTGCATGTGCTTGGATATGGGTTGGGTTTTGCATAGACATGTAATATCTATTCTGTTCTGTTATGGGCCTATAGGCTTTATTCTGACTTCTGTTCTGGGCTAAGGCCAACTTATTCTGTTTCTATGGTTGAGCTGATATAGGCTATGGTTGGGTTAATTTACAAATTGAGTTTCCCCAAACTCACCCTTTTTATTTCCATCCACGCAGGTAGTCCCCATCCATAGTGGGCTTGGAGCTGTGAGGGATTCGGAGTGGCCACACGTTCTGCAAGTTTGACTCTCTTCCAGTGAACTGGAAATTTATTTTACGTTTAATGTTTTGGTTTTTTTTAAAAATTGTAATAAGGCCACTTAATTATTTTTGATGGTTTTAATATGTTTTGTTAAAGTAGGTAATACTTATATTTAACTGTTGGAATTGGATAACTTTAGAACGTGTTTTCAAAAAACAGTAATTGATTTCAAAATAACACGACAACAAGTAAAACTTTTGCAATGAAAATATTTACCAAAATTAATCACTTTCCCTAAAAAGGACTTAATGAAATTGGTTTCCTGGAAATATACATGACGTTAAAGTGTGGCAATGGCGGTGTGCATGTCTAGGATTGGATCCGAAGGGAGCTTAGTACTTAAGTAGTCCGATGAACTCACCTCCTCCTTTCCGGTTTCCTACCTGGTGCTCAGCTTCCATTCACCTTAACCTGCATTAAAATTATCTTTTAAAACACTATGTAAGTTTTCTAGAACAACGACCTGAAATGTTTTTGAACGCTTTGATGTGGCATGTCGGATTCGGCCATAACGTCTAGGCCGGGTTTGGGGTGTTACATGGATATCATGAAATTTTAATCTCCACTAATCGGATTGAGATCTGAGTTTCATATCATGATTTCTTTGGAAAGCCAGAAGAGGCTTGAAATAAAAAGTAGCTGAGGGTTGAATTGACAAATAATTGGACTGTGTGAAATTATAAAGAGTATGAGGTTGAGATGAACTGACTAGTTTTACTATTCGAATCCGAAAGGATTCGGGTGCGAATGTATATGTAACATGATGGTATGGATCGGACTTTTGAGTACATGAGCTTTTTAGTAGAGATTAAGTTTCAGTAAAAGTATTGTAAAGTGAATATCACTTATGATTTTTGTATGTAAAATTTAAAAAGACAGGTAATAAAAGTTTAGCCTGAGTGAAAGTTCATTGACATCAATTATAGGATTGAGTAATCCAAGTGAAAAACCAAAACCACTTTTCTGGTAAGATTTTGGGGGACGAAAATCCCTAAAGGGGGGAGAAATATAACATCCTGATTTTGGGCTTAGTCGGAACAGTGGTTTCAGGACCACAAATTCGATGAGGAGAATTTCATTTTTATTATATTTTTATGGTCTACGATTTCATGAAATGATTTCCTGAAAATTTCGATGTTCGGGCACTCAATTTAGTAAACAGGACTAAATTGTAAAAACTGTAAAAGTTGAGTTCTACATGTTAGAGGTATCAATTTGTTATGAAATTTTAAATGGGAAGTCCTTAAATGATAATTAAACCATTTTATAACTTGTTGGACAAAAATGGCCTTGATTGGGTAAAATTTTGAAAGAATAGTAAAAAGGGCATTTTGGTCATTTAGGGGTAAAATGAAATAAGAGATAAATTTTAAACTCCAAATGTGTCCCTCTCTTCTTGCTACAGCAGAATGTACCAAGAGCAGCCATGGTTAGGGTTTGGCCAAGCTTCCAAGCTTAATAATCAAGGAAATCGAGATTTGGGCTTAAATCGGGAAAATACAAGGTTATGGACTAGAATGGTAAATTGCCATTTCTGGATCCAAGGTAAGTTTGTACGTAAATAATATATCGATTCTTTTTATTTTATTATATTTTTCTATCATATGAAATGTGGCTGCCTATAGAATGATTATTTGTTGTAAATTGCAAATTGAAAAAGGACTATGAATAAATTGTAACATGTTCGAAAGTGAGGAAATTCCCGGTTGAGCCTTCAGAATAGAAACGATATGAATGATCTATTGTGAGGTCACATGTGTAGTACTAAGTGTAGACTACTACGTGTACCGGATAATTGGTCGCACGTGTAGTACTAAGTGCAGGCTACTATGCGTACCCGATAACTTCGATCACGTGTGTAGTACTAAGTGCAGGCTACTACGTGTATCAGATGGTTAGGTCACGTGTGTAGTACTAAGTGCAGGCTACTACATGTACCAGATAATTGGTCGCATGTGTAGTACTAAGTGTAGGCTACTATGTGTACCAGATAGCTTTGGCTACAAGTGTGAAAATATGTGCAGGCAACTGAGTATCAGTTATTATTCCGAAGAGTTCAATGGGAAAATTGATTAAGTAAAAATACATGTGAACATGATTATATGATGATGGGAAAATCGATTAAGTAAAAATACATGTGAACATGATTATATGATGAATAAGTGTAGGCATATGTTTAAGAAAATTTTGAGCAATATGCTCGATATTTGAGTGAACTTGATAAGACAATATGGATTAAGTGAAATTATGTAAGAGTGAATTTTAGTAGTAAAAGCAGTGTTGGACAACAACAGTTGTGTGACTTTGAAAATTCACCAAAAATTTTGTAAGTTGAATTAATATCAAATAAATTATGAAATTAAATCTTAATGAGTCTATTTTCATATAAAGGAAACAGGGGAGCAAAAGAGTTGTATATTATGTGATATTCTAATTTTTGTGAGATAGTTTCAGAATGAATTTGAGATCCCTATTCGACTTTGAAAAGTTGTTAAAAATTGTAGAAAAATAATTATGGGTTATAATTTATATTCCTAGAATATTTTATGAGTCTAATTTTAATAGAAACAAACATTAACAGATATCTGAGTCTCCTACTATGAGATAAATAAATTTTAGTGAAGAAAGGTCAAAGCTGTCAAACAGTGAAATAGGGGAGACTTTGAATAATAAACTGTACTTATTGGATGAACCAAAAATTCTGAAAATTTTATGGTTAAAATATATAAGAGTCTAGTTTCTGGAAAAGTTTACAGATCTTGATTTGGAGTTCCGTAACTCTAGATATAAATGATTTAGTGACTATGACTCAAGAAAGCAGCTTAACCAGAACATGTGTAAGTGTACAATTGGGTTAGTTTTACTATAGAAAGCATGTGAGTAAATTGCTTATTATTATTTCATGCGAGCTTACTAAGCGTAAAGCTTACCCCCTCTTTCCATTTCTTTTAGTGTTGTTAGGTTAGCTTAGGGTTGGAGATCGTCGGAGGCAGCATCACACTATCAAGCCAACACCTTGACAATATTAACATATATACTAGAATTATCAAGTGAGTGGCATGTATAGGGACCTAGTTTTATAACATGTGTTATTATAATTTGGCCAAATATATTGGTCTTTAGTGAGCTATAAATCTAGCTATTTATTTATGTTTGATATTGGTGATGTGCATATGCTTGTTTGCCATACATGGTTGGTAGTATGTTATGTGTTGTTGTTAATGTTTAAGTCCGTTAACGCCTCGAACCCTGTCCCAGTGAGGGTTTTACAAGATATGCTGATCATCAACTAATCAGAGCAACAGTGCTTTCATCTAACATTATAATCAGCTAGCATTCTCATACGATAAGAATTTCATCAGAAAACGAGTAATCACATATATCTTTGAGGATAAGTGAATATATAAAATACTAGAAGAAATTATCATAATCTATTCAATTTCAACTGTCACACTCAGACATTTTTACGATTCAAATATCATTTCTCTGACTAATTCTATCATCACTAATCTTGTATTATTCCATTCACTAATGAAAATTAATCTAGAAGAAATTCTAGCAATACATACTTTGGATACCATACCTGAATGAGTCGATTAGCCGAGATTAACTTTTTCTTTAAATGTGACATTGCGAAATCTGAATAATCTTTAGATTAACCTAGTATCTTTTCCACAATGTACTCACTTAATAAACTATTCTTAAATCTGTCCACATTATTAGTTATTCTGCTACTGAACTCTTTAGTCTCTCACTTATGAGCTCATTCAACATAAATCTCATGAAATTTTGTTATAAAATACCACATTGGTAAGGGGGTGAGGTCGTAAAGCCTCTAACTCAACTCTCATATATACACACATGTGACTTAACATTCATCATCATCATAATATCATCACAGTTATACAATTTACTTCAGGCAATTTAACATACATTTTTATGCCACACAAAGTTTTTGATTATCTTATTCAAACAAATGCACATATGTATACATTCCATAAATTTTGAGTAAGTTTACTTATCGCATTCGTTTAGTCAAAAAAGTTAGGCACATAACATCATATGAATGACAAACAAACATGGATGCTTATCACAATATGAGCTTTCATTTCATTTCATAAAATTACCATAATCCATCGAAACACAACGTTTGACTTGAACAATGACATTTTACCCATATTTCTCAACTTATTGTTATTTCATTATGCACATCATCACATGCATATCATGAACAGTTATTCATACCTTTCTAAGTTTTGACTCATCACAAACACATTTTAAAATATCTTAGTATCACTTTCAGTGTTTTTTGAAACTAGCTCGGTTGGAAAGCATCTATGTCTTAACAAAATAATTTCATCAGGGTCGGGAGATATCACACTATCGCAGGTTATATATGGCATGTATAGCTAGACTTACACACATGCTAGTTAGTCCGAGAACCAACAAAACAATAGCTCTGATACCACTAAATGTAATACCCCTTACCTATATCCAATGCCGAAACAGGGTACGAGGCATTACCAAACTTAAACACAAGCAAACACATTTTTCCAAGCCATAATTTTTTGTCCAAATTAAAAATTTTTAACAATCAATCACATCGTCCCTAAATCGAGCCTATGAGGCCCAAAACATGCTTTAGGAGTGATTCGGGACTAAACTAAGAACTTTAGAAAATTTTTGCAACACTTAGAAAATTTTTCCACTAAACAGAGGTCACATGCTCGTATGGCTTGGGACACGCCTGTGTCCCTAACCCGTGTAACTCTCTGTTTGTCACCCAAGAACAAATTGAATCACACGGCCAAGACACACGCTCGTGTCCCAAGGCTATTTCCTTTACATGACTGAGACACACGTCCGTGTCTCTACTCGTGTGCTCTATTCTGAGCATTCTATTTTGCAACAATTTAGGTGCAAGGGGCACACGGCTGGATCACACGTCCATGAGGCTGATCGTGTGTCACACACGGCTTAGACACACGCCTGTGTGTCTACCCGTGTGGGAAAATACAAGGCTATTTACCAAGCCATTTTGCCACCCTCACTTGCACACATCTACACAACATCACATGGCACAAATTCAAACATGTAAGACCAACCAAACCATTCAAAATTATGAACATCACATACCAATACCATACCAACATTTATCATGCCATAAATCATTCATGTCAATTTCACCTTCATTAGGCTTAATTTAACTACTTTCTAGTTACCTTATTGAACATCCAAATTTATTATCTCATTAGTAGACCACATTACCAAACATTAACATTCATGCGATAATTCACATTTCCAAACAACTCACATTCACCATGCATACCATGATCATATCACCAAAGGAATTGACATATATATGAATATACTTAGGCTTACAACCATGTTAGCCAAACAAGCCAATTTATATGGCCAAATATCAAAACAAGCCTTTGACCATTACAAGCCAATACATTGGCTAAAGTCATAATGACACATATGACCAAAACACCAAGTCCCTATACATGCCATAATATTAAAATAATTGAATTCAACAATACCCAAAATTGATAGCTTGATAGTGTGATAAGATCTCTGACGATCTCCAACCCGAGCTAGCTTAATAATCGTATAAAACATGGTAAAGGAAAGGATTAAGCTACATAACTTTGTAAGTCAGCATGAAAATAATAAGCAACTCTTATTAAGCATTTATCAAGGTCAACAATTTAAACACAAGATAGTACTAATAGCTATAAATTTCATATTTATAATTTTATTCAATCAGATGTTTACTTTATTAACTTATAAGCATAATTTAACATATCTTGGCATTAGCCTAACAGCCATAATCTCTCTTTCGTAACATATCACAAAAATTAACAAGTCATTTCAAGCCTCATAGTAAACATGCACATTAAATTATGTGAACTCATATTTCCAAACATATATCTTAATATCTTTCAATTGCCTAAACTTTCCCATACTTTTATAACCACGATAATAGGCAATTATGCCAACCTTTCCTTTTTCTCATACCTGATAAATCACAATTTGTGTGAATGAAACATGTTATATCATGACTCAATTTGGCTAGGAAGCCAAACACATGATCCACAACCAAATTTACCACGAATTTCATACATCACAAGTATAGACCAATAACCACAAGGTTTTCACAAAATCATTCTCGTAGAAATCATGAACTCACAATTTCATGAAGTCAATGCATATAGATTTTATGTACATACCTGTTCCAATTCGTAATAATTACATACTTTTTCTCTTCTTTGGCATACCAGTTGAATTTCTCGTTAAACTACTTGGAATACTAAAGGATACTCAGGAATCCCATACACTCGGTACCATACCAATGCCATATCCTAGATATGGTCTTACATGTAATCTCGTATCGATGCTAGTAGCCCAGCTATAGTCTTACACGATATCTCTTATCGATGCCATGTCCTAGATATGGTCTTACACGAAATCTCATATAGATTCCATATCCCAGATATGGTCTTACACGTAATCTCAGTAACCTTAATGTCATGATATTTGTATCCTATCTATTCCTAAGGTTCAACCAGGACTTTTGTTATATCGAACATCTATCAGTCATTTCTGTAGTGTCAAACTCAATAACATTCACATTTTATTTCAATAAATAACATTTGCCACAACCATATCAATTAAGAAATTATACATATATAATTTAATGCTTATTAAACATACAAACTTACCTCGGCATAAAAAAGTGAAAAGAGCCTAACCGTCAAATACTCGTTTTTCCCTGTTCTAATTTCGAACCTCGTTTTTCTTGATCTATAATATCAAATTTAACTTATTTAATCATTATACTATTCAAATCAGCCCAAAATCACATTATGGCAAAAATTTCATTTTTACCCCCCAAGTTTCACATTTTTACAATTTAGTCCTTAGGCTCGTAAAATGATTTTCATCAAATTTTTTCATTACCAAAGCCTAGCTGAATCTTTATTGTACTCATACCAACCCACATTTTTCATTAAATCACACTTTTACTACTTATTTTATAACTTTTACAAATATGTCCTTTTAGAAATTTTCATTGAAAATCACTTAGCAAAAGTCGTTTATCATACATCAAACATACATTTTCTACCATTAAACATCAAAATAAACAAATACCCATCGTGGTTAAAATTTTATATCTTGATTATTTCTTAAATTAGTGGTAGAAATAGATAGATCATGTTATGAGGATTTCAAAACATAAAAATCATTAAAACGTGGCTAGAATAGACTTACAATCCGACTTGGAAGCTTGAAAACCCTAGCCATGGTTTCTCCTTGTAAAATTCAGCCATGGGGTATAAGATGGACAAAATTTGGCTTTTAATTTGGCTTTTAATTAATTTATTTACCAAATTATTAAAATGCCCTTAATAAAACTTTAGAAACACACCTAACCTTGTCCATTTTGTCCAAAAACTTGACCAATGGTCTAATTACCATTTAAAGACCTCCAATTTAAAATGTCATAACAATTGGACACCTCTAGAATGTAGAACTCAACTTTTGCACTTTTTACAATTTAGTCCTTTGACTAAATTGAGTGCCCAAATGTGAAAATTTTCGAACGAAATTTGTACGAAATCATTTCAAAAAATTGCAGACCATAAAAAATATAAAAAAAATTTGTATCAATTTGTGGTCCTGAAACCACTGTTCCGACCAGACCCAAAATCGGGTTGTCACAATTATTAGACAAATCAATCGAAAAGTGGTTGAAATGGGTGCACCAGCCATCTATTGAGGAGGTAAACCACTCTTCCATTATATTGGTAATCCTACTGAAGATGTGAACTACATCAAGAATAGGGATGGAAATCCCAATTCAAATATATACAATCTTAGATAGGGAGACCACTCAAACCTGAGATGGGTAGGAAACAAATGAAGGGTAATAGTTCCGACCAAATTAAAAACATTAACTATCGACGTCCTTATTCAGGAAAGGGCCAACCCAAGTGACCATACTATATGTGGTCAATGTCTAGATAGAATCTAGGGGGAGATGCAGCCAATAAGAACAGATGTGAAGTAGGTGCAATCTGAGTACACCAGTTCAACAAAGACATTGACTAAACTTTAAGATCAAATAAGCCAATTAATGAGCATGATTGGGGATATCAAATGACAATTTGGCACAGGAATTCCCAGCAATACAGAAAATAATCCTCATAGGGAAGGAAAGGAGCACGTGAAAGCAATAGCACTCCGATTGGGTAAAGTATTGAGTAGCCCAAAAAACCCCAATCATACATCAAACATACATTTTCTACCATTAAACATCAAAATAAACAAATACCCATCGTGGTTAAAATTTTATATCTTGATTATTTCTTAAATTAGTGGTAGAAATAAATAGATCATGTTATGAGGATTTCAAAAACATAAAAATCATTAAAAACGTGGCTAGAATAGACTTACAATCCAGCTTGGAAGCTTGAAAAACCCTAGCCATGGTTTCTCCTTGTAAAATTCAGCCATGGGGTATAAGATGGACAAAATTTGGCTTTTAATTTGGCTTTTTAATTAATTTATTTACCAAATTATTAAAATGCCCTTAATAAAAACTTTAGAAACACACCTAACCTTGTCCATTTTTGTCCAAAAACTTGACCAATGGTCTAATTACCATTTAAAGACCTCCAATTTAAAATGTCATAACAATTGGACACCTCTAGAATGTAGAACTCAACTTTTGCACTTTTTACAATTTAGTCCTTTGACTAAATTGAGTGCCCAAATGTGAAAATTTTCGAACGAAATTTGTACGAAATCATTTCAAAAAATTGCAGACCATAAAAAATATAAAAAAAAATTTGTATCGAATTTGTGGTCCTGAAACCACTGTTCCGACCAGACCCAAAATCGGGTTGTCACAATTATTAGACAAATCAATCGAAAAGTGGTTGAAATGGGTGCACCAGCCATCTATTGAGGAGGTAAACCACTCTTCCATTATATTGGTAATCCTACTGAAGATGTGAACTACATCAAGAATAGGGATGGAAATCCCAATTCAAATATATACAATCTTAGATAGGGAGACCACTCAAACCTGAGATGGGTAGGAAACAAATGAAGGGTAATAGTTCCGACCAAATTAAAAACATTAACTATCGACGTCCTTATTCGGAAAGGGCCAACCCAAGTGACCATACTATATGTGGTCAATGTCTAGATAGAATCTAGGGGAGATGCACCAATAAGAACAGATGTGAAGTAGGTGCAATCTGAGTACACCAGTTCAACAAAGACATTGACTAAACTTTAAGATCAAATAAGCCAATTAATGAGCATGATTGGGGATATCAAATGACAATTTGGCACAGAATTCCCAAAGAATACGAAAATAATCCTCATAGGGAAGGAAAGGAGCACGTGAAAGCAATAGCACTCGATTGGGTAAAGTATTGAGTAGCCCAAAAAACCCCAATCATACATCAAACATACATTTTCTACCATTAAACATCAAAATAAACAAATACCCATCGTGGTTAAAATTTTATATCTTGATTATTTCTTAAATTAGTGGTAGAAATAGATAGATCATGTTATGAGGATTTCAAAAACATAAAAATCATTAAAAACGTGGCTAGAATAGACTTACAATCCAGCTTGGAAGCTTGAAAAACCCTAGCCATGGTTTCTCCTTGTAAAATTCAGCCATGGGGTATAAGATGGACAAAATTTGGCTTTTAATTTGGCTTTTTAATTAATTTATTTACCAAATTATTAAAATGCCCTTAATAAAAACTTTAGAAACACACCTAACCTTGTCCATTTTTGTCCAAAAACTTGACCAATGGTCTAATTACCATTTAAAGACCTCCAATTTAAAATGTCATAACAATTGGACACCTCTAGAATGTAGAACTCAACTTTTGCACTTTTTACAATTTAGTCCTTTGACTAAATTGAGTGCCCAAATGTGAAAATTTTCGAACGAAATTTGTACGAAATCATTTCAAAAAATTGCAGACCATAAAAAATATAAAAAAAAATTTGTATCGAATTTGTGGTCCTGAAACCACTGTTCCGACCAGACCCAAAATCGGGTTGTCACAATTATTAGACAAATCAATCGAAAAGTGGTTGAAATGGGTGCACCAGCCATCTATTGAGGAGGTAAACCACTCTTCCATTATATTGGTAATCCTACTGAAGATGTGAACTACATCAAGAATAGGGATGGAAATCCCAATTCAAATATATACAATCTTAGATAGGGAGACCACTCAAACCTGAGATGGGTAGGAAACAAATGAAGGGTAATAGTTCCGACCAAATTAAAAACATTAACTATCGACGTCCTTATTCGGAAAGGGCCAACCCAAGTGACCATACTATATGTGGTCAATGTCTAGATAGAATCTAGGGGAGATGCACCAATAAGAACAGATGTGAAGTAGGTGCAATCTGAGTACACCAGTTCAACAAAGACATTGACTAAACTTTAAGATCAAATAAGCCAATTAATGAGCATGATTGGGGATATCAAATGACAATTTGGCACAGGAATTCCCAGCAATACAGAAAATAATCCTCATAGGGAAGGAAAGGAGCACGTGAAAGCAATAGCACTCCGATTGGGTAAAGTATTGAGTAGCCCAAAAAACCCCAATCATACATCAAACATACATTTTCTACCATTAAACATCAAAATAAACAAATACCCATCGTGGTTAAAATTTTATATCTTGATTATTTCTTAAATTAGTGGTAGAAATAGATAGATCATGTTATGAGGATTTCAAAAACATAAAAATCATTAAAAACGTGGCTAGAATAGACTTACAATCCAGCTTGGAAGCTTGAAAAACCCTAGCCATGGTTTCTCCTTGTAAAATTCAGCCATGGGGTATAAGATGGACAAAATTTGGCTTTTAATTTGGCTTTTTAATTAATTTATTTACCAAATTATTAAAATGCCCTTAATAAAACTTTAGAAACACACCTAACCTTGTCCATTTTTGTCCAAAAACTTGACCAATGGTCTAATTACCATTTAAAGACCTCCAATTTAAAATGTCATAACAATTGGACACCTCTAGAATGTAGAACTCAACTTTTGCACTTTTTACAATTTAGTCCTTTGACTAAATTGAGTGCCCAAATGTGAAAATTTTCGAACGAAATTTGCACGAAATCATTTCAAAAAATTGCAGACCATAAAAAATATAAAAAAAAATTTGTATCGAATTTGTGGTCCTGAAACCACTGTTCCGACCAGACCCAAAATCGGGTTGTCACAATTATTAGACAAATCAATCGACAATTTGGCACAGGAATTCCCAGCAATACAGAAAATAATCCTCATAGGGAAGGAAAGGAGCACGTGAAAGCAATAGCACTCCGATTGGGTAAAGTATTGAGTAGCCCAAAAAACCCAATACAGGAGGAAAATATGGAGAATACTAACAATGGAAGCAATTGTAATGGTAGTTAAGCCAAAGAAATAAGCAACTAAAGTTTTTATCGTTGCAAGGATACCATTCCCTTAAGATTAGAAGAAAAGTAAAAGCGGGATGAAGATGAGGTTGTAAGTTTTCTAAACTCCTTCAAAATGTTAAAAGTTAACCTGCCCTTGTTCAAATTAATTGAGAAAGTTCCTAAGTACGCCAAGTTTTTAAAGGAAATTATGTCTAAGCATAAGAAAATTAAGATAGGCAAATAAGTTAATATAAGTGCTTCTTGTAGTGCTATTATATCAAGACAGATTACCCAAAAATTGAAAGACCCAGGAACTTTTACTATTCCCATAGATATAGGGAGCATTCATTTTAATAGAACTCTGTATGACTTAGGAGCTAGTATTAATTTAACTCATCTATTTTTTAAAAACTCAGGTTAAGGGACATAAAAAATACCTAGATAACACTACAATTGGCTGATAGATCTTCAGTACATTCGAAAAGGAGTACTACAAGATTTGTTAGTCAAAGTGCATAACTTTATCATCCCGACAAACTCTATGGTCTAGATTTTGAAGAAGATCAAGAAATACCCATCTTGCTGGGTAGACCTTTCATGGATACTTCTAGATTCACTATTGATTTAGAGAAAAATGCATTAACCATGAAAATCAATGGTGAGATTGAAACATTCAAATATGGTCACCAATTAAATGATGAAAATAGAAGGAAGTCAAGAAAACATTGTAATAAATTATCTATTTCTGATAATCTTAAGTCAAGGGACGTATTTCCTTTAATGTGTACAGATTAAAAAAATAGGTTTAAGGAAAGGAGTGAGTGAGCAAAGGTGGAGTGGCACAACGGACGATGGACTAATAATGATAGAACTGAAGAATTGTCCATCTGTGAATTAATAATATTATCGGATGAATCCACAACAAAACTTTAATTATTTAAATTGATTTTTCATTTTTTGAAAATTATTGCATACTTAATCAACTGTTTTGTTTAAGTTTTAAGTTTTAAGTTTTATTAGTTTTATGTTTTATAAAAACCATAACACTCTAGAAATTGGAATTTTTGGTGAAAATAGAGCTAGTGCCACAACATGGTAGCTTTGTGTCTCCATACCAATGTCATATTTTGTGAAATTTAGAAAATCTTTTCGATGTCATGACACGGACTTTGTGTGTCGCGAAACCACAGTCAATATACCAAGAAATCCCAAAAGCCTAGAGTGTGTTGTAACATCGAACTTCGATGTCACGACAATGATAAACTGGTAAGGATGTCGCAACACAGAACCCCTGTGTCACAACATCACCATATTTTTCTACAAGGCTTACCTGACGATTTAAGCCCCACTTTACTTGATTTTTAACCTTTAAACACCTATCTTATAACCTAAATACATATGCTTCAATTATTTAAACATCTCTTAACTCTTTCAATCTCCCAAAACCTTTAAAATCCCTTAAACCCTTAAACCCAAAAACCCACTTTTCTTTTTTTCTTTTTGATATTTGTGGAAAATTTCTTCTTTCAAAGCTTACTCAGAGGAAAGAACAAGAACATCTCAGGGAAAAAAAAAACAAACAACCGTGACAAAGAATCAAATGACTTATACGAGGTTAGGGGTTCCTAACTTAACTTTTACTGTTCCATTGAACTTACTTGCTTGATATTTCATTAGTTAGTATAACTAAAGCACCATGCCTCCTAGAAAAGTTCGAAGAAATAATGAAATGAAATCATCGATGGTTCTGAGCCTCTCTAATTTTCCAAACAGAAGTGTTGAAAAATATTTTGTTGAACTTCAAAGGAAACTTTTATCCAAGAGAGGGGATTTAGTCTGTCAATGATTCTTTTTAAGGAAATATGGCCTTTGGTTAGATATCATAGTTGGGAACATTTTTGGATGATCCCAAAAGACATCACTATTATCCCTGTTGTTCAAGAATTTTATGTAACTTTATGGGACCAATAGTCTAGAAATATCGAAGGTCATATGTGGGAAACAATACCTGTGTGAGGGAAAGAAGTGCGAGTAACCCTCGAATTATTTGACTTTTATAATGCCCCATACTATGAAAAAGATTTTATTAATGAAATTGATTTAGAGTATTTTCAAGACATAGATATGGTTAACATTATAAACTTTTTTACTAAATGAAGGGGCGAATGGAAATATCACTCAAGTACCAACATACCAACCTCCTTTCATCAAGCCATAATGTTTCCTGAAGCTAAAACATGGATTCAATTTTCATGCACATGAATTGTTCCTGCTTTAAATGTATCTAATATATCTAATATAAATTCTTTCTGAGTAGTTCTTCTTTATGCTATTTTATAGAAAAAAAGAAATATGCATCGAGAAATGGATTTACCAGAATATGAAAAGATGTGTCAGTGGCCAAAAAGTGGAGTCTTCTTCCCCCTACATAGTGACAGACTTATGCAAAAAAGCAGGCATTCTAATGGCATCCACAGAACAATCAATAAAGCCATCAAGACGTATCATCGGCGACACTATGTTTACACAATATATTGAACTTGGGGAAAATAAACAAAAGAGTGGAATAAATGCCAAAAGGAGGCAATAGCAACTCTGGCTTCGTCTCAAAGGAGAGTAAAATCAACCGCTCAATAAGAAGTTGGATAGAGTAGTCATCCAAAATTGGATTGGATGATACATTGGATTCAAGAATTAGGCCCAATCTTTCAGGATTTTGCATGATAGAACAATATTATGGTACCTAATATACGCCAAACATGTTTGGGTCAACACATTTTGAGCAGGAAGAAGAGACGTGTGAAAGCGAAGAGGAAAGGTAGACTAGAGAAGAAAAAAGAGATGAAGAGATGGATTTTGAGGAGGATGATTGAACCTTGTTAAAATTTTGTTTCTAAATATTTTTATTAATTGTTGGATAATTTTATTTAACTCTGTAGGAGTAGGATTAAAAGTAGATTATTAGTTGTTTATGTTTTATTCTAATTTTCTATGTAGGAACCCAACATGAAGGAGGCACAAACAATTCGAGCTTTAAATGATCAAAGGAGGAAGCACCCACCAATAAGCCTAAGGAACTATCATGATCAATTAGGTAACTTATTTTCTTATCTTATTAGGGGCTACACATTGACGACAATGTGTTATCTAAAGTGTGGAGGGTAACATAAAAATTTTTGTTTAATTTTTTTTGCGTTTCTTTGATTTTTCTTGTCATTTGTGTGCTTTGAGCTTGTGAAATACAAGTGATCCGTTAGGAGCATCTACATAGGTTGCTTGTATTACAATAAATTTGGCATGACGGTATGTTATTTTAATTTTTTTATCATTAGAATACTAAGTTCGTATATTACATTGTAAAAAGGCATTAAAGAAATCAAATGTACCAAATAATATAAAGAATACAAGGAAATGAGCATGCTAGTATGAATGATAAACTATGAATTTGTGGTTGTTTGGTTTATTAGAGTTTTGAATATTGATATACTTAGGGATGACCTAAGGCATTATCTATAATACACCCAAAGACAAAAAGCTAACCCTGTTATTTATCCTAATTTTTAGCCAGAAAACACTTCTCGATGAAGCTTTATACAAAACCCAAGCCAAAATATAAATTTTTACTTATCCTTTTTCGTTGGTCTTGAGCTGTATCATTATAGACGTTTAGTCGTACGTATTGAGGGTTAAGTAGATACATTATGGTGGATTTTTCAAAAATAGAGTGAACTAGGAGGGATCAATGTGATATAATGATTATAGGTTAGTGAAAATGTGCAACAAAAGAAAATTTCCAAAAAAAACTAAAATTAGTGGAAAATGTGAGTGAGATGTGTTAGAAAAAGAAAATGTGACAAAGCCACAAAAGTAGAAAAGCTCATTCATTAGTGCACAAAAACTCGTGAGCTAACCATAGTTGTTATTTTATGATGTGACTTTCTATGTGGAGAAATAAGGAAGGTGAGAGAATGAGATATAAGGCGGTGAGTGGGAAATGGTTACTATGGAGAAGAATATGGGACACTATGATGTGCCAAAGTATCTTCATGCTTGAAACTTTTTGTTGCTTACTATTCTTGAAATCCATACCTGTCCTAAGCCTTAAAACATTATAAGCCGAAAACCCCTATGTGATCTAGGTAGACTTATTCACAATTCGAAACCATATTGAATAATTGCTTTTATAATTGTTTGTATTCTGCTAGGATAATCAAATTATTTGTACAATTTATTAAAGGATTCCTACATTTGAGACCCTTAATGCTTGTATGCTTTGTAATATATTCAACTTAGGTGTTTGATACCCAAAAGTGGTGAATTAGCTATATCTCATGCCTGGATTATATGTGAATAGCCTATTCATGTGCTCCAAAGCCAACACTTGTACTATACTTGTTTAAAGGTCGTCTTTTTATTTATTATTTTTAGTGCTTAGGACAAGTAATGACTTAAGTATGAGGGAGTTTGATCTATCGTAATTTAGCGCAGCAGATTAAACTAGTTTTTGCACTTTGGGAGCTTGAACATAAGCATTTTAGTTGTGTTTTAATTACATTTCAGTAAATTTCGTTAAGTGTAATACAATGTGTTATTCGATTCTATTATTGTTCTTAGGGGCCCAATGAGGCCTAAAGGTGAGCTAATGATTTAACACCCTGAATTTTGGGCCTAGAAGTAATAGGCTTTGAGTTTGGGATCTGTTAGAAGGCGGCTTAAATAACTTGAATGTGTTTAAATTACATGTTTATTTTAATTGTTAAGTTATTTAGGAAGGGTTGGTAGTGTGGAAAAAGTCCTGGGTTCGATCCAAGGCTTTAGTAAAATTTTGCATATTTTTTTTTTCTAAAGGACCCTGAGCATTATGTGGAGGGCTTATTATTAAGGCCTGGTAAAATCTGACACAAGGAAACGCTTGGCCTGGTGGAAAAAGGCATTGGTAGCAAGCAGGAAGTTCAGGGTTCAGGTCTTGGCCTTGGCGAAAATTTTTATTACGCATATGATTAGTAGGGAAGCTAGCGTTTAGGCCTTATAAATATGTTTGGTGGAAATTCGACATAAAGGATGCACTTGGCCCAGTGGTATGATGGCGTTAGGAGTAAGGAGAGGTGCTGGGTTCAAGTCGCAGCATGAGCAAAAGTTATGGTGGTTTTTTTAAAAACAACCTAGAGATCGGCAAAAAGACTTTATAATTAATTGGGGAGGAGAAACGACACAAATAAGGTAGGTGCCGTGGTGGCAAGGGACATATACCGTAGCCAAGAGACTGGGGGTTTGAATCTGAATGGTAGCAAATATTTTTAAGATAACCTGGTTGCAGGTTAATAGGCCTTAAAAATAGTTAGGGATGGAATATGGCACAGGAGTGCCTGGGGGCAGTGGTGAGAAGCATGCTATGGATCTGAGATGTTATAGGTTTGAGTCTCAGGCATGGAAAAGTTTTAAAATTTTATTCTTTAAGAAAACTGAGGCTTAGGCATATAAGACTTATAGTTAATTGTGACCGAATGGTAGCACAAGATAGGTGGCGGTGCAGTGGCCACCAACATGTTGGGGAAGTTGTTGGGCTAGAGTTCGAGTGGTTTCATGTGCAAAACAGAATTCAATTTTTCTGCTCAACACAAGGGAGGATTGCCATTCGGTGGAAGCAAATTGAATGCAATTAAAATTGGAATTGTTGGCTAAAATCAAGGTTACGGTGGAGATAAGGATGAGGATTAAGTGTGGATATGACGGTGATAAAATTGGAGAAATTGAAGGGAATTTAGCTTGACGAGTTTAAGTCAATTGGGGAGTGTAGGTTTGCATTTTATTTATTTTATATTTTAGTATATATATGTGTGTCGTATGGGAAAGTAAGGGCATTTGTTGTTTTGTGTGTTTTAGTCGCATATTCTTGGGGGAAATTTCTTCCAACTTCTTGACTCTTTTGTTTTGTTTTATTTTTATTTTTTGCAAATATATGAGTAATCTCAAACCCTTCACCTTTTCTTTTCTTTAAGCCAAACTCTTGACCTTTTCTTCCCTATTTTAATCGAATCATCCTCTTCCCTCTTTAACTTAGCCGATTGCTTCTTTTTCATTTAAAAGCCGATTCATACACTTTGGGGGTTGATTTTTTGTTGGCAAGCGATCTCGCAATTGGTAAGTGAATTAGATCTTCTTCGACTTTTGTTAAATATTTCTAAGTTCTTTCATTTCTACACTCTTAAAAGCCAATTTTTCATTATTCTTTCCAATACCATTACTTTTTTTAACCTATGGTTTCTCCATTTATTTCTCTTTCTCCCTCTCATTCAATAGTGTGATCGCTGGCTAAGTATTAGCTGATGGAAAAAGGGGGTTCTAACAGAGAGGTTGGGGTAGAGGCTCTCAAGTTTAAGCGACGTAAGGTGTCAACTGTTAGGGACTTTTTGCCTGGATGCGAAGGGGGACTACATTAGATTTCGAGTTACGTAGGCAAATCGCAGCCGATCAATCTAGCCAAGGCAAGTATAGGTTGTTCTTCGGTAAGTAGTGGATTTATTTTGAATTAATGGAATGTGACTAATGGAGTATAATGTTGAATATAGGTTCGGGCAATTATGAATACTTAGTACTTCAGGTGATAAGGTGTGTACTTCTACCCTATGATAGCTTGATATAAAGCCGAAGGTGTGTACATACACTGCACACACGTTAGATCGGCAAATCCCAAAATGCTGAAAAGTCGAAATGCCAAAAAGCCGAAAGTCTGGCTACGATAGTCTTGCAAGTGCGTGAACACTTGTAAGAGGGAAATCGATACGTTGACAGAGGCCCCATAAACGATCTTATCGGTCTGAGTCGTACTTAGGCCATCTGGGTCAGAATGGGCTAAATGGGTCCGACGGGCTGTGGACCAAAATAAGTGAATTTGTTGATTTGATAATAAGTGATGAACTAGTCATGTTGGTTACATGGCTTGGAATTGGTTCGGGCCAGATGGACCATATGAATGTGATTTGGGCCTAATGGGCCATATGAATGAGATTGGGCCTAGTGGGCCATATGCATGTATGTAGACTTGTTTGGGCTTTGTAAGGGGTTTTGGGCCTAGTATATGGCAACTGCTTAAACAGACATAAAACTTAATTAATTAATTAAGTGTAACCATGGACAAGTCATAAGGTTAAGGTGTGGCAACGAGTATATGCATGTCTAGGATTGGATCTAGGGAGAGCTTGGTACTTAAACGGTCTCAATGACCCCCCTCCTCTTCTTTGGAATCCTACCTGGTGCATAGTATCCGTTCATCTTAGCCAATGGGGATTTGTTAACGGGCTAAGGTAAGTAAAAACCCGTAATAAAGGAAAATTACCAAAATACCCCTAATTTGTGAAATTATCTAAATACCCTCGACTTGTAAAATTATCGAAATGCCCTTAAGGGAGAGAATGACTAAAATACCCCTAAGTGTTGAATGTAAGACTTATGGATGTTAAATGTATATCTGCTGCATACATACGATATTCTATTAGGTTGCATATGGGTTGGGAATTATGGAACGTATGAAGTATATAAGGATCGCATGGTTGCCTAACAATCGTGGATCCACCGATGGCTATCAAGCCTAATATGTGACTAGCAGTTTGTTGCAATGAAGGTAGTACCGTAACCGGGCTACCATTGATGTGTATCGGATGGGTGGGTCAATATTTATATCCCCACATGATGTGTACCGGGGGACGGAGTTGGTGTGTAGTGGTTGGAATATTAGGGTGAGTTGCACAGCATTGCATGTATGATATTATTGTGATATTATTGCGATGTGGGCTTCTGCCTAACTGAGGCTAATATGGGCTAAGGCCCAAAGACCACCGTTATTGAATTGGGCTCAGGCCTAAAATGACTAATGATTGTTTTATACTCATTAAGGGTTGTACACACTGAGTTTTCGAAACTCATCCCCTCCTTTTAAATTTTTCAGGTGATCCTCAGTAGGCAGTTCGATGGATGGAAGGACTCGGAGGTGGCCAACTAATAAAAAGTTTAGACTTAGTCTTTTATGTAATTTTTAATATTTTGATTTTAAACTATTGTTTTTTATTTGGGGTGTAATAAGGCCTTCTCTCTGGTTATTATTTCAAATTAGGATTATTATTATTATTATGTTTTATATTTATTAGAAGTAGAACATGGTTTTCCTAAACCATTCCTGTTTTTATATACTACGTTCCATAACTCAATTTTTTTTTAAATGACAAGTTTTCATAGATCATCTATTTTAAATAAAACTTCCACAACTGAATAGAGAATTTACAAAGTAATTATTACCAAACAAGAAGGAAATAAGTTTTTTTTAAAATACACCTCGCTTTGAAAGCAACAAATACAAGCTGGGATTTTACTCAAGGTTTTTATTTTAAATAAGGGTTTTCAATGAAAACAAGGCTTTCGAAAAACACTTCAATGTGACACACCAGATTCGGCCATAACGTCTAGGCTGGGTTTAGGGTGTTACAAATGATTTGTGAGTGTGCAGAAGACCATTAGAAGGCGCATTCAATATGACACTGGCCGCTAAGTTGCAACATGGAGCATGGGATGTCACAACATAGGGAGTAAAATAAGAAATGTCTAAGATTACATTCGATGTCGTGACATACCCTTGAAGATACCCTAAAGCTGAGTATACTGCCCTTGATGTCGAGACATAGGACCTAATGTGTCGCGGCATTGCCTCTGATCAGGAAATTAATATGAGCCAGGGACATTTCGATCCGCACAATCCAACTTTAAGCTCCGGAATGTCAGCTGACCAATGGTTAAGGACGACAGCCATCCTAAGTCTATAAATAGACTCAACTAACATATGTTATGGACACCTTTTCCTTTGTATAATTTTCTCTTTAGTTTTAAATGTTAGCTTTTTTTTTAGGATTTAAACTTTATTTCCATTCATTTTATTTATTTTTAGGAAGAAATTAGATTTGGAAATGATTCTCAAACTCTATAAGGATTTTACACTTTAATTTCATATAATTAGGCTTTTTCTAAACTCTATTCTTGAAATTGTTCTCTATGTTCATTCTCTTATACAAGTTTATATTGTTTATTAGATCCATGGGGAACTAATCCTCATGTAGGGGATTAGTGAGTGGAGATATGAATAATTAACTATTTTGTAGGAACTTCTTAATGGATCAGCTATTTAGGACAAGAAGAATCTAAACCCTAGGCCTAAGAACCCTAGATGTAACACCCCTTACCCGTATCCGACACCGGGACAGAGTTCGAGGCGTTACTGAACTTAAACATAAACAAACATACAAAACTGAGCTATAAAATTTCGTCCAAATTTAGAACTTTTCAATCACATGCAAATTGTCCCTTGTAACGGCCTACGAGGTCCAAAACATACATCAAGAGTGGTTCGTGACTAAACCAAGAACTTTAGAAAACTTTGAGAAGACTTAGAAAATTTCCTTGTTTTGGAGAGTTACACGCCCGTGTTACTTGGGACACGCCCGTGTTACTTGGGACACGCCCGTGTCCTCAGCCTGTGTAAATCTCTGTTTATGACATCATCAGCAAAACGAGGTGATACAACCAAGTCACACACTCGTGTGCTTAGGCCGTGTGGCAATTAAATTCCAAAAAAAAATCAAGTGCAGGCTTCACATGGCCTGGGCACACGCCCATGTCCTGAGGTCGTTCCTTCATACGGCTGAGACACACAGCCGTGTCTTTGCCCGTGTGTTTACTACAGGTCATTTTTTTGCATTAATTAGGGTGAAGGGGACACAAGGCCAAATCACACACCCATGGGGCAGGCTGTGTGTCACACACAACCTAGACACATGCTCGTGTGTCTAACTGTGTGGACAATTTCTAGGCTATTTTCTAAGCCATTTGCCACCTTTAAGCACTCACACACTTAAACCCACTTCATGGCATACAACAAAGCACTTTTATCATATGAAGCATTGACATTTTATGTTTTTAATAAGTCAACGTATAACATATTCAAGTTAGTTGGTTTACCCAAGGTATTCCACATCAATTTCATGAATTGTAACACCCCTAACCCGTATCCATCGCCGGAATGGGGTTACGAGGCATTACCAGAAAATATAAAACTTTCATTCATTCACTCAATCACTCAGATCATATTCAAAGTTATACATTTGTAACTTCAGTTTAACAATTCTTGAATCATTAATACACAAAAGCATAAAACAATTTTATTAAATTCGTCTATAACCTTTTTGTTATCTTATAGCATGAATTACTATTCATATGGTCAATTTCAATGCAATAACCGAATATTAAAACATGCTAAATACATTAAATGTCTATTTTCATTTTACTTTATTACTTTACACGCATGTAACATTTCATATAACCAAATCGATATGTCAATCATAATTTTCATTTCACATTAAACACATCACTAATATGTATTTATACATATAACATAACAAACACTTGTCTAACGCTATAAAATATCAAAGCCGAATTTGAACATGATAATATCACCTATTTTGCAAGTTAAATAACATGTCTAACCATCATATATTCGAACAATCTATGAACCGTTTCTAAGCGTAATCACCAAATCAAAAACATACCAAAATTTATATGCTAGTATCATGACAAAATTACAAATACACAACCAATTCATTTGCTCATCTATTCGGCTATTAAAATTAACCATTAAAGTTATACCAATTTCCACCATTCAATCTTAAATTAAAATTTGCCAGTGCATAACCGAATACAAATGTCAACTTGTCACTTTAAATATCAAACCACAACCAAACATGTCATATGCATACATATTTAATTTATCTATCATTAGCCGAATATAAATGTACATCATTTACAACCAATGATCAAAAACTTATAATCATTATCCATATTTACTTCATCACATAACCGGTTACCAATACTTCAAATCATAGTCATTTACCTAATACATCCCACTTATATCTCACGATATCACCCAACAAGAATATCCAACCACAATTTCACATCATACCAAATATACCATACATATATCCTTTGACATAACTCCATCACCATTAGCAAATATATCAACAATGATTCATATATAAATATTTAATAGCTAAAATATCAAAACCAAACTTCACATAATGAATAAGCCATTTTCACATGGCTCATATTTACATAACCCAAAATCAAACATAAACATAAGCTAATCTATACATGCCATAGGTTTATGTTCAACTTTACAAAAATACCGAAATAGTCGATAGTGTGATAAACTTCACTGACAATCCCTGAGCTCATAACTTGACTCCAAAATCTATAAAACAGAGGCAAACATACACACACAGTAAGCTTTCATAGCTTAGTAAGTCATAAGAAAATAAATAACTCAATAACATAATCAACTGAATTTAACCAAACCAATTTATAATAACATAATCACATTTAATTTCAAGCTTATAGTTTCATATACAACATATACTTTCATAGATGAATTTTATCTTGGTGAATATACATATGTCTATTATCAAGTATCATACACTTTCAAAGTCATATTACCAATATATAACCGAAAATTTATACACTCGTATGCATATACTCATGAATCAAACTTTAATATCACATACTTATACATAACATGTGACCGAATATACTTCACAACTACACATATATTTACATTAGCATCATGTTTATTTTGCATCACATATCAAATAACCAACTTACCTTATTTTCAAATACGTAATCAACTATAATATACCTAATCACTTAGCTCGATTTACACATTCGATCACAACTTATCATTTCTCGTTGAACAATTTAGAATTGAATAGGATACTCAGATAATAACACATATCGTACAATGCCAATGTCCCAGACGTGGTCTTACATGTAATCATATCTCGATGCCACTTTCCCAAACAGGGTCTTACACGAATCAAATACGATGTCGATTTCCCAGACATGGTCTTACACGTAATCACATATTAATGCCAACATCCCAGACATGGTCTTACATGAATACACATATAAAAAATCCTATGTCATGACATATGTATCCTAACTATTCCTAAAGTTCGTACAGGGCTTTCAGACGTCGTAACTCAATCAAATCGAACTCGTACACATAGATTTCAAGCATATACATATTCGGCTTCCACATATATACTATCACATTATTCATTTCAGCATATATAGTTCGTATTTAATCAAATAAATAACATCTATTTGCTTATAAACTTACCTTGGACAACGATAATCAGAATAGGACGACTAATCGATAACTTTGGTTTTCCTCCGATCCAAATCTGATTTCTTTGGTTCTTGATGTAAACATATTCAAATTAAACTCATTCAAAAATAATTTCATTCAATTTAGTCCACAAACACATAAATGGGAAAATTACCATTTTGCCCTGACATTATACACTTTTTACAATTTAGTCCAAATTGCACAAAACACAAAACATGCAAAATTTGCACACACCATGCTTAGGCCGAATCTTCCTTATACTCATAAAAGTCCATATATTTCATTTATTTTACATTTTAGTCCCTCAATTTATTATTTTTGCAATTTACCCGTAATTACTCAAAATCATAAAAAATTCCAATACAACATATTAATCCAAAACATATCTTTTATATTTCATCATCTAACATCACAAAGCTCAATTATTCATCAATGGCATAACTCAAAATATTCATCAAAATCAGAAATTCAAGCATGGGCTTTGTACATTACACTGTAATGATCTCAAAAACGTAAAAAAATATCAAAAACAAAGCTAGTTACATACCTTAATCAAGCTTCAACAATGGCTGAATACCCTAAAGCTTATTTCTTTTCTTTCTTTCTCAAATTTTAGTCAAAAGTATGAACATAATGCATGGCTTTTAATTTTATGTTTTTTTATAATACATATTATTTAACATTTTACATTTTTAAACTTTATTAATTAATATGAAACCATTATAAAATATGGTCACAACCGTCCATCACCTTTAACTATGGTAATATTGCAACTTAAATGTCTCATGCAATAAAGACAACAATTCGGCCCTTGCAAATTAAACCATAAATTTTTCAATTTACGCGATTAAGCTATTTTATTAAATCGGGCACTCAAATGACAAAATTAAAACACTGAAATTTTACACATATAAATTTACACATTATAAACACAAAAAATAATATTAAAATATTTTTTTACTCGAATTTGTGGTCCTGAAACCACTGTTCTGAATAGGGTCTAAATCGGGCTGTTACAACTCTCCCCCCTTAGGGATTTTCATCCCCGAAAATTTTATCGGTGAATAGGTTCGGATAACATTCTTTCATTGTATCCTCTGGCTCCCACATTGCCTCTCCAACTCCGTGTCTATGCCATAGTACTTTTACTAACAGAATTTTCTTATTTCGCAATTCTTTAACTTCACAAGCCAGAATACAAATCGGTTCTTCCTTATATGTCATATCAGAATTAATCTCAATATCTGATGGATTAATCACATGTGAGGGATTAGATCGATATCTACGAAGCATCGAAACATGGAATACATTATGGATCTTTTCTAATTTAGGTGGCAACAATAGTCTATAAGTAATCGGCCCTATACGCTCTATAATCTCATACGGCTCAATAAATCTCAGACTCAATTTGCCTTTATGACCAAATCTGAGTATTTTCTTCCATGGAAAGACTTTCAAAAAGACTTTTCCCCCTATTTGAAACTCTATATCTTCTCGTTTCAAGTCCACATATGATTTCTGATGATCTGACGTTGTTTTCAGACTTTCGCGAATTACTTTAACTTTCTGTTCAGTCTCTCTAACCAAATCGACCCCGTGTATCTTTTTTCACTGAGCTTAGTCCAATATAATGGTGTACGACATTTACGCTCGTACAAAGCCTCGTAAGGTGCCATTTTGATACTCGATTGAAAGTTATTATTTTATGCAAATTAAATCAGAGGTAAGTATCGTTCCCACGTACCTTTGAATTCGAGAATACAACATCTCAACATATCCTCAAGTATCTGAATGATTCATTTAGACTGACCATCTATTTGCGGAAGGAAAGCAGTGCTGAAATGTAATTTCGTTCCTAGAGCATCTTGCAGTTCCTTCCAAAATCATGATGTAAATCTCAGATCTCTATCCGAAATAATAGAAATTGGTACTCCATGTAATCTCACAATCTGAGAAACATACAATTCAGCTAGCTTATCAAGCAAGTAATCTGTGCGAACCGAAATAAAATGAGCCGATTTAGTCAATCTATCCACAATAACTCCAATTGCATCTTTCTTGCTCGGTGTCTATGGTAAACCAGATACAAAATCCATTGTCCCATTTCCACTCAGGTATCATGATCGGTTGAAGCAATCCAGAAGGTACCTGATGTTTGGCTTTTACTTACTGACAGGCTAAACATTTCGAAACAAAGTCAGAAATGTCTCGTTTCATACCATGCAACTAGTAAAGTTGTTTCAGATCATTATACATGTAATGCCCCAAAATTTGGGCCTAGAAATATTGGGTCTGGAGTTCGAGTTCGGGTAGAAGACGGCCCGAATAAATGGGATGATTTAATTATTATTATTATTATTATTAAGTATGTTTAGTTAGTAATTAAATAAATTACGAAGGGTTTATGGTGTGGGAAAAAGTCTAGGGCTCGGCCCATAGCTTTAGCAAAATTCTTAAATTTTCCTCTTAAGGGAATCTGGGCAGTAGGCCTTATTAATAAATTGGGCTAAGTTTTAACACAAGCAAGCACCTGGCCCAGTGGCTAAGCACGCTAGGAGTGGCGTGGAAGGTGCCTGGGTTCAAGGCACGGCGCGCGCAAAAAGGTTGTTTTTTTTTAGTGTTCAGGTTGCTGTTAGGATAGGGGTTAAGAGGAGTTGCGAGCATAACCCAGCACAAGGAGCGCCCGTGCCGCAGTGGCAGCAGCGTGCTGGGCACGTGGAGAGGGTGCGGGTTCGAGTCCTTGCAAAGGAAAATTTCTCCTTTATTCTTTTTAAGTGGATCGGAGCTTTAGCAGGTAAGGTTTATAATTAATTGTGACCCTATATTAGTAAAGAAGGAAGCATGCTGCAATGGCCAGCAGTACGGGCGAATGAGCAAGGGCGGACGGGGGCTGGGGTTCGAGCCTCACCTCGCACACGGAAGGTTTGAGTTTTTGCTGTTCATGTGGGGAAGGAGTTGAGTCTGATCCGGACTCTCCTGGCAGCATGCTGAAGTGGTGCAAGGGGTGGATAAGGATTCTGCTAATCGGCGAAAGAGTTTGAGCTGATCAGGGGATTGGGTAAGGATGAGATAAGGGAGGAAATTTGGGAGCTGATCAAGGAGCTTGGTGTTGGCCGAATGTTGGACTCTTGAGGGGCAAGAGTTGGCCGGCCAAGGGTCTTTAGTATAGGCAATTCGGCTAGGTCTATGTGCCATTTTTTTCCCTTGCCGAATATTATCTCCCGTCTCCCCTTTCTTTCATTCATCTCTTCTTTTTCTTTTTCTCTCATAGCCGAACCTATACTCTCCCCTCTTTTGCTTCTTGCGTCAATTTCTTTTCTCCATTGATTCCTCAAGTGGCCGAATCTACCATCCCTTTCCTTCTCTTCTTCTCTTCATTTGTTTTCCTTACATCTAGGAGGCCGAATCTTGCTATAGCCGAACCCCTTTCCCTTTTTCTTTAAAAAGCCCAAACATTTATACCTGTGGTTCAGGAAGCTGAATCTTTGGCTACTTGAACTTGTTTCTTCGAACTATGGTAGATCGGGATTAATATCATAGATAGGAGCACTCTTTTGGGCAGAACAATGATTGGTAAGTATTCGAACAACTTTTGCTAGTTACTTATGTTTTAAGGAAAAGCCAAAACCCCTTAAGGGTGGCTAACGTTGGGACTAAGGGCATTGTTGCCTCTTTCTTTTGGTTTTGTATGCACTAGCGTGGACAAGGGGGCGTACAGTGAAGGGCTTGAAGGTTAACTTGGTTGGACATCTAGATCTTGTAATATCCTGATTTTGGGCCTAGTCGGAATAGTGGTTTCGTGACCACAAAATCCGAGATAGAAATAATTATTTTATGATTATTTTAAGGTCTATGATATGATTGCATGATTGTGTGAAAATTTCGTGAAGAAATTTTATGCATAAAGTGCTTAAATTGAAATTAGGGACTAAATCGAATAATTTGCAAAACTTGTATTCTAGAAGTTTCTAGTATGAAATTTTTCTGAAATATTAATTAGGAGGTCTTAAATAGCAATTTTACCAATTTCTAAGTCTATGGACAAAAATTGGACATGGATGGAATTTTTGGAAAGTTTAGTAGTAAGGGCATTTTGGTCATTTAGGGGTAAAATGAATTAAAATACAAAGTTAAAAGCCAATTTTTCTCATCTTCAACCCCATGGCCGAATATAGCAAGGAGAAACCATGGCTAGGGTTTTTCAAGCTTCCAAGCTCGATTGTAAGTCCGTTCTAGCCTCGTTTTTAATGATTTTTACGTTTTTGGAGTCCGGGTAGCTCGATTTAGCTTATGCTAGCAATAATTTAACCTAGGGTTTATATTTGGAAAAATACCCATAGGTGAAATTTGTGTATTTTGGTGTTTTATGATAGAATATGAGGTTTTAAATTATGTTAGACAACTTGTGCTACTCGGTTTTAAGTGAAAACGAGCAAAAGGGCTTAATCGGTAAAAATACCTAATAGTTATAAGTACATGTTAGAGTGAGAATTTGATGTTGCCACAGAAGGGAAAAATGATCAGCATGTCATAAAACATAAGAAAATAGGCTGAAGTTTAATTTACGAGCTTTGGGGCAAAAGTGTAAATATGCAAAAGTTTAGGGGCAAAATTGTAATTTTTCCAAAATATGATTTTGGGTCAATTTGAATAATGTGAGTCCTAATTAGACTATATTTTAAATGATAGAGCAAGGAAAACTAAAATTTGGGCTAAAATGGGGAAAATACCAAGTTGTGGACGAAATGGTAAAAGTAGCCATTTTCGCATACGAGGTAAGTTCATGTGTAAATGTAGTAACATAATTGTCATTTTAAGCAATTTAATGTTGTTTGTATGATATGATGCTGATTATTATCATGAAATATTATGCTTTGTGGTTATTGTTGAATAATATGTAATTATGTGAATTACTTGATGAGTATGAACTATCACCGAAGTATCGGTTCCGATATTCCATGGAAGACGGCAAATGTGAGATCGAGGGAAAAAAAGCCCGTTTGAACCTTAGGAATAGATTAGGATACAAGTGACATGTCACTAGGATGGTTGAGCATCCGAACTCGTTGAGTTGAGTCCGAGTTCACTTATGGATGCAAATGTCCGAACTCGTTGAGTTGAGTCCGAGTTCGAGAGATGTAACTAGGCATCCGAGCTCGTTGAGTTGAGTCCGAGTTCACTTATGGATGCGAACGCCCGAGCTCGTTGAGTTGAGTCCGAGTTCACTTATGGGCGGGTTACATGGTAGCTTGGCTACATATGTGGCATTTATGTGCAAACTTTCCATGTATCCGAATTATATTCCGATGTGTTCAACGGGTAAAGTTCTACTGAAATGGAGGAATACTCAAGATGAAAGGGACGTATTGGTAAGTGTTGTGAAATGGGTACTTTGAACAGGTATGTACTTAAGCCTCGGGTTGAAAAATCGATATAACAACAATATGGTAAGATGATAAATGAAAATGTGATATGACTGTCTTGGTGATGATTATGCAAATGATGTTTTATGTTTTCTTATATGGTTATGTTACTTGCTATTTGCATGTGAACTTATTAAGCATTTATGCTTACTCCCCCCTTTTCATTCCTTGTAGTTTTGACAAGCCAACTCGGAAATCGGGAACGGTCGGAGGCTCGCTCACACTATCTGTATACCATCTTGGCATAATGAATTGTATATTTTGAGTATGGCATGTATAACATTATAATCATTTTGTATATATGGTCTTATGATATGGTTATTGAGTGGTATGGAAATGCTTGGTAATGATTAGCCATTGGAATGACTAATCATGATCATATTTGGTGTTATGTATGTCAAATTGCTAGCTAATCCATGGAAACCATGAAATAGGTAAAATTTACCATAAAATAGATTCAGACAGCAGTAGTGACGTGAATTTTAAAAATAACTAAAAATAGTAGAAATGGAATTAAATAATGAATAAGTTATGGAATCGAAGCTTGATGAGTCTATTTTCATATGGAAGAAGCGAAACAGGTATATGAGCTATATTTTATGAGATGTTTAAATTTTTGTGAAATAGGGACAGAGCGATTTCTGGATCCCCTGTTCTAACTTTGGAAATTCACCATAAATTTTACAAAGATAATTAGAAGTCATTATTTATATTTACAGATTCCTTATTGAGTCTAGTTTTATTAGAGACAAATGACATAGTCATTGAAGCTCTGTACAAGGAGATATCTGATTCGTAATACACAGAGGTTAGAGTAGTCAAACCCTGAAACAGGGGAGACTTTAACTAATAAATTGTACTAATTGGCCTGACCAACAATTCTATAAAAAAATTAGTAGATAGATATATGAGTCTATTTTCAGTAAAATTTATGGAATTGGATTTGAGTTTGAACTCGAGATATGATTTTAAAGCGATGTGATGCGCTTAGCCACTTGTCTGAAATTTTAAAATGAATTGTATGAGTTGTTTAAGTAATGAATTAAGTCCGTTAACACCTTGTGTTCGACTCCGGCAACGGTCTCGGGTACGGGGCGTTACAGATCTAGTCCATATTGCGGCAGAAAGGTAAGAACTTTAGGGTGTAAGGCAATGTTGGCCGAATATGGTAAGGGGGCTAGTACGTAGTTTGTTTTGATATATAGACTGACGTTTTAGTAACTCGATTGTAGGAAACTCGTGTGTGGATCTCTCCAACATATTGTTACAGATCAGGTGTGTAAACGACACCCACTTATCGACTAGATCGGTAAAAGCTGAAAAGCCGAAATGCCGAAGAGCCGACATTTTGTGAACTTGTGAGCGTACGAGTGATCGTGAAATAGATTGTTTGTTAAATTTGGTAATCTCAAGCGGTAAGATTGTAGAGTGCGCAATTTGTGCACTTCGGTATATTTGGGCTTAATGGGCCGAAAACAGGTTAATGGGCCAACGGGCCCAATTCGATAAAAACGCTCGGTAAGTGTTTTTGTTAATATGTTAATGGCTGTATACGCATGGAAACCCTAAAATAGTAAATTTTACTAAAATACCCCTAAGTTTAAAAATTACCATTATACACTTAGGCGTAAAATGACTGTTATACCCCTAGGGTTAATTTTGTCTGAGATGCATGATATTCTGATTCTGTTTGTGGTATGCCATGACATGTATATCTGTTTTATGGGATATGGGTTACATTGATGGAGGAAGCGTTCTGGTGGCTATGCCACGATTATCTGTTTCTGGTGGCTATGCCACGATTATCTGTTTTGGTGGCTCTGCCACAATATCTGTATCTGGTGACTCTGTCACAATATCTATTCTGGCAGCCATGCTGCAAATTCTGTGGCGTGTAGCGGATGGGTGGTGTAACACCCCGTACCCGAGTCCGTTACCAGAGTCGAACACAAGGTGCATACAGACTTAATTATTTTCACAGTCCATTTAAAAATTTCCAGACAAGCTGGTTACTGCATCACTGTCACCTTAAAAATCATATCTTGAGTTCCACAACTCGAAAATCAGTTTCGTGATTTTTCCCTGAAAATAGACTCATATATTCATCTAAAAATTTTTTTCTAGAATTTTTTCTCAAGCCAATTATTACAGTTTATTAGTTAAAGTCTCCCATGTTACAGGGATCGTCTACACTGACCTTTGCACATTACGACTTGGATATCTCCCTGTACAGGGCTTCAATACTGATTCTGTTTAATTCTATAGAAACTAGAATCAAAGAGGAATCTATACATGTATGGAATGGCTTCTAATTATCTCTGGACAATTTATAATGAATTTCTAAAGTCGGAACAGAGACTCCAGAAACCGTTCTGGGCCTGTCTCACGAAAACTTAAATATCTCTTAAGATACTGTTCATATGATCGTTTCGTCACTTTCCTATGAAAATAGATTCATCAAGGTTCGATTACATAATTTATTCACTATTTAATTCCATTCCTACTATTTTTAGTGAATTGTCACATCCACATCACTGCAGCTGTCAGCATCTGTCTTTAAGGTAGGCTTTACCTATTTCATAGTTTCCATGATTCAACTAGCCCTTTAACATAAGTAGCACAAAATATAATCGTGATTAACCATCCCAAAGGCTAATCATTTCCAAACATTTCCATACCTCTTAATGAACAGCATACAATGATTATAATACCATGCCCAAAGTATACTTAAGCCATTTTCGCATGGCTATCCAAATTTACACAAAACCGAAAGGTACATGACCTACAACAAAAGGGTAGTCCTATACATGCCATTTCAAAGTTCAACCAAAATTGTACCAAAAGGGGGCTTTGATAGTGTGGGAGACTTCGACTTCCAAAAATCCCGAGTCCGATAGCTGACGAGCCAAAATCTATAAAACGGAGAAACAAAGAAACGGAGTAAGCAATTTATGCTTAGTAAGTTTCGAGCAAAGAATTTAAGCACAACTGAAGTATAACATTCATATAACTAGACGGATAATTCCGTATACACATATTCTCAAATCATTCCTACTTCACATTCGTACCCCTATATCCATACATAAGGGATCATCTTAGCCAAATAACAGAAGCTCATTACTCGACTGAGCGAATATTATTCGAAGGGAATCAACTATTCCAAAGCACATACGAACATACCTCATTGCTGGAATTTTTCAAGCGTATTAACTGAAATTTTTACAGCAAGATCGTTCATTCCCGAATCACGTGCCTTCGAATTTAACCGGATATAATGACTCGCTCAAATGCCTTGGGAATGAGCCGGTTATAGTAGCTCTGACGAATGCCTTCGGACTTAACCGGGTTTAGTAACTCGCACCAATGTCTTGAGCTTAGCCCGAATTAATAACTTCATACGAATGCCTTGGATCTTAGTCCGGATATAGTCACTTAGCACAAAGCCTTCGGGACTTAGCCCGGACATCATTCGAATAACCAAGCACAATTATCAATAAATCATGACATATTCAGATTTCATCTTCATTAGCAAAACTCAAACACAAGACACTTATCACACTTGCAATTTCGCTCAATAGCCACACACAAAGAGCATGATCTAATCAAATCATAATCTAAGTTCCATTACTCGAAAACTTACCTCGGATGTTGTCGAACGATTCCGATGGCTATTCGACCACTTTTTCCTTCCCTTTATCGGATTTAGTTCCCCTTTGCTCTTGAGCTTAATTTGACAAATAAATTGATTTAATCATTTGAGCATCGAAAAGAGGAACTCAAGGTACGTAGCCCACATATATTCATTAGACATTAAAGTTACATATGTACGGAAATCATGAACCAAACTCAACACATTAGTTAATACTCTCCTTAGCCGAATTTTCTAAGTCAAGATAAAGCCTTCAATATGATTACCTATGGTCGAACAACACATCAACCTATGTACTCATTCATGTGGCCGATTATGCATGTCTATGTTGAGGCCAATTATATACTCAATACCACACACAAATGGCATACCTTTTACTAACTAATGCGTTACATATTATAACTCAATACGCATCCATCATGTACTCCATAACCGAAACATCATCATATGTAAATATACACCTTGAGATAGTATATATGTCATACCAATACATCATGTGCAAACATATATATATATGTGCAAGAGCCGAATCTCAAAGTTGATTATAACTAAACATGAACATGAATCCAAAACACAAATCTTACCTACCATGCAATAAGCATAAATCATACTTATGGATATACCATGGCCGAATACATCACAACACCATACCTTTTCAACTTTGGTCATGGTTAAACAAAGAACTTAATGTCTCACTCAAAAATGCTAAAAAGAAAATCCAAGAGTCATCAACCCACCATCACATGTATCATTAACAAGCTTCACATTTAGCATGCAATGACATTAACACAAAATCCACCTTGGCCGAATATCATCCCCATGACATAGCAAAGATTTGAACCATGGGCTAATTAGAACTCAAGCTAGCAACTAAAAACATGCATGAATCTCATGGCACAACATCAAACATACCTTAATCTTGATACAAGTATGGCCAAACCTCCTCCTAACCCTCTTCCACACCAAACTTGGAGCAAGAACTCCTTCCTCCTTCCTTAGAATTTTCGCCAAAAGAAATGAAAAGGATGAACAAATTTTTTCTTTCTTTCTTTAGGATATTCGCCAAGAGCTATGGAGAAAGATGGACACTTTTTTTCTTTGTTTTCATCATAATCCCTTTTTTTTTTCTTTCATCTTTTCTTGTTTTCCATTTCTTTATTACCCATACTTCTTATTTTATTTTCCTCCCATGATGCACCAACATAACATGTCTATGACATGTTTTGCCCATAATCCTTTGTCATGGCCGGCCACTAGTTCTTAAATAGGGGAAAATTGACATGCAAGTCCTCCTTTTTGATTACATGCACTATTAGATCCTTATAGATTAGCCTATCACATTTCAAAAGTGTCACACAAGTCCTATTGACTAAATTCACATGAAATTTACTAAATCGAAACTTAAAACTTTCACACATTCATAATCACATATTTTAGACAATAATATCGTATTCAAATAATTGGGTGACTCAGTTTAGCGGTCCCGAAACCACTTCCCGACTAGGGTCAATTTTAGGCTGTCACAACTCTCCCCCACTTAAGAAATTTTCGTCCCCGAAAATCTTACCGGTAAATAAGTTTGGGTATCGCTCTTTCATAGAGTTCTCGGTTTCCCAAGTAGCTTCTTCGATTCCGTGTTTGAGCCATAACACTTTTACTAACGGAACCTTTTTGTTTCACAGCTCTTTCACTTCACGAACTAGGATACAAATCGGTTCTTCTTCATAACTCATATCGGCTTGAATTTCAACCTCTGATGGACTAATTATGTGCGACGGATCAGATCTATAGCGTCAAGCATTGAAACATGAAAGACGCCGTGAATCTTTCCAAGTTCGGGGGCAAAATCAAACGATACGCAATGGACCAACTCGTTCGGAGATTTCAATGCGGCCCAATGAATCTCGGCTTAACTTGCCCTTACGGCCAAATCGAGTATCTTTTCCAAGGCGAGACTTTAAGAAACACTTTATCTCCCACCTGATATTCCATGTCTTTTCGTTTCAAATCCGCATACGATTTCTGACGATCTGTGGCTGCCTTCAGACTTTCACGGATTACTTTTACTTTCTGTTCAGCATCTTTAATCAAATCAACCCCGAAAATTTTACTTTCACCGAGCTCGGTCCAAAACAATGGTGTACGGCATTTACGACCATACAAAGCCTCGTAAGGTGCCATCTTAATACTTGATTGAAAACTATTGTTGTAAGCGAATTCAATCAAAGGTAAATACCGTTCCCATGAACCACTGAACTCGAGGATGTAACATCTCAACATATCCTCAAGTATCTGAATTATCCGCTCGGATTGACCATCGGTTTGGGGTGAAAAGCGATTGCTAAAATGCAGCTTGGTACCCAAAGCTTCTTGCAATTTCTTCTAAAATCGTGAGGTGAATCTCAGATCTCTGTTCGACACGATAGAAATAGGTACCCCGTGTAATCTCACAACTCGAGAAACATACAATTCAGCTAGCTTATCCATTGAGAAATCCGTGCGTACGGGGATAAAGTGAGCCGACTTAGTCAATCTATCAACGACGACCCAAATTGCATCTTTCTTACTTGCCGACACCGGCAACCCGGATACAAAATCCATCGTGACTCGTTCCCATTTCCATTCGGTATCACGATCGGTCAAGCAAACCCGTGGGCACTTGATGTTCCGCCTTCACTTGTCGACATACTAAGCACTTCAAACAAAGTCGAAATGTCTCGTTTCATACCATGCCACCAAAATCGGCGTCTCGTGTCGTTGTACATTTCGTACTCCCGGTGAATTGACATTCGGCTACAATGAGCTTCGCTCGTAATCATCGAAATGAGTTCAATTTCTTGGGACACACAAACTATTTCGAATCTCAAACAATCGTCATCATCAACTTGAAACTCGATTCCACATTCGAACACATTCAGCCGCTTTGCAACCAATTTATCATCGACTTTCGAGCTTCACGAATTTGAGGAATCAATAATGGTTTGGCCTTTAATTCGCCACTAACACATTGTCGGATAGAATGCATAAGTGTACATTCATCGCTCGTAAGGCAAACAAAGTGATTTATGACTTAAGGCATCCGCAACCACATTAGCCTTTCCGGGTGATAGTCAATGACAAGCTCATAATCTTTCAACAACTCGAGCCAACGTCTTTGTCGTAGATTCAAGTCTCTTTGAGTCATCAAATATTTGAGACTTTTGTGATCCGAATACACATGGCACTTCTCGCCAAATAAATAATGTCACCATATTTTTAAAGCAAATACGATGGCAGCTAGTTCGAGATCATGGGTCGGATAATTTTTCTCATGTGGCTTTAATTGTCTCGACGCATAGGCCACGACTCGACCTTCTTGCATCAATACGCAACCTAACCCAAGTAGGGAGGCGTCACTATAGATGACAAACTCTTTGCCTGATTCGGGCTGCACTAAAATTGGAGCTTCCGTCAAATAAGTTTTCAGTTGATCAAAACTTTTCTAACATTTTTCCGTCCATTCGAACTTAACATCTTTTTGGAGTAGCTTCGTCATTGGTGTGGCGATCATCGAGAAACCTTTTACAAACCGTCGGTAGTAACCGGCTAGTCCCAAAAAGCTCGAACCTCAGTAATATTTCTCGGAGGCTTCCGCTTAAGTATGGCTGAAATTTTGCTCGGTCAACTCGAATACCGATGCGGATACCACATGACCCAAGAAGCTAACCTCTCTTAACCGAACTCACACTTCTTCGAACTTAGCATATAACCGCTTATCTCGTAGAATTTGCAACACTAATCTCGGTGCTCAAAGATGTTCGGTCTCATCTCTTGAATAGACCAAGATGTCATCAATGAACACAACTACGAATCGGTCCAAATCATCAAGATCCGATTCATCAAATCCATAAATACCGCAAGGGCATTAGTGAGCCCAAACGGCATCACTAAGAACTCGTAGTGGTCGATCTCGCTCGAAAGCGCTTTAGGTATATCTCGAATCTCGAATTATGGCGGTAATACCCCGATCTCAAATCTATCTTTGAAAACACCGAGGCTCCCTTTAGTTGATCAAACAAATCATCAATACGCTGATAACGGATATTTATTCTTTATCGTCACTTTATTCACCGACGATAGTCGATGCACAACCTCATGGTTCCGTCCTTCTTTTCACAAACAATACCGGTGCACCCAAGGTGAGAAACTTGGTCGAGCGAAACCTCTATCCGTCAATTCTTGCAATCGAGCTTTCAACTCTTTTAATTCGGTTGGTGCCATACGATACTGAGCTATCGAAATCGGCGTAGTCCTGTGTACAAGCTCAATACCAAACTCTACCTCCGAACAGTGGTAAACCCGGTAATTCTTCGGAAAAATCCGGTATTCACAAACCACCGCACGATTCGGGTTTCTTTTCTAACTCTTTGTCATCAAGTACATACGCAAGGTATGCTTCGCACCCCTTTCTTACATATTTCTGAGCCAACATTGATGATATTACAGCTGGCAACCCCTTTAAGTCCGTAGACTCAACTCGGATTATCTCGTTATTTGCGCACCTCAGATCAATAGTCTTGCTTTTGCAATTCACAACTGCATCATGCACGGTCAACCAATCTAAACCAAGGATAACATCAAATTCATCAAACGGCAAAAGCATCAAGTCCGCCGGAAAACATGAAACTTTTGCACGTGCATGTACACATACAGTAAGCATAGATTATAACGATTAATTCTTTTTATGACTCGGTTTTGTGGTCCTGAAACCACTTTCCGACTAGGGCCAAATTAGGGTCATCGAAAAAAGAGGGTAAATTAAGTAAGAGGATTTCAACAATAACGGGTTAATGGGTTAATGATAAGGGTTAATCAATAAAAAAAGGTTAGTAGGCTCAAAGGGGGTTCATTAAGGGTTTAATTATGTGGGAAGGCTTTTTATGGAGTAAGTGGGTTAAATCCTAATTGCCTTTATCATCTCAGTATATCAAATCATATGTGTGATCTCGACATGTATAATCGAAGCAAGTTCTAGAATAACAGTTCAATGTTGACGTACTCAAACTACAAAAGAAGTGAGCAAGAAAGAAAGCTATATGCTCAAAAGGCTCAAAAATCTCACCAAAAATTTGGGTTTGTGATGTCATTCCTATATACTTAAGATTTCAAGATAATACCTCAATTTAGGAAAATAGTCTAAAAATTTTAGTTCTCAAAATATCAACTTATCATTCTCGATTCTCTAATGTCCTAAATCAAATAATCATGCATAATTCCCATGGTCTAATTCATGACATATCAACAATAATTATAGATTAATCAGAATTCATTCGATCAAGATTATGAGAAAATCACTTAAGCACAAGACCAAATTCAGGGATTTCAGAATAATGCAAAAAGTTAGGCATCATGTTCATGTTCAGCCCCCACACTTAAGATGTACATTGCCCTTAATGTACAAAGATAGAATATTCGAATAAAGAAATACATAAGAGGGAAAGAGGTGAAACTCCTATTATATGGATGCGAGCTTGATTACGAGGTTTGGAGTGTTTGGGAAAGTGGTAGCGCCACTATTCTTGGCTAGATGAAGAAATTGGGTCGTTGAACATGGCACTCGTTGGGTATTATTCCTTATTTGTTTCCTCATTCCGTAAAATATTCCTAGAAACTTTGCTTGGAAGTCTGTAGAATCATGAAGAGCTTATTAAGAGTTGGTGTGGAATAGAACGTAGTGGGATTACTTGTTAGAAATACCAGAAAAATGAAGAAAGTAAAATTTACTAATATAGATATGTCTTTCAAAAGAAAATAATAAAATTGAAATGAAAATAAAACAAAATAAAAACAAAAATAAAAATAAAAAGATAGGAGGATTCAATGATCCTCGTCAGTGGGGCCCTCAGATGGTGGCGCTGGAGTGGCGATGTGAAAGTCCTGGCACAGCTACTGCATCATGGCCTACATGTCGTCCATCTGTTTGTCACGTCACCGATCTCGCTCGTGAATCATCTCGACCAGTGTAGTGCAATATGCTCGAAGTGAGTGAGTCGGTCGGAAAGGTATGCCAATGAAGCAGCCGCATGAACTGGTCGTTCCCTAGGTGGCGTGGTAGAAGGCTCCTCGTGCCATGGGGGACATCATCAGGAATGTCCTCAAGATCCTCCTCGTCAATGGCATGAGTGAGGCAGTCGAGGAGGATCGGTCCCACATCGGTGCTCGATCATCCTCATGCGTAACATTGTTGTGATGCCCTGTGAGGACATCTGACCTATCAGTGTAAGCACTGATGACTGGACCACGATGTTGAGGAGGCTGAAGTGTTTGGCAAGGCGCGTCACGTAGGGGTCAATAGAGACCACTAAATGTAACGCCCCATACCCGGGACCGTCGCCGGAGTCGAACACGAGGTGTTAACAGACTTAATTCATTACTTAAACAGCTCATACAATTCATTTTAAAATTTCCAGACAAGCTGGCTAACTGCATCACAGTAGCTTTAAAAATCATATCTCGAGTTCCGAAACTCAAAATCCAATTCCGTAAATTTTCCCTGAAACTAGACTCATATATCTATCTACTAAATTTTTTCTAGAAATTTTTGTTGGGTCAATTAGTACAGTTTATTAGTTAAAGTCTCCCCTATTTCAGGGTTCTACTACTCTGGCCTCTATGTATTACGAATAGGATATCTCCCTGTACAGAGCTTCAATGACTATGCCGTTTGTTTCTAATAAAACTAGACTCAATAAGGAATCTTTAAATATAAATCATGACTTCTAATTATCTTTTTAAAATTTATTGTGAATTTCCAAAGTCAGAACAGGGGATCCAGAAATTGCTCTGGACCTGTTTCACAAAAATTTAAACATCTCATAAAATATAACTCATATACCTATTTTGTTCCATCCATATGAAAATAGACTCATAATTATTCAATTCCATATTTTATTCATCATCTAATTGTATCTCTACTATTTTTAATGATTTTTCAAAATCACATCACTGTTGCTGTCTGAATCTATTTTATGGTAAATTTTACCTATTTCATGGTTTCCATGGATTAGCTAGCAATTTAGCATACATAACACCAAATATGATCATGATTAGCCATTCCAATGGCTAATCATTACCAAGCATTTCCATACCACTCAATAACCATATCATAAGACCATATATACAACATGATTATAATGCTATACATGCCATACTCAAAATATACAAGCCATTATGCCAAGATGGTATACGGATAGTGTGAGCGAGCCTCCGACCGTTCCGATTTCCGAGCTGGCTTGTCAAAACTACAAGGAATGAAAAGGAGGGAGTAAGCATAAATGCTTAATAAGTTCACATGCAAATAGCAAGTAACATAACCATATAAGCAAACATAAAACATCATTTGCATAATCATCACCAAGACATTCATATCACATTTTCATTTATCATCTTACCATCTTGTTGTTATATCGATTTTTCAACCCGAGGGTTAAGTACATACCTGTTCAAAGTATTCATTTCACAACACTTACCAATACGTCCCTTTCAACTCGAGTATTCCTCCATTTGAGTAGAATTTACCCATTGAACACATCGGAATATAATTCGGATACATGGAAAGTTTGCACATAAGTGCCACATATGTAGCCAAGCTACTATGTAACCCGCCCATAAGCGAACTCGGAATCAACTCAACAAGCTCGGGCGTTCGCATCCATGAGTGAACTCGGACTCAACTCAACGAGTTCGGATGCCTAGTTACATCTCACGAACTCGGACTCAACTCAACGAGTACGGACATTTGAAGCCATAAGTGAACTCGGACTCAACTCAACGAGTTTGGATGCTCAACCATCCTAGTGGCATGTCACATGTATCCTAATCTATTCCTAAGGTTCAAACGGGCTTTTTTTTCCTCGATCTCACATTTGCCGTCTTCCATGGAATATCGGAACCGATACTCGGTAGCAATTCATATTTATCAAGTAGTAAACATAATTTGCATATTACTCAACATTAACCACAAAGCATAATATTTTACGATTAAAAATCAGCATATCATATAATTAACATCAATAACTTAAAAATAACAATTATGCTACATTATTTACACATGAACTTACCTCGTATGCGAAAATGGCTACTTTTACCATTTCGTCCACAACTTGGTATTTTCCCCATTTTAGCCCGAATTTTAGTTTTCCTTGCTCTATCATTTATAATATAGTCTAATTAGGACTCACATTATACAAATTGACCCAAAATCATATTTTGGAAAAATTACAGTTTTGCCCCTAAACTTTTGCATATTTACACTTTTGCCCCAAAGCTCGTAAATTAAACTTCAGCCTATTTTCTTATGTTTTATGACATTCTGATCATTTTTCCCTTCTATGGCAACATCAAATTCTCACTCTAACATGTACTTATGACTATTAGGTATTTTTACCGATTAAACCCTTTTGCTCGTTTTCACTTAAAACCGAGTAGTACAAGTTGTCTAACATAATTTAAAACCTCATATTCTATCATAAAACACCAAAATACACAAATTTCTCCTATGGGTATTTTTCCAAATATGAACCCTAGGTTGAATTATTGCTAGCATAAGCTAAATCGAGCTACCGGGACTCCAAAAACGTAAAAATCATTAAAAACGAGGCTAGAACGGACTTACAATTGAGCTTGGAAGCTTGAAAAATCCTAGCCATGGTTTCTCCTTGCTACATTCGGCCATGGGGTTGAAGATGAGCAAAATTGGCTTTTAATTTTGTATTTTAATTCATTTTACCCCTAAATGACCAACATGCCCTTACAACTAAACTTTCCAAAAATTCCATCCATGTCCAATTTTTGTCCATAGACTGTGACAACCCTAAATTGACCCTAGTCGGAAAGCGGTTTTGGGACCGCTAAACCGAGTCACCAAAGTATTTGAATATGATATTTATTGTCTAAAATATGTGAATATGAATGTGTGAAAGTTTTAAGCTTCGATTTAGTTGATTGCATGTGAATTTAGTTAATAGGACTTATGTGTGACACTTTTGAAATGTGATAGGTTAATCTATAAGGACCTATTAATGCATGTTGTATTAGTGATGGGTTTGCATGTCAAATTACCCAAGTTTTAGATAGTGGCCGGCCATGCAATGGGATTAAAACATATTATAAACATTTTGTGTTAATGTGTTGTGTTAAAAATAATAAAATAAAAGGTTAGTAATAAAGTAATGAAAAGGGAGGGGTGATGAAAACAAAGTTGTATCATCCATGCTCCTTCATTGCCGTGACTTGAGGAAGGAAGAAGAAGAGGATTCTCTTGCTTCATGTTCGGTTGGTTGATGTTTAGGAAGAGGTATGTTTGATGATTATTCCATTAAACTCATGCATATTTTTAGTTGTTAGTTTGAATTCTACCTAGCCCATGGTTTAAATTTTTGCTATTTGAGGGAGATGATACTCGGCCATGGAAGTTGCCTTCCTTAGTTGGTGTTTGATGTTGTGGTATGAGGCTTGAAGATGGTTGAGTTTGAGTGCTTAACAAAAGGATTGGATGTGAGGTGTGTGAGAATTAGAAAAGGATGGGTCTTAGCAACTTCATGAAGTATTCACCATGGTACTAGAATGTTGTATTTGTGTTTAAACTTAGAATTATGTAGTTATATGGTTAGTATAGGTAGGGATGACCGAATATGAGAGCATGAATAGATGAAGAGTTTTGTAATTATAAAAAAAAAAATTGGTTAATTGATATGTGGTAAATGTTAAGTGTTAAATGAAATAGGAATGATATCATATTGGAATAGGTGTATTCGGCCTTTGATTAGGTATGTAGATGATAGTGATAGATTGATGTTGCACATTCGGCTATAGGTAAGCATATTGATGATTCTATCTTGACTTAGATAATCGGCTAAAGGAGAATATTAGCTAATATGTTGAATTTGATTCATGATTTCATATATATGACTCTAATGTCTGATATATATATGGGCTAAGTACCTTGAACTTCTCTTGATGTTCAAGATGATTAAATCAATTTATTTGTTAAATTAAGCTCAAGAGCAAAGGGGAACTAAATCCGATAAAGGGAAGGAAAAAGTAATTGAATAGCCGTTGGAGTTGTTCGACAACATCCGAGGTAAGTTTTCGAGTAATGGAACTTAGTTTATGATTTGTTTAAGTCATGACACATAAGCATAACAAATAAACGGTGATGTAATGATTCTATTTGAGTTATATATTGAGGTAACTAGTTTATACTTATGACGGGCAGCCGAATGCGTATAGAGATCATGTTATAAAGCAAATCAAAATCATGCTCTTTGTATGTGGCTATTGAGCCTAAAATGGTAATGATTGATAAGTGTCTTGTGTTTGAATTCTAGTTATGAAAATGAAATATAGATGTGTCATGATTTATTGATATATGTGCTTGATTATTCGGATGATATCCGGGCTAAGTCCCGAAGGCATTTGTGCGAGTAGTTACTATATCCGCTAAGTCCCAAGGCATTTGTGCTAGTGACTACATCCGGCTATGTCCTCAAGGCATTTGTGCTAGTGACTATATCCGGCTAAGACCAAGGCATTTGTGCGAGTTGCTATATCCGCTAAATCAAAGGTACTTGGGTTTGGAAGTGAGCGATCTTGCTGTAATAATTTCAATTAATACGCTCATAAAATCCAAACGATAAGGTATGTTTCGTATATGCATCGGAAAGGTTGATTCCTTTTAAATAGTATTCGCACAATTGATTAACGAA